>JASGCC010000016.1:0-28151 GCA_030067915.1 Hydractinia echinata | reverse complement strand
TATGTTGTAAAAACTCGATTTTCTTTGATCTTGAATGAAATTAAAAAGGTTTGTTTACCTAACATGTTTAACCTTCAACAAATGTTTACCGTTTCAACATTTTTAAATCGCTGTTTTACAAATTAACTGGTTGAATTGGATATCGCATGACTGAAGATGTGGCAAGCTACATGAAGTGATAGGCGAATTCAAAATTCACAGAGCTTTGCACGATAGTATTAGTGTCTAGCGAAACAGTTTTTATGGATATGACTTTCCACTCAGCAGAAATGTCATCTTACATACATCATTACGTGAATTTTTTTTGCGTTTAGTAATTCAATCCAAGCTTTTCAATCACATTCTAAGTCGAAAGTTATCTGACACATCGTTGTTAGAAACATTAGCCATTGAATCAGTGAGGAGGCAAACATTTAGTTTGGAAGATAGCGAGCTGTGGTAGTGGATGACTCATAAATCATTTTATAATTTTAGTTAAACTAAGTTAACGAAATCTTAGTTTCCAGACTCAAGTTATGTTGTTAATAAAATCGAGTTAAAACGTAATGTTCGTTTCTACAAACTTTGTTGTTTTTGTTTTGGATTTTGAAAGTTGAGATTTTATAGAATAACATTGTGTTTTTTTTGCCAAATTGTGAGTCAGCTCGGCTTGGAAGAAGAAATGTCAATGAAGATATACACAATAGATCATCAAAAATGTCGTTGTAATAATAGAAAACTTCAGGCACTATTTACAATGGTCGCTACTTGCATTTATTCTACAAACAGATAGTTTTTTGTTTCACGTTAGATATGTTTTTGCACGTAGAAATATCTTGTATCTGTTTTTACGCGAGAAAGTATTCTTATATATTATATCTCCCAAGGAAAGGCTCTGCCCACCTACCGCAGGAACAATTATATATTCAACTTTTAAGTCAACAAGGAGAGTTAAATTATTAAACCAATCGCTTGTGTTCGCACATAATAAAGATTTAATACACCACGCAGGGGATGTTTGAATGGCAGTTATTTTTTAGACAGTAATCCTTAAAACATGTTCATTAGCTTAAGGTTTCTTAAACTAAAGAAATCTGTCTAGATTTTTGTATGATTATTGAAATTATTTTTAAAGATGTTTTATTTACGCTACTTCTATTATTTTGTATTTGCTTCTTATATGGTATGCTGAATTAAGTTATTAACACTATTTGCTCTGTGGACTAATAAGAGCATCTTAAACATAATTTAAATTGTAAGCAAGCTAATAACAAGATGTTATTTGGTTTTGTTTTTGTGTTCTACATGTTTTAGTACAACGAGTTTCTTGCAATGAAGAATGCCAATTACCGACAACAGCAGAGCTTCTCCAACAGCGTGTTCAGTTTTGTAACATTCTCACCCCAGATCTTTATCTGTTTCAAGGAAGAGGAGGAGGTTAAAGATTTAAAACAACACCAAGTGAAAAGTAACGAACTTCTTTCAAAGGGGGAAGGTCCGAAACCTTAAAAAAGCAAAGGTGCCGCGGCCAGGGCATATAAAAGCAAAAGGTGGAGAATTAATTTTTATGGCAACCTTATAACATTTATCCATGTGTTTTTAAGATTCGGTATAAAATTAAAACACGCAAGGTTGAAAAATTAAAAAAGTATACTTTCGAACAGAAAATAAAGCCTGCAACTTCATTATAACATTTCGTGCACTGCTACATCAAATTAGATGTTACTAAGTTTAAATCCAGTCAAACAGTTATCGATTCGATATCAAAAAGCACTAAATCTTTTAAAGCTTAAATGAAATAAGAAACGAGCTTAAATGAAATAAGAAATGAATGAAAGCATTTATACTTCTCAATAAACTCAAAGAATTCGCACGTTTATTTTTCTCTTCTTTATAAAAACAATCACAAACACGTTAAAATTTCATACAAATTTTTAAGATTATAAGGTACCGATTTTAAAGGAATTTCGCACTCTATCATCCTAAATTTAAGAACACTATGGCAATATAAGAGTATCAACATTTAAATATAGGAAGAGTGTTTTAAACTTAGTTACCAGTACTTCTGTGAACAGTTGCTATGAAAACGAACAGAAAGAAGTACAAGTAGAATCTCTATATTAATAATACCCGCTTGTCCGTCTGTTTCTAACACAAATAAGTTGTGTAGTGTTACGGAAACACGAAATGCGATATGTAAAGCCGGGCTATCCACTAGTAAACTCTATCCTTCAAATGTTAACTACTTTCTAAAACACGCACTTTCCCACGATGTGCAAGTCGTTGTATTCAAACGTGGGAGAGCGACCGATCTACTTTATTTATCGTGTAAGAATAATAAGGGTCAATACCCGGAATTTGTTGAAAGCAAAGAAGGCAACTTATTAAGTGCTTGTAATTATAACTTTTTACGAATGAAATACTTTATTTTTTCTGTTAGACACACAAAAAAATAAATGTTTAAATTGACCAAAATAACGTTAACATGTTTATAACTCTCATCTTCAATGTTTATGTCGACTTTTGTTAAGGAGGAATAATTCCTCAGAAATTATTCGTATTTGGACCACACTGTAGCCTTACTTACATTTAACAGGTTTATTTAAAAAAAACAGAAATATAGTTTTACTATTTTTTTTTATATAGAACTTTAAATATGCTTAATTAGACACACCACCCTATTTCTTACACCTTTAAATTTGCACCCAATATTTAGAACTAAACCCATCGCTTGGCGATTTCTTGTAAAATATTAATACAAAAAATAAACGCGCAAAAACCCTAAAAAGCAATACGAACCTGTTGGTTAAAAAATCTACAACTCTTCGGTGAAATTTCGCTTTTATATGCATCGCATGTGTGCAGTTCTTACTGGCTCATGTCTTTACTAACGCAACTATCTGTTCATAGCTACATATGATTTCTCTCCCTTCAGAAACCAACGTCAGAAATTGAGCAATTATAAATTCCTATTGTATATCATCATAATTACTTTTCATTACCCATTCGTAGCTACAAGATTAATTACACATGAGGATTTTTATTCTATTTCTCTTCGTTTTTATCAATAAATCATTTTTGTAAAGGTTTCGTGATTTACTTTTGGCACTTAATGCATTCTCGGATATTACTGACCGTGGTTATATTTCTATAGCAACGTGTTTTTAAAAACGCAACACATAATTGGTCATTGATGTTCGATCATCTATAATTAAATGACCATGGGCCATTGATGAAATATTTGTATGTTGAATGAGGTTATTATATAAAGTTCAAACCCGATATGGTTTCGCCCAACTCATTTTCAAATAAATTTATCTGGCGTGCCGGTGGATTCTTCCCTAAACAGCAAAGCGCAGGAATTTTCAGGAAAAAAGTTTGTATTCCTGTGTGGAAATTTTTATAAACCAGTTTTTTGTTACCCAACATTGCGTAACGTCATGGGATTGATTACCTGATTTTGTGACATATTTTACCATCGATCGACAGACTATAAAACTCTCTGTTTTCAATAAAAATTCAACCACGGTGAACAAACAAAAGCAGGCCAAACATGATTTCAAAATTTTAAATATTTTGCGTCTATTTTAATTTTTAATCTAAAGTACAGTTATGGACGAAATATAATTGAAACAGATAGTTAATTTCAAAGTCTGACACCATTTTTGGAACTTGTAAATGTGCCCGAGCGGAATGTTAGGACGTAGTTGCTGGACGTCAACACGACCATTTTCTGAATTTCGAGACCTTTGCGGTCTCTGACGTGGATTATCTTGTTTTCGCAAGCGTCGAGAGAGTGCCACCAGCAAAACTGTGAGCGTTATCCACTCGTTTACGCGTACCCAGTCGCAATTTTTGCAGCCAGTCGGCCCGCAGAGTAATGATGATTTAAAGCTTTTATCCATATTTTAAAAAATGATGATTGTAGTCTTAAAACATGAATTGAAGTGACACAAACCTGTTTCTACTCTTATCATTTTTCTACCACAAATAGTTAAAATTAGTGACAAGCTAAAGACGCTCTGTTTCTTAATTTTGCATAAGAGAAGTGTCCAAATATAAAGGGAGAATATTAACGTGTAAGTATAACCGAGAAGTAATTCCAAAAGATATTTTGACGGCTGTCAGAAAAATAACTTACAGCCCACGCCATGGACGCTAGCAAGACCCAATACTAAGAATAACATATTTAGTTTAATAACTCATCCCGGTCTGAACTTAAACAGTACAGAGGAATGTTTAAACCGCACATTGCTTGGTCGTTACAGATGAAGTATTATTCTATATTTTCAAAAGCTTAAATGCGTTCTCTCAAAAATACCTCTTGTTTTCCTTTGGGAAACTATATGCAAACTAAAAGGTACATCCATAATAAAACTATGAAACTGCTTTGTAATTTTAAAATTTTACTGATGATGAAATAATACCTTTGGTGAGCATCTTTCCTGACGATGCGAAAAATACGGGTTTTAGCAATATTTTTCAACTAGAACACAATGGTGTGAAGACATGATCATGAAATTCACAACTGTTTTTATGTTTCTTTAGTTGAGGAGCAATTTTGGTATTGAGAAGGATTATGAAGCATCTCTAAGGTTTTTTCGTCAAGAAAACTAAAACAACAAAAGAAATTATACAGAAGCACATTAGGCAAAAAAGCGAATATTTGACTTTACAGAAAATTTTGAAAATAGTACAATTTCCTATCTTTTCCCCGTGTACAATTATGTTAGTCCAATATTTTGCATGACATGATAATAGCTAACTGAAGAAAAAGGTGGGAGAGTAATGAAATCACAATTGTTTTTGTTTTTTAGCCTTTTATCACGAAAACTTTAAATAACAACAATAATAATAGCTGTTCCTTTAATTATAATTTCAGATAATCGAAATTCGACAGGGTGATATCCGATGTTATGCAGTGTTCTCTTATAGATAAATTCGTGTCTGTGCTTTTAAGACCTGAACCAATCAAACATCTATGTACAGGTTGATAACAATTTACAAAGGTTAGTTTGTGCCAAAAACCATGATTTGTGTAAAATTATTTAATAAAAAAAAACTCACAATAATATTTTCGTGTTTTTCTGTGTTTATCAATCCCATAAAACGAATCAAAATTAAAGCCAGATATGAATCTACCATATTTCTTCAGTTCTTTCAATTTTTTTTGCCAACCAGTAAAAAGCAAGCAGAATCTAAAACGTGGGAAAAAACTTTCCATTCTCATAAACCTTTCATAAACAATTAAAAAGCTCTAAGGAGGAGAGTCGGTTGCATCCATATGTGAGTGCATTAAAAAGTAATTTATAAATCAATATAGATATAAAAAGAAAAAATCAGTCTCTGTACCTACACAAAGATAAGTGTACGATACAATTTTTTTCACACAAAAAGAAAAAGATTGGAAATGTTTGTGTTGCTATCTAACTTAATATGTTAGCAGACAAATTAAGTAAGTGGGCTAAATGGCTCATTATATTTCAAAATTGCTAGCTAAAGGAGGAGGAGGAGGAGAATATTAGATCAGGAAATTTTTATGCAGCTAAAAATGAACTGAAGTAATCCTGTGTGTCACAATAATTGCTTCATTTGAAAAACTATTCGCCTACAAACACACGAATCTTCTTGATCACATATTTAGAACGAGTTAAGAATATTCTGATGCTTCCATCGGAAAGATCAAAGAAACTTTTATGCCGTTACTTATATAGCAAGACCGTCTTAAGGCCATCTGTGCTTAAAATGCTCCAAGATTTTCTTTTAGTAAAAAGAAAAGAAATAATTCAAAAAAAAATTGAACCTAACAGTTTTTAACAAAGTGACACAGCAACGAGCAGAGGTTGGGTCTACGACTCATTATAACGTTTTTAGTAGGAAGATAACTTATACCAGCGGATGGTTTTTTCATTGAGGTTAAGTATTTGAGTTTTGTTAAAGCAAAAGCTAAAAAAACATTTGCAACAGCAATAACAAAAACTACAACAACAACAACAATAACAGCAACAACAACAACAACATCATTTTAGAGCACAAACAAACAAATTGTAAACTATAAAAAAATTCACAAAATAACAAGACTATTACTTACCTTACGTAACCTCAAGTTCCATTCTTGTTCATATAAACTAAACATCATAGAGAAAGTTATTAAGTTAAAAGTGTTACCATTAAAGACAATTACTGGTAATCTTAATACTTTGCTGGTAAATACATCTGTCTGTAAGATAATCCCTTTTTTGATTTTATAGTTAACTGATTGTGTGAACAAGCAACTTCAATGCTAAAGCCAAGCAAGAATGAAAACTCTTTGTATTGATGATTTTTATTTTGTTTTTAAAAAATTGTCTAACAAATTACCTTGAATGCCTATTTAATTCTTAAACTTTAAAATCTAGTTTAGCACTAACTTCAGATCGAGTAAAATTTTTGTGAGCACTTTCGATCACAACACAGACAATATTGTCACTTTCCCACACAGATCATGCATGGCCATATAATCCTTATTGCAGTCGAACGGGATGCATAAAAATCCCATAAAAGGAGGATATTTAAAGTGTAAGGATTAAACATTAATCTAACAACTGCGATCACACTATACGTGAAGATGTGTGAGATATTTTTTATCATCTATACGATCAATAATATTTAAAACAACTTCTCCGAGTCAAAGTAAACATACATCTTCAACCTCTGTAAAGACAAGTTTCACTTCCACAGTTAGTTGATTCGAACATGTTTGCCTGTACTCACTTTTTAGTGACAGCTTGTGTTTTCTTATGGTTCATAACGAACTATTTTCATGAATTCATTAAACCTTGTAAGTGCTAAAGATGATTGGATAATAATCGAAGGTAACTAGATAAAAAGTTTTACCTGACATGTTTACTGACGAGCTGTTATTTGAAGGCACAAGATTTTTTGTATGTAGCTTAATCAAGTTTCCTATTTTAATTCCTATTACGTAATATTCTCATTTTTCATTATCACTTGATTTCTCTCAAATTATAGCAATTTATTTCTTTTCGCACAGAGGAAAGGAGATTTCAAACCACAATCAAGGAGTTGCCGGTCGGCTGGATTATTTATAATTTAGCATCATTAGATCTATTATTTAAATGGCTACTGTTCTTTCATTAAGCCTTACACGTGGCGGTAAAAAGTTGTTTTGGTTAAAACGCACGTCTGGAAATAAGATAATGCATGATACACATTTATCACGCGTCAATTGCAAACTTAAATAGTATTAAATTTATATTTTGATTCTGAATCCTTTTTCCAGTTATTAAAGATCCATGATTGATGGCCTGTCAAAGATCACCGTTATCTATCCACATAAAGTAAAATGAAAATAAATAAACATTAGGATTCGAGTATCACCTGTATTCGACCACATTCGCTACATACTCCAAATCACTTTCATCGAACAGTTGATTTTCCGTCAAACCAATTTTCTTGCATACTTTCCGAAATGTTGTTAGATTCTCCTAGAAATGAAAGTGTTATCATTTCACACATTGTAATCTGATATGCAGACGTTGAAAGCAAATACAAGAGAGTACTTATACGATGTAAATAAACAAATTCTATATGGCAACAGATGTTTAAATACATCCAGGTAGAAATCAACCTGCACACTAAAAAATAAATTAAACCATAATGCTTGGAACCAGCTAAAAACGTTCGATATGCGTCACATGGTTTTGTATCTATAATTTTTTTTATGAAAAAACGAATGTTTTGAAATCTTAAAAGTTAAAAATGACGAAGCAAATTACCATTTTCTTTGCTAGGTTACAATACTTCAGAATACGTGACCTGTTGTATCAAGGCTAATAAAAGCTTGTAATTTCACTCAAGTGTATTCTTAATAACCAAAGAAGGGAAAAAGAAGTTCTTGAATAAATTGGAAATAAGGTACAAAGATTACATTGCAGACTGACTAAAAGCCGTCCGTAAAATAAAATGATTGTATCATGCAAAATTCAATGTTTTAAATATAGCTACACACATACATGCGTATCTTTCAATAGTATATTACGTTACCCTTAAG
This sequence comes from Hydractinia echinata, assembly GCA_030067915.1. Lineage (NCBI taxonomy): Eukaryota > Metazoa > Cnidaria > Hydrozoa > Anthoathecata > Hydractiniidae > Hydractinia > Hydractinia echinata. The sequence goes on along the minus strand of JASGCC010000016.1, from coordinate 20,119 downwards.
AAAACACTTCTTTTCAATTATACTACACGAATCTTTTAAATCAAAGTTTGATTAAAAAAAACAAAAACAAATCTTCAAAACATAACCTGATGTGTATTTTAATGTTCGCGCTTATGTGAATTTTATTTCACTTAAGCCTCTTAGACTACCGTTTCAATTAAAAAAACACATCAAAATTGAGCTGATTAGCACACTTCTACATTTTTTTCAATAACCTATACAAAATTTTAATCCCAGTTCGTTACTGCTCGTTGCATCACAAAAAGACGAAACGTAAAGACGTTTGGACATACTACAATATGAATTCTATTCTGCAAATAGGTTGGCTAAGACTTCAACACTCCATTACACGCTCTTCTTGTAAGATTTTTGTAATTTGTAAGATTCAGTAAAATCCGACTTTCTTATGTGCCGACTCTTTTTAAGGCTCATTTCTTCTTATTTTGTTCTTAATGAGAAAAAAAACCCTCCAGAATTCAGACTAACTTTTTTCTAATTCAACCCTATTTAATTCGGGCTTTTTAGGGCTATGAAAAGTAGGGTTTAAAACGTTTTTACTCAAATTTCTCTGAAATTAATGGGTTTATGTGAAACAATTTTTTATTGTCTTTTATGTTCAATTGAGCTGAGAGGAGTATTTTGAAGCAGTTATTGTAGGTGACAAAAGATGAGACCACAAGCAAAGACAATTGTCAGCAGTTCGAGAGAGAAATCCAAGAGAGAACTCCTTTGTTGTTATTTTCCCGCAAAATCTGAGACTGTACAATATACTGTTTCGTCTACTATTAAAGATTTGGGAGTTAACCCTTACACAGCAAAGTTGTCCAATCGTATACCTGCTTTGACGAAAAATGTATTTTCTTTATTAACGTAGTGTAACAGCTGTCTCCAAATATCTTCTGAATAAATCTAAATAAGTACAACAAACCTAAATAAGTACAACAAACCTAAATAAGTACAACAAACCTAAATAAGTACAACAAACCTAAATAAGTACAACAAATCTAAATAAGTACAACAAACCTAAATAAGTACAACAAACCTAAATAAGTACAACAAACCTAAATAAGTACAACAAACCTAAATAAGTACAACAAACCTAAATAAGTACAACAAATCTAAATAAGTACAACAAACCTAAATAAGTACAACAAACCTAAATAAGTACAACAAATCTAAATAAGTACAACAAACCTAAATAAGTACAACAAATCTAAATAAGTACAACAAACCTAAATAAGTACAACAAACCTAAATAAGTACAACAAATCTAAATAAGTACAACAAACCTAAATAAGTACAACAAACCTAAATAAGTACAACAAATCTAAATAAGTACAACAAACCTAAATAAGTACAACAAATCTAAATAAGTACAACAAACCTAAATAAGTACAACAAACCTAAATAAGTACAACAAACCTAAATAAGTACAACAAATCTAAATAAGTACAACAAACCTAAATAAGTACAACAAATCTAAATAGGTACAACATATCTAAATAAGTACAACAAACCTAAATAAGTACAACAAACCTAAATAAGTACAACAAACCTAAATAAGTACAACAAATCTAAATAAGTACAACAAACCTAAATAAGTACAACAAATCTAAATAAGTACAACAAACCTAAATAAGTACAACAAACCTAAATAAGTACAACAAATCTAAATAAGTACAACAAATCTAAATAAGTACAACAAATCTAAATAAGTACAACAAACCTAAATAAGTACAACAAATCTAAATAAGTACAACAAATCTAAATAAGTACAACAAACCTAAATAAGTACAACAAACCTAAATAAGTACAACAAACCTAAATAAGTACAACAAATCTAAATAAGTACAACAAATCTAAATAAGTACAACAAACCTAAATAAGTACAACAAATCTAAATAAGTACAACAAACCTAAATAAGTACAACAAATCTAAATAAGTACAACAAACCTAAATAAGTACAACAAACCTAAATAAGTACAACAAACCTAAATAAGTACAACAAACCTAAATAAGTACAACAAACCTAAATAAGTACAACAAACCTAAATAAGTACAACAAATCTAAATAAGTACAACAAACCTAAATAAGTACAACAAACCTAAATAAGTACAACAAACCTAAATAAGTACAACAAACCTAAATAAGTACAACAAACCTAAATAAGTACAACAAACCTAAATAAGTACAACAAACCTAAATAAGTACAACAAACCTAAATAAGTACAACAAACCTAAATAAGTACAACAAATCTAAATAAGTACAACAAACCTAAATAAGTACAACAAATCTAAATAAGTACAACAAATCTAAATAAGTACAACAAACCTAAATAAGTACAACAAACCTAAATAAGTACAACAAACCTTATATAGCTGAGTTAAAAATAAATTATCAATACTTTTATTAAAAAACTTACTGTAACAATACAACTCCATCTTTTAGGTGACTTATCAAATCACCATCTGGAAGAACAATGTCCAACACAGTCTAAAAATAATGATAGCTACTCAGATTAAAAGCTAATACCTTAATATCAATGTTTATTAACAGAAGTGACCATCTGTTAAGTTTGCACGTTTTAAGGACGCTTTTTTATGAGAGCTAAAGCCTCTCAACTACATATTTGTTTCAAACAAACTTGGACTTTTTCCTATGCTTGTTTCCTGTGTAGTGCTGAAGATAAAATGGATTGAAATGTAAGAACAAAATATTATAAAAATATAAGAAAAATTTCAGGCTAACCATCAGAGAAAATAAAAAACACCTTATACACCTTATGAATCCAAATTTCTTGGCTTTTAGTAAAAACGTGTATTATATGATAAATTCTTATATAATAACGGATTATCTCAGAAAAGAACATGCCAGTAAAAAGTAATGATTTTGAAATTAGTAAGCAATCCACAATGACTTCAATTTTTGTTTTTTTCAGGAAAGAAAGCTCCTTAAGCTGATGAATTAAGAGCTTGAAACTTCATTATCTTTCAGTTTCCAACTTTTATTTTATTATTGAAAATCAATTTAAGTAGCGGAAACAGTAGTCAATTTGTGGGTGCTTCTCTAGCACCTAAAAAAAATTCTACAAATTGATACACTTGCATATGAAAGTATTTCGTGGCCATTTTTGTAAAACATTCTTTATAATTATAAAATCGAATTCTCGGTTTGTGGAAGCCGTTTCGTCAGCTAAAATAAAGAATTTATTGAAATAGCGACTTGAACTTTGTTGTAAAAGACATTTTCCTTGCACAAATAAATCGAAGTACACAACATGCAGTAAAAAATATGAAACATTTGTTCTCTTTAAACCTATGTGTTTGTGACAGCTTATTCGACGAACTCGACAGATAAGAACTTCATTTCGCAGAAGAGTTGTGCACTATTGTAACAAAGATATCATGAACATTACAAACATGCAGCTTTAAAATCAAAATCTACGTAAAGAAAATGATTTCAATTTTAAACGCACATTTTGAATTATGGTGTACCTTGGAAACGAAACGAAATTAAAATAAATAAATTATTATGTTTCGAGAAGAATTTTGGTGTCCACGCCCTCTGTTCTTATTACGTCATTTCGTTAAAAGCTACCAGATGGTAAAAACGGACAAAATTTAAGACAAATTGACAATACATGCCGACAAGATTGCTAAAACTTCGTTTCTATTTGTCCGCATTTTCCGCTGTAACGCAAAAAGCTCGCGAGTTTTTTTGGTTAGCATGTGCTCGCTTTGAAAAAAAAGTAGAGAACTTGTCGAAGTGCGTATGCGTACGCGTTAACAAAAAAGTCAAATGGAAACAAGCCTTAACACGCATTAACCGCCATTTTATTTTTAGATTAGGCACTTGTAAAAGACATTTCTACGTTACCAAATATAGTAAATAATTTAAAAAGGGATTGAAGTTACATTAATTAAAAGTATTCTTGAAGGCTAAAAGGCAGGCAAAAAATAACTTTCGTCACGTGAACTTTTTCTTCTAAAGGAGTGTCAGCGATCTAAATTAATTCCACAAAGAAAATTTATCTGATACGAAAATCTATTTGATCTCCAAAATCAATGTTAAGACATAATTTAACATAAGTTTGGGGTGCAGTCTGACATTCGTGGAAAAAATCGCAAAACGTGACAAAAGTAAGCCTGCCTCTAATTATCTTCATTATATTGACTCTTTTTTTTACTTTTAAAGAAAGAAAACAATGGAGAAATATTTCTCATTTGAATATTGTGTTTATAAATAGAGCGCATGACCTAATTCGTTGGACTAAACTATGTACGGACAAAAGTTTCTCTGTAGCCAATCTCGGACCAGTCTTTTTATCACAATGACGAGCGTCTTGTAGCTCATGGAAAGACAGATGTACGCCTCAAGGCTTTTGCAAAGTTCGGTGTTCTTGTAAAACAACAACAACAACAACAACAACAACAACAACAACAACAACAACAACAACAACAACAACAACAACAACAACAACAACAACGTGAATGGTTTGTTTTGATTGAATAAGCAACTCCTCGACAAGGTATGAATGAATCAACAGAAATTTCTTTCAGGTCATTGTTGCTTAGAACTGTCTATTATTAAATATTCTAGGACAGTTGAAATGACAGTGTTTTGAAAATATTCTCGTAACGGTTTTTATTTTGATGAGGGCGATACACAGTACGTGATATTGACGTAACTTCACCAACCAATAAAACCGTTATTTGTACAAAAACATAAAAAATATGTGGCCTGTCATTCCTAATATGATCGTTGACGGATCCCCTGGTTTCCACGCTCCTAAATAATAGGATTTTACCCAATGTTATTTAGGATTGGAACTATATAAACACGAAACCTCAAGTTGTATAAACTAATTCACTTAGTGACCCTTACTCAGGGGAAAGAAACTTCCTGATATGGTTTATCAATGTTTTGAAAACATCACAAATGACGTAAGTAAAATATTCAGTATAAAAAACCATGTTTATCATAATTGAGCTGATTTTAGTTGAAGTCATAACTGAAGTTGGCGTTCGTGACAAAGAACTTTGAAACTGACATGTTTAACATACCTTAAAATTAGGATATAGCATACCTATGGTGACATTTTAATTAGTATGGTATGTTCAGATAAAGACTTGGTAAAACAACATATTATTCTAAGCACATTAATCCGAAATGATTGCATGAGAGTAATAGAATAAAGCACAAGGCGATTAAGCATCAACTCATTAAGTACACAAATATATTAAAAGTTTATTGCAAGAAGCTAATCGATCGTGGTAGACAGTTCGCATTTGTTGAGCATTTCGTTAACATGGAAGGCAGAAGAGAAGAAGTCACCATTATGATCCTTGGTGATCATTCTTTATGTTTTGAACACTTGGTTCGTGCTTATTATAACATTAAAACGGGACAAGATACCAAGTTTATTTTACAAGAATGCGAAACAAGAGGGGTTACAACTGTTGTTAGTAAGGTAAAAGTGGATGTAAACATTCGTGTCGCAACTACACGAACTGCCTCGACTAGATCGCCTATGGATAAAATTCGTATCAATGATTACGAGAGACGAATGAGTGATGTTGACGTAATAATCTTGTGTTTCTATCAGAATAACTCAAAGACTTTATATAACGTTCGCACGAAATATTTAGACGAGATTAAAAAATATTTCCCGAAAACTCCGTATTTTCTTTTGGGGCTTAATATTGACGAAATGTCGGGGTACAGAGAAGAAACCTCTACGAGAGACAATTTCCATTCAGGATAAATTCTTGAAGAGAGATTTGACCGTACCCGTACGTGATAGCAAACGGCTCGCAAAGAAGATCAAAGCTCAAAGGTTCCTTCAGTGTTCGATTTTACATAAGCTGGAAAGTGTCGGACCAAACTCAGTGATGTTCGATTACGATTTAGAGAAGTGCAAAAACGTCAAAGAAGTTATTGATCAAACTGTCGGGTTTGCAGTGAAACGAAAACACAGAACTTGTATAATACCATTCAAGCGATGACATTTGACAACAAAAATTTTCTTATTTGTTTTATAAGTTTCCGCATGTGATGTTCGCACACTTAAACAGAATTTATACTAATTGGCGAAAGATGAAAACGAAATAACAATTTTTGTTGTGAAACTTTTATCGCCAAGCAGAAACAGAATTAAAAACTGACAACCGCCAACCCATCTAAAGAAATCAATATTTTAAAAGGATTTAATTGTGTAAAAAAGAGAATGTAATACTGGGATATTAACTATGTATTAAAATTTAATACTCTTAACAGATGGATGTTATAAATACTACACCTCAAATGGGCGTAAAATGGCTTGTAGATTAATACACTAGGTCCGCCTTTAAAAAGAACTGATAATGTATATATATATTTTTAAATAAATCTGCGACAAAGAACAAAAAAATACAAAACCATTTCTCGTTGCTTTGTGATCCTCTATTTTTATCCAATTTAGTCCTGCTCATAATACAAACACCAAAATTGCTATAAATAACCTTGATGTAAAAAATGGTTAACCACAAAAGTATTGACCATTACATTAGGATAGGTTTATATGTCCTTAAAAATATAAACGAAGAGGTATATCGTTTTTCCTTCTGTGTTGTTATTAGTGATACATAAAACACCGAAATCGTTATTATTGTCAAATTTTTGATTTCTGTATCATTGGAAAGTAATCATATAGAATTTAATTGAAATGGAAATTTAAAAATAAAAAATAAAAAAGGGGAAATATAAATTAACAAACACTTTTTCTCAGTTCTTTTCAATAGGTTTAACTTGTTTCACGTGATTACTTTGATATCTAAATATCTCAAAAACAATTTTTGCCCAATACACCTCCACGTATCTTGAAGGTACAAGCATTCATCAATACGGAGACAAACTAAAATATTAATATTCTGGGCATACTGAGCTCTCCAATAGTGACTGTTTTTGTCTTAAAAATGAATTGTTAAGATATAATCACGGTGTACAGGTAAAAGAAGTACAACAGAAAAGCACAAAAAGCAACTTTTGGATATAGATCCGGAATTAAGTTTTAAAATGCAAAACCTAGACATTGTTTTGAATGGTGTGATTTTTTGTTGTTTTTAATGCCTGTACCTTTTAGGCTAGAGACCGACAACTCGAAAAAGGTGTTTGATATTAACCTCTTGCCGAGTTATTATTTCATGTCAAAATTTTTAAAAATAAATAAATATAGGTGTTTCATGTAACAAAATATGAATCCAAAAATGAATAAACATTAGCAAATATGATAGCTGGAAGATTACACGAGCCGTTAGTCGGTGTGTGAAACCACACTACCACAATAACTTAATTTTTCTGTTTGTTTTTCACATATTTTGCATTATTTTTTTTTATCGCTAATGATGTTACGATGCTGAAACGTATTAATTGGTGTTATAATCACTGTTAATCTCGCAGTATTGTAACGGATGTTTGACGAAAAAATGGTTTCTATGAGCTTTATAAATGAATGAAGTTTTCGAAAGTGTTGACTTTGCACGTCTCAAGGTTGATGTAAATTAATCAGGAGCGACAGTTTGTGTTAAAGACTTTTCCTGTGACCAACAACTAAGGTCGACAATTAACAATCCCCTTCGTAGCTAAAATATGTGGTACACAGAGATCTGCTAAGGAGAAAGCTGACCAATATTGCGAGAGTTGACATGCTACACGTGTACGTCAAACCTGCAATCCATACTAATGCTAACCGTTTCAGTAAATTCGATAACTTTTTTATTAAGAAACAACAACAGCAACATCAAAACCTTTCATTTCCATGAAATTTTTGAAGACAGCAAGAGATGGCCAGTTGAAAACAGACGCGCAAGTCTTGTTAAAACAGACGCGTAAGTCTTGTTAAAACACCAAAGAGGCATTTTATTGCTTAGTAAAATAGAAAACAGTCGACTTAACAGTCCGACTTTTTAGGGATTAACGACATAGTGACATGGTAAGGTTTTAGGTGTAAACATACAAGACTACTATCACATTACAAAGAAAACATTTTAGTACAGTTAGTTTTAACACATAATGTCAGACCAGATTACAGGATCAATATATTATTAGAGCCTTAGTAACGTCCAATTGTAATTCATGATACTATAGCAGACCTAGAAAAACAGGAAGTAATATTGCGGGATCTAACCACTAAGAATCACTGTCCAAGGAGCAAGGTAATTTAAATTTAGTTATTATAGAGCGGGGTATATCATGAACATTACCTGAATCCATTGTCGTACTTTATTTAACGCGTTTTCTACATGAGAGCACTTTCCAATTGAACAATCAAGGTAAACACTGTTTAAAAAATTCTCGGTTAACCAATCAAATTGCGTGTTATGTTGCTGTTTTTCTTGCTCATCCACTAATGTGTCTTCATCGCTGTCCCCTAATTGGAAGATCAGTCGACCACGTGGAGTTTTTTCTTCATCGTTTGCGTTTAGATTACTCGTGACAATTTTCTCTATATCTCGAGCATCGTATGAAAAACGATAATTTTCATTTGTCATAGATGGTGAAATGTCATAGTCGTCGCTTTTCGGTGTAGATTTACTTGAAGGAGTAGATACTTGCCATTTTAACATATTTCTACCAACATAAACAGCTTCCCATATAAGTGCAACTTATTTCTGCCAACTTGTGTCTGAAATTTACTTGTTACGTTTTAAACAAAAAACAAACCTCTTTTAATTCCTCCATTCATTAAATCTTAGAATTAATAACAAAAACTTCATAGACACCATCCAGATTTAATACAAACAAAAATATTTGCTTATATATTTACAGCATGTTAAGAAACACAAATAAAAATCTCATTTAATTAAACCAACTAAATGTATTTAAAAAGAACTTTTAATGCAAATTTTTATTTGATTAAATTATTATAAAGACCATTTCAATAGATTCTAATATTAACAACCTTTAAGTCTTCTATGCAATAAAACCAACCGCCATGTTGAATTTAATAGGCTTGAGTTAATTGAGATGCGTTATTGCAAAATTAGTAATGAATTACAAAGACAAGTAAAATTACAATGATATATACAACAAGTAAAAAATGGACAAGACAATTAGAAATCCATTTATGATCCTTTTCACCTTCTTAACTTTAATTATTCGCATCTGACATATATCTGATCTTTAATGAAGGGAGTCTCATTTCGATTATCATGTTTAAATGTGACAAAAATATATTGGCTTCACGGGTGTATACGTGCTGTACGTAAAAAGATATTTGATGCTCTGTTTACATTGGCCATTATACTTGTTACCTAGCAACTCAAACAGTTGTGGCAATGGGACCTGGGGTGGTTTTGTGTTTCATATAGAAATGACTATATGCGATTTTATTCTTTTGATCACGTATGATCTTAGTAGCAATGTTTGTCAAAGCCATTCTCATCCCCAGACCTCTTGAGGTTTATCTCAAAGAGCTCTGGGAATGAGAATGGCTTACAGTTGCATTTTTCCTTAAATTTTTTGAATATAGTACATTTTTTGTCCATTTCCACCGAACATCTCTGAGTTTCAAAGTCTCCCAAGGGTAATTTTAATACTTTACACAATTATTAAATTTAGAAACAAGATTATTCTCCTAATTTTAACAATACCAATAAGCCAAAAGCAACTTTTAAAATGTGCTGGTTACAAACGCAGTACACACGTAGTTTTACTCTTAGATAAATTTTTTGATTTTAAAAATTTGTCGTACAAAAAATTTTAAATTAACGTTCCGCGAAAATAAATCTCCGCGAAATTTTACAAAATCGGTCTACTTCAAAAATAAATTCCAAATAAAACTTTTTAAATCGGGCATTCACAGGGTTTATCATTATTATACTGGCTGGTGGTCGTGGGGTAGAGCGTTCGCTTCCAGTGATGAAGGTCTTGGGTTCAAACCCCGACCGAGTCATGCCAGAGACTATAAAAGTGTAAATCGATCCTTTCTGCTTAACGTCCAGCATGAGAATAGTATTGATATCTTAGGCGGTCGTCTAGTTGAGCGGTTGTTGTGCTTGCACGCCTTCCGTAGCTCAAATGGGAGCTTTAAATGCACTAGGATCCCCTTCGCAGGACCCTCATTGATAACAGTTCTTATAGAAACTGAAGAGGCTGTCCTGGGTAAATAATAGTAATAATAATAATAATATTATATCGTTTTCAGTATAAATGTGAGTAAAAAAGTTATCTAAAAAGGATTGTGGGTAGGTTTTCCCTGCCACACAATTGAATTACCCGGGAAGATAAAGTCCACGAAAAACCTGTTTTTACCACCGCGAAATTAGATCCGTGAGAAAATTTGTTCTTAACAGTACATCGAATAGTACTGCAGTCACATTTTTAGTGTCGGCAATCTCTAATCGCTGTTGGCATTGACTTTCCTCTATCCATGTGTCAATTCGTATAAACCCAAAAATACAGCACCCCCCCATGTCTAAAAAACACATTTGGTTTCCTAAATATTTGAGAACGAGAAATTAACCTCCATAACTTGGTAACGTGATGTAAAGAACATGTTATTATTATTTTACTCACCATGATAATCACAACAAACTAGTTGCCGAAATTCCCCTTACGACGAATGTTCACGTTTTGGTCGTCCACACGAGAAATGCTCTCACATTTCTCCTTATAAGTTTTAAACCTGAAGCTACTATTTAACGAGATGGTTTTCATTTGTTTAGTGGTCAAAAAGAAATACTAAATGTCTAAGGTTTTAATTTTAATTATATATACCACACTTAGCTAATAATTACTATATATACGAAACACACGCAAGGTATTGCTGCACACATAAAATAAACAAAAACAAATTGAAAATTCTATTTCATTAAATGCAAATACAGAAGCTGAAAGTAGCTACAAAAATTATTTTCTAACGTAAAATTGCAAAATTTACAAATAAAAACTATTTGCGATAAATATAGGCTAAATAATGATATTTTAAAAAAAAGTGCTATGTGAAATTCGTTAGTGATGATCTTTTACAATGAAAAACAATTTGAATGTGATGATAATTCGTGAAATATGTTGCAGTAATTCAGCGTCTCTCATGCCATTCAGCAATCCAAGAGCTGATACTTTTCTTGTGCACATTTCTCGCATCAATGACCGATTGAGGATCAAGTGGATTCGATTTTCTCAGATCCAAATGATGTGCTCCGTCTTTGATAAAAACGGTTGTAATTCGTGGGTTGGTGGTATTTAAAACACCATAACCAGACCAAGGGTCTAACTTGCCATTGCTAAATCAGAAAGTGATTTATAAGGTTCATTTAAAATATGGTTTTAAACACAACGGTAAAAAAGCTAAATTGTCGCTTTATACCTGAATACGATGTTGCTTGCACCGTTGATATTAAATCCACCATATTGAGACTGTGCCCAATATTTCCGTGTTGTTATACCCCATTGCTTTTTACATCCTTCAGCAAATGCCTCAAAATTCCACTGCATTAAAACAAGGTAGTTTTGTTATTATCGAGGTAGTGGTTTCATTAGCCTAAATTGAGATTTTTTAAACAAATAAAAGGCTGACTTGACATACCTCATAAGGCAACCACATATCACGTGCTCCATCTTGACATAATGGCATTGCCATTTCTGTACAAGCCTAAATATAATAATTCAAAATATGACACATCGTAATTATTTACGTAACTAAAACTAAGCAAATAGTGTCAGTCATTACCTGAAAATCCCATCCCTGATCACCAAGGTTTCCAGAAGCTTGTTGGTTGATATCCAAACAGGTAGCAGTACCAGTGTAGTTAAAGTATACATTTGCTGCAGCTGCTATATTTCGAACAAGCTGGTCTCCTGACGCACTTCCATCTTGGAGATGTTTGCATACTTCCTATTGATATATAATACATCAATCTCAGGCTTCACAAAGATAATAAAATCTCGCACGTTAAAAAGAATTGAGGAAAAAGCTTCGTTACGAGATGACAGGTGTCACAATATTTGATTTAACATTTTTCAAAAACCATTCATCATAAAGAGACCTGATTTTATTTTATTAAAGGACCAAAACAAATATATTGAAAATTTCTCAGATTGCATGTTCGCTTGACATAAAAACTTACCTTGATAGGCCAGGCTGGTAAATCTTCCAGAAAGTTTGCTGGGTAAGGATAGTCAACTGGAAGATTAGTATAAATTATTAAAAAAGATATTTTGAAAAAAGTAGACCTTTAGTAAAAGACTTCATCTGTTTTAGAAATGGCAAGCATAAATAATACAAATCAACGATTACTTCAAGGAACCTTACTATCGACCTTACTATCGACTAGCATGGTAATAACCAAAACTTATGTGTCTGTGTTTTAATCTCTCCTGCAAAGTCGTTTTATTAATAAAAGGCTACACTCTAACAGAACAAAAAGATAGTTTTAATAATAAAATTTGCAGAATTCGAAAACAGACCGCAAAAAAGGAGAACAAAATTTTATTAAACAAACGCGTTTAGTGGGGAGGTTTCATTGTCAATAAAGACTGTGGGTAAAAGAACAGAAACCAGCATAACATACCCATTGCTAGATTAACCCAAACCTCACTGAGCCAATTATTCAGCTTATACACGTCGTCAAATTTCGTCAGCGGTTTACACAGTTTAAACCAGTCCGTTATTTCAGTTCGACCAGGAGCTAAAAATAGAATAAGAAGTAGAAAAATTACCAAAAAAAAAATTATAGAGAGGCTTAATTTTAATTCCTGACTTAGTTGGACAAATAATTGTACTGGGTATAAAAATATGAAATATTTACCCATTTTGCCTACATTGGGACAAAATTTATCATTTTCAGCATGCAATTTTGTTTACTATGACAATTTTTACCAAAGAGTCTTCTTAATTTCTAGACCAATTTTGCGCAAAAATGAAATAAAATAAGATCTAATTAATCAACTCTCAGGCGTGATTTAATAAGAATTTGAAAACGTTTTCTTGAAAGCAAAAAATGAAAGAGAAAAAGATAATTGGTGCATACTTTTTAACACAAAACTGCGAGACTGCATACGTACCAGTTTGTCCAATATTAAGAATAGTATTCCAAGATTTCCGTATAGAAGAACTACATACTTCTCCACCAGCCAACTTGAAGTCATTAGTTGCAATTTGATAGAATAACTAAGGTAGAATATTTTTTTAAAACTACTTTCCTGGATCAATTTTTATATCATAGCAAAAAACAACAACAACAACAACAACAAAAAGAACAAAAAGAACGACAACAACAACAACAAAAAGAACGACAACAACAACAACAAAATACACAGATCTGTGACTTACTTCGCAGTCATTCATTTTCAGGAAACGCCAAGATAGGTGCTGACGCCGAGATAGCTCTATATAACCAAAAATTATACTGTTTACATTTTTGCCACCCTTTTTCAAACTCAAAAATAGCCCAAATTATGTCTGCTGTAGTAACAAAAGGGAGTTCGATCAAGGAAATAAGTAATATAATTTTTCGCATTATTAAATTTTTAAAAATTAATCACTCGAAAAAACCAATGGTAGGCTCTAATAAAACCGATAGACAACGAGTTTAATACACAAATCTGTGATGCACACGTACCCAGCAACAGCTGAAGGATATTTCATTCTAAACCAACCTGCTAGCATGCCTACAAAAATAATACACTTAAAGTCTGGACACAGCATGTTTTACCGGACGATACGGCATGATAGCAAAATTACAGTTCAGCTAAATAAGCTTTTAACGGAAGTACAACGCTGTAAAAACCTGGATAAAGTAAACAATTCTTATACCACAAATTTCTTTCAGTTCTTCATAAATTCCTATCCTTTTAGAGTTTGTATTAAATATTGTGATAAAATGATTAAATGCAGACACTAACCTCCATAAGATCCTCCAAAAGCAATAAATGGACTGTTCTTAGTAGTTGGGATGGTTTTCTGAAAAAAAATATATGATATTATTGTTCTTATTAGATACGTGTTGGCATGTATAATACTATTATATACATGCATTTATAGTTATGAGACCACTTACTCTGATGTGATCAATCAATGTAGCATAATCAGCCAACGCTTGCTCAGAAGTCAGATAACCAAGATGTAATGAATCCTACAAGTAATGAATTGCAATTAATAACATTGTTGAACTTATTGTGTGTGGCTATTATATGAGTTAGCAAAACGACATACCTTGTATGAATCTTTTCCAAATGGTAGAGACTCACCATAATACCTATGTTCTGCGAATACCAGCATAGCACTAAATTCTGGAGCAATATCCCACATAAATCCCTATGAAGAGTCATTTCATTTAAAAAATAGCCATGATTTTTTAAGCATTGTACAAAATCTGTAAAGTTCTTTTTGTACTGACTTACTGTATTGTTGCAAAACCATGCAATGTCCCCTTCATGCCAGTGTAAAAAAATACTGGGGCACCTTCCTTAAAGTACTGATCATTAACCAAATATCGTTGAGGAAATTGACGATCAGGATATAAAAACGTGAAGTGATCAAGCTAAAATAAAGTTTAACAGAGGGGTCTATTTACATGCTACTGTCATTCACTTTAAAGCAAGTTAAAATTACGTATAAAAAATATGGAAACAAAAATTTATACAACTTACAGTTTGAGGATACCAATATGTTTTGTATGAAATTTGAGCTTCTTACATTCCTGTGCTGTTTTGGAAAGATCGGAATTCTCCTGCCATAAGCACTAATACTTTCTGCACAAATGGCAAATAAAAATATAACAATTTGAATTTGAATTTTCATTTTTTTTAATTCTGTATCTACAAATAAAATTAAATATTTTTAGTCAGCTGAAATAAACAAAAAATGCAAAATGAGGAGGAAGATACTTCTATAATGGAAGATATTTTTATGACGATTTTTTTTATTAAATCAGCATTAAGAACGAAAAATGTAGTGTAAATTAAAGATATATATATCCTTTATTCTTTTTAAATCTCTAACAGAAATAACTTTTCAGTTTCTTAAGGTGCAACGACTCAAAATCAAAGCCATTATATAATAGCGGAAATAGCATAAAATAAAAAGATTCAAAGTGATATTTTCAGTATAAGCATTGCATTTCAGCAGGTTTAGTATAAGCATTGCATTTCAGGAGGTTATAAGGACAGACTTGATACAGAGGAAGTTGAGTTTAGATCTAACACAGTCTAGATCAGATTGAAGAGGGTCATTAATATACCCCGTCCAACCCATCTAGCATGGAAAACGGACGTTAAGCCGAGAATGATGATGATGATTTCCCTACACAATATAGCAACATGTGGTACTCTGTGATATTTTTATGTGAAATGTATCCTAACAATAAAAACTACCATTTTTGCTAGCTGAATTTTTTGTTGCAGATGAGAAATGGGTTTTATAGTGACCCATTTACAAGACATTTATTGAAGGCAAAAAAAAGTTAGAAACCTTTTTATTATCATTCAAGAAGTAGGAAAGCTGAAACCATATTTGAAAGCTACCTGACTTGTCTTTATTGAAAATATGTGTTGGGTATATATACTGCAATACATTTAGCAGGACCAGGATCAATGCCTTTAAATCACTATAGTTTTACCATCCGATTCTGTATATATTGTAAATTGACTTAAATATCATGTTAATAAGGATGTATGTACTGTAATGATAGGCACATGAAATTGTAATTATATATTTACTTATTCTTCAATGTCATGTAAAAGTCTAATCATATATAATATATTAATAACTTTCTAGCTTCCATGAAAAACAAAATTTCACTTTGGTATTATATACATTTCTCTTTTTCTTAGTTTGTTCTTTCTCCATTAAAACATGTCGAAACAATAGGTTTCAGTGAAACAATAATTGGGGACCCTGTTTTTGGTTTCAAAGTGGGGTGGGAAAAGATTTCGCACAGTTGTCAAACAAGGTATAATATATATATAGAAAGAGAACTAACATTATAGTATATATGTAAACATATATACTGATAAAGTTATTTAAAGACGTACACCTAGGCCGTCATTCAAAAATATGTTATCTTTGCATCCTCTGCAAAAAATGATTCAGGTCGGTCAGTCAAATTATGTGTTAGTTAAAATTCTTCCCAGTGACTGAAACAGTATAACACCCTTCATTCATTGGTTTCAGGACCATTTCACAGAAGCAGTTTCTTTTAATTTTTAATCAATTATAAAGAATATTGATGTCCACTGCTACACGTTACTATTTATATACATTATATTTTAATAACAGGCATTGAATTTTTTGTTGACTTTGGTTTTATTTACTGTTGACTCAGAAGACAGAAACAAAACATATTTTTATGCCAGCCCTATGATAATCATTTAGAATATTCATCGCAACCAGATGAACTGGTGACCAAAAGAAAAACAGACCATAGATTGCAAGAATTAGGCACACAAAAATCAGTATGGGGAATAAACATTCATTAAAAACAAAACAAACCTATATAACTATGAAACTAGACATGCCAAATGTTCACAGATCTTCTTTGTTATTCGCTTTATATACCAAGTTTTCCTAAAGCTTAGTTTCCAATAAATCCATAATTGTTGTCTCTGTTGTCTCTACAACATTTGTTGTGCAACATCTCTTGTTTCGTTTTTGTTGTACAACAAGTGTTTCTTAAAAAAGCTGTAACGGTGACTGTTATGCAACTGTTGCGCAGCTGTAGTGCAACAAAATTTAGGCTATTTGGAAACTAAGCTTAATGTTGCGTCAGTTTTTTAGCATTAGAAAAAGGTAGATAGATACTGTATAATACATGGTGATTTTTGAAGCAAGCCACCAGCTACATGCTAAGAAAAGTAACTAAATATTGCAACCATTTACAATCATAAAATAGGCTTAGAAATAATTCTAGCAGATCTCACATTGGAAAAAACACCTACCGAGTTGGAGACGTAAAACGCGAAAATTTCTTTTTAGTTTCGAAATCTGCACAAACTCCTGCCTGGTTCACTGGCACTTTGTACAAAGTTGTTTTTAAGGGATGGTTTATGGTCAAAAACCATGAATTATGTGGCAGCGGAGTTTGCCAGATCAATGCTAGAGGATAGCTATAACAATATATATTCAATTCTCAGAAGTTTGAGATTTATTTTTTGTCATAATTTTGCAAAAAAAGATCTGGGCATGCAAAAATCCTATTTGTGGGGATCCGTTAAGAAGAGCAGGAAGGGGGGACCTTTAAAAGTGATATCCTCCTAATAACACACAAAACACCCCTTAAAGATTACCACCTCACAGCCTAACAAAAATGTTTCTTTGTGTGGAAGCACCTACCAGAATTTGCAGGCCCAAATGCTCAGACACAAGAACACGGTGGATCTAGATTTAAAATTACCAAATACTTTTCCACATGAAGAAGCCTTTAACTGCAGCCGTTAGTCATAACAAAAGATAGTATATCTAGCTCGCCAGCTAGAGCTACCGCCTCACTTCATCGTCAGGTGATTGTCATGTGAATGTGTTGTTGTACCAATATCGGGTTGTTGTTGCACCGATATTCAAAAATGCTAACAACCTCATTTCCAGTCTACAAAAAATAAATAATGCGATAACAAACTAGTAGTCGAACTACTTCTTTTTGCTGCAACTATCTGGACAGGCAGATGCACCAGCGCTTAAGCCGGCACAGTTTTTTGGGCATTTATATATTACTAAATGTATGAAGGCCCCAAAGTGCAAAACGCATTCGCCGTCGCAGCAAAGTTCGGATAAAAATAAATCTTTTATATATGCAGCTTGGAACATTTCGTGCCACCATGGTTTAAGCAATAAACCACCTTTTTTGTCGACAAATACTTTACTGATATGAGTAGTTATCGTAATAAATCGCACTGTTTTGCCGACATACGGCTATAAAAATACGCTTCAGAGACACATAACCGGTATTATTATATACTTAGTCGTCAACGACGTGGAAAAATCCACGCGTCGTCCGCCTTAATATATCGCATTTAGGTTTCCGTAACAAATAGACAGAACCACCGCAATTTTAAGCAGATAAAGATTTGTATTAAAGCATAATGTTTGACGCAAGCAAAACTCTTTCCCACGTATGCTTCTTTACTTGTTGTTCCTATTTCGCTAACCTCACCCCAGGGCCCTTTGTTACGCCTACAAGAGTTCAGACGGATACTGAAGAAGTACCCTTTAGAATACTATATAGGTTGGTGGTAACAGTCTTAGGAATTTAGGGAGAGGTTTCTGGCGCATGTTACATTCTATTCTAATCATCCAAGCAATTACGTGATCAATTTTATATTAAATAGACCATTCTCAATTTGTAGCAGTATAGGTCGAACTCTTGGGATAACCAAGGATCTACGTTATTTGAAATATGCATTTCATACCTTCAGAATTGTAAAAGACACTGCGAATGGGACGATGAATACGTGAAAGTTTGAATGCGATTCTTAGTCATCACAGTTGTTTAAAGAAAATCAGTCCGTACCATACTTAGATATATAAAAACTTTTAGATAATAATCTGGTTGTGAAAATATGAATATTAATTCAGTGTTTACGTCCTTGTTATAGCCTAATTTTTTATTTACAAAACCAATAGAGCATTTACTTATATTTGTGACCCATTGCCCCAATATTTGTATTAACACATAAAATTTTGTTAGATGATAATGTTGATTAGTTATTTAGGTATGTCTAATAGTCGACCTGCAAGATTGCTGACCAGCTTAAAATGCAAGTAGTTCAAAAGTAAGGCTTTTTAGAATCTGCAAGATCAAAAATATGTATCAAAAACGTAGAATATTAATCTTTGTCACTCGGAGTATAAAGATCTAGATGAAACTTAAAGGGGGTAGCAGATGAAAATGGGTTTTTACATTGCCATTCTTCCTTCTGCGAAAACTTTAGTATTCGATGCAAACTGCATCAATATTAAGTGCTGACTGAATGATTATAACAGGCACAGATAAACAACATCTTCTAATTTCTTTAATTTTACTTTACCTCTTGCAATGGATTCTGTTTTAAAATGGAGGCGAACATTGTCTGATTAGCTTTACCACTCAGTTAACTACCTATATCTCAACACATAATAACTCAATACCACAGCAATATTATATGGAAGTTGCTATAGCCGGATTGTCTAACTTAAGAAATGAGATATACTGCAGTATCGTACGTATATCAGGTTGATCCGTTCTTTTTAGAACAATCCTATTGGAACTAAAAATAATACGTTACGTTTACGTTGTTTTTTTTTTAAGTGAAAAACCGGCTTTAAACACAGTCAATGATAACGAACCGTGAAAGTTTCAATTCAACTGGCGACAGACAATTAGTTGTTCTTATAATTGCTGTAACTAATCAGTACGTAACAAAGTATAAAAAGCAAATGGATTAAAAAGTGATAGTTTTAAACTATAATAAATATTAGTTTTTGATCGGAAGAATTGTTATATTCTTTCGGTCTTTCTAATCCTCTCTACGTGAGAAGAATAGTGGATCAGTGTAAAAAAGCAAATAAGACGTCAGACCGCAATTGTACGCATACTAAAGTTTCTTCTTTTTTCTAAACACAACTACTGCGGCAGAATTGGTATCATATTACTAGTGCTAATACTGGTACACGAAAGATAATTTATCTTGGACAGTACTTGATATTTCTTGCGGTGATAGAGTTTTGTAGAGCAACTTTTGTGCTCACTAAGTATTATGGTTATGGTAGCGTGATAACTAGTTAAAAGACTAGGACCCATATAACAGAATAGAAACGCCGCTGGAATATCTGCATCAACACCTGATTTTCGTAAACTTATTTAACAGCCCAATGGAAGTTGAGTCGAAACTCAGTGCGATAATCAACATGTGGCTCAATTTTTACTCTTTCTTTCGAGGTTAAATATTAGATAATTCCGAAGCCAGAAAATCAGGCTCGCGCCTCCACCATGTACACAGACAGTATGAATTGAATTTGTGATGGGATTCCTGCAATGGTAATCGAATTCCGCGTTATGGGTAAGGTAATGTCTCAACAGATGGTTTGCGAAAAACAAAAGCACATATCAACAATGAATTAGTACTGCTAAAAATTCGAGAAGCCACAAATCTGTTTTAACAC
>JASGCC010000015.1:742104-762735 GCA_030067915.1 Hydractinia echinata | reverse complement strand
AGGGGATGAATATATACAGGTTTCGACCTTTCGATCGCGCTATTTGAAGTTGAAAACTGTATATAATAAAGATGAGTTGGTTCAGGAACGCTATCAGCAAACTATACGACACCGTGTCGGCACCAGTAGCCGCAACTCGCGACGCTTTTGCTGATCAACTACGGAGCGTGCGGGATACCGTTACTTTCTACTATAACAAGGCGAAGGAACAAATCTTGGGAGCGACAACGCTCCACGACGAGGTCCAACAGATCACCATCGAAGACGAATATCAGGGAATCCGACCTCAAACACATGTTCGGAGGGGAGAAGGAGCAAGGTCACGAACCCGGAGGGAATCGAGGACATCCAGCACATATTTGACGAGAATGACACTCAAATTTTGGAAGATGGAAACCGCATCAAGACGTGGCAGTTCAACAAGAACCTCAACCAACCGCTGGCGGAGGCTATCATGCGAAAAATCACACCCCACGTAGACATGCGCGTCAAGGTAGTCTACAGTTTCAGCTGTGATATTTACCGAGGTGGTGGCGACGTGTCGGCCTACCACAAGACCAAGAGCTCCAAGTCACTCTCAAGCCTGGCGGAAATCGAAGCCTTCATGGAAGAATGCGAGATGAAGCGCGCTCGATCTGGAGGATACAGAGTTCTGGACCAAGGCCTACCTACCACCTGACAGAACCATCGGACCCCCGGAGCGTACGAAGGTAAGATAGTCTTTACGCAAGTGCGGGTTAAGAATCATCTCTACGAGGGAGCCCCTACTAGGATGCGGACCACTTCCGGACTGGCTGCGAAATAGGAGGTGCATCTACGCTATGGACGGTGAAGATGCCAGAACGGACAACCTGTGCTTTTGGCGATGCTTGGCTGTAAGGGAGAGGGTCGACGTAAAAAGGGGGACAGAGTTCCTAACAAGGCCAGCCCTCAAACTAGCACGTGAGTACTACGAAGCCTCCGAGTTAAAGCGGCAAGAGGTACGTGCACGAAGCTCGTAGACTTTGAGGGTATCGCCAAAGCACTTCAAGATCAACATCAGAGTCTTTGAACCCAAGACGAACTCAGACAAGGCACCATGGCGGCTCGTTTACGGTCAGAATCAGCACAAGGAGGGGTTAGACACGATCAACCTCGGTATGCTGGATGGTCACTGTTTCTACATCAAGAAGATGGATGTTTTGACTCAGAGCTGGGAATGCGAGGCTTGCACCCAAATCTTCACACAAGCCTGCCACCTCACGCGGCATAAAAAGAACGAGTGCGAGGGTGTCAAGACGACGATCATTTGCAAAGGCGAGAAGGTGAAGCGCATGCCGTGCAAGTCCGAGAAGGTCTTTTACGACGAGGATGGTTTCAGTTACGCGGCGTGTCAATGGCTAGAGGCAATGTCGGAGCAGACGGGAAGCCACATACATCATGCACTCTGCGGGCATGGGGGAGAACGTGTTATACGTGATGGTGAGAAGGAGGTCTACAAGGTAGACGGCTATGAGCCCCAAACCAAAACAGTCTACGAATATCACGGCTGCAAGTGCATGGATGCCCATGTCAACCAAAAAGAACCAACGCGGACAAAAATCGGTACGTTGTCACCAAGTTCAAGGAGGACCACATCCAAAAACTGGGCTATAACCTCGTGACGGTTTGGGAGTGCGAGAGCCCTCCAAAAATCAAGGGGTACCTCAAGAAAGACTTTCGACCCTACCCCCACTATATCGTGTTTGACTTTGAAGCCCTCCTAGCACCTTTACACCAGCGGCAAACAGCAGACCTAACATACCTCTCGGAGCATATCCCAGTAAGTGTGGCCATTCACGATAGTTTCAGTGAAGATCCAACGTTCATCATGCACAAGGATCCCAAGGTCTTGGTTAAGCGGTTCGTTGAGGAGCTCGAGAAGAGACAAGCCCTCATCGTTGAAGGAGTCGAAACCCTCTACCCAAAGCCCGACGACTTTGACATGCTCCCGAAGATGGTTCAACAAGCTTGGAACGAGTGGGTGAATCAAGTGGCCGTGATCGGGTTTAACAGCTGAAAGTATGACATCAACTTGATCAAGCGGTACTTTGTCGAGCGAATTACCGAAAACGACGAGAAAATCAAAGTGGCAAAGAAAGATAACGACTACATGTTCCTCACGACCTCGAGATTCAAATTCCTCGACATCAAAAACTTTCTCGCCCCTGGGATGAGTTACGCCAGCTGGTGCAAGTCTCTGGAATGTGGGCTCGAAAAGCTCGTGTTCCCTTACGAATGGCTGTCGAACTACTACAAGCTGAACCATGTCGGCCCCGTCGAGCACGAGGACTTCTATAGTAGTCTTGTTGGGAAAAACACCCTCTCACCCGAGGAGTACGAGCAGTTCCGCTGAGAGTTTTACAAGCGCGGCTGCGTCACTATGAAGGACTGGCTGCGCGAGTACAACCTGGCTGACGTAGAACCCTTCGTTGAAGCCGTCGACAAGACGAGGCTGCAGTACTACGAGGATGAGATTGACATTTTGAAGGATGCCGTTAGCATTCCGGGCGTGTCGATGCGCTATGTCTTGAACAAGTCTCTACGTTTACACCCCGAGTTAGAACTCTACGCACCGGGGGAGCCCTGCAAGCACAGATGCAAAGAGGATTGCTTCAAAACCCGGTGCAAAGCTGCAGCGAAGCCCAAAAACCTACAGCGAGTGCACGAGAAACGAGGCCTACGAGCTCTTGCGGACCGGGATGGTCGGCGGCCCCGCGATCGTCTTTTGTAGGTACCACGAAAGGATGTGACAGCCATAAGATCTCACGTCTACGACGAACCCCGCGAATGCAAGACCATTCTAGGCTACGACGCGAACATGCTATACCCGAGTACCCTGCTGCAAGATTTCCCCTGCGGGAAGGAAAAGCTTATCAAGATTGGTGAACCGACAGCCAATCTCGAGGATCTAATACGGGGCGTTCTAGACGGCTCACTCTTCGGCTTTGCACAAGTTGATATAGAAGTCCCTCCGGAGCTGTATGACAAATTCAGCGAGATGTCTCCTCTATTCGTGGTCAAGGAGATACCCGACGCTCAAATCCCCGAGCACATGCACGATTACTTGACTAAGACGGGGCGCAAGCGTGTTTCAAGAACCAAAAAGCTCCTAGGGGTGATGAAAGCGAGAAGATCTTGCTGTATACACCCGTGCTAAAATGGTACCTCGAGCACGGGCTGAAAGTCACCGCTTTTTACCAGTTCCTCAAGTACTCGCGAAGCAAGCCCTTCGTGTGGTTCCCCGAGGAGATTGCCGATGCGCGACGACAAGCGATAAAGACCCCGACAAGCGCATCGCGGGAGATACTGCCGAGTTGAAGGGAACTCGTTCTATGGGAAGATGATCGAGGACCTGGCAAGGCATGCCAACACTAGCTTCACCAGAGATGAAAAGGAGGTCGATGCAGCTCTCCGAAGCCCCTACCTAGAAGACCTTGAAGAGATAGGCGACGCGTAGGAGATCAGAAAGGGTAGGCACGGGGTCAGCATCGATAGAGCCTACCAGTGCGGTATCGCGGTATACCAACTAGCCAAGCTTCGCATGCTCGAGTTCTACTATGATTTCCTCGACAAGTACGTAGACCGACGAGACTTTGAGTATGTGTACATGGATACGGACTCGGCGTATTTTGCCATCTCTGGAGAAGAGCTGCGAGATGTCGTTCGCCCTGAATCCCTCGAGCAGTACGACGAGGACGTGAAATATTGGCTCGTCACCGACAAGCACTCGAGTCGAACGGGAGGACTATTCAAACCTGAATTCATCGGGTCTCGGATGATTGCCTTGACAGCCAAGTGCTACTTTGTCGAGGGTCAAGAAGGTACAAAGTTTTCGTGTAAAGGGATGTCAAAGAGGCAGAATGAAGTGACGTGGTCTAGGTACATGGGGACGTTAAACGGTAGTTTAGACACTGCGACAAATGTAGGTTTCAGGGTGCGCAACCAGGGGATAGTCACGTACGAACAGAACAAGCTGGGGCTCTCGGCGTTCTATGACAAAAGGTTTGTACATGACGACGGGGTGCATACGGCGCCTTTATATTTCTAGCGTGTTTGACCCATGCTATTAACCATCAAGGTTGATAAAATAAAAGAATGCCTTGGGAAAAAGATTGTGAGCGATTCTTTTGCGTTGGCGACTGTGGTCACAGGGGGAGTTGGATTGAACCAATGGAAGTGAAAAATGTCCCATATCGGTCCGGGAGTCCGCCGATAGAATCCAAGCTTCCAAGGATCCCTAAACTCAAAAAACCCTCCGAGTTTCAAGCAACAACAACAAAAAACCAGGGGGCTCTTCAAAATAAATAAATGGACATATGCCTACTAATGTCCTTACTACTACCGTATACTCTGATCGCTTATGTTTTTTTTCGATATCGAGCACTAATAAACAGGATGTCGGAGCTTACACAAGTATTCGACACAGCCTCTGCAGAAACCTATGAACATGTCGACAAACCCATCGACAAACGTAGTGCCCTGAAAGAGGCCCTCCGTAAAGGCAAGGAACATTTGCTGCCCAAGAAATGCACCGAAGGGTTTGTTGACAAAGCTCCGGAAGAGGCCATTGATAAGGTCTATACCGAGTATCTTCAGCGGGAACTCCACGAAAAGGGGGAGAAGACGGCTAGGGCACTCTCTGCCCACGTAATCAGCCTCTATGCAAATTTGATCGGGAATGTAGTGAACATAGACTCTGCCGACGAGCTACGTCGGGATATCGAAGAAGACCCGATCATCAAGGACTCTCTAACCGATCTCGGTATCCTCGTGTACTGCGCCCTTGGGAGATGTTTAGCACCACTCTTGGTGGCGGGGCATACGGCTCGGCATATGAAGAAGAAGAAAGAGGAGGTGCAGGATGAGGAGGAGACTAAGGAGGAGGAGCCCTAGGGGCCTAGATTTAAAGGTCTTATAAGCCAACTGGCTTATAAGAAATGATTGAAGATCAGAAACAGGAACCTACTAAAGTCATAATCAAGAAGAACGAAGGTCGTGTTGCTGCTGGCAAGAGACTTGTCGAGTGGAATCGTAAGAACAAGGCCGACTTACTGAAGAACGTGGGCAAAAGTACTTCACAAGATGATCAGGAACCTGCGACAGGTTCTGGCAAGTTCCCGGACAGTGCATATCTCTATGGCGCTTGAGGTCTTGCAGTACTTGCCGCTTGCGTGTATTACATACGTAAGCATCAGGCACAGGCTCGCCAGCCTGCTCCAGAGCCATCGCCTACAAGCAACGCAGCATATGCAAACATACAAAAACCCAGCGCATCCCAGATTGACATTTTCAAGATGCGGTAGGCACATAATAAATGACAACCAACGTAACTCCAAAAGAGAAGGAAATCATCGACATGCTCTACGAGACCGTAGTCGATCTCGGGTTCACCTTCGCATACGCGATGGCTGGAAAAAAAGTTCCTAGGCATTACGAGCCCATCAACCAAGATGGACATGAGCGATGCTCTCAAGATGGTGGCCTATTTCTCGGCGGGCAGGATCCCTGCATCGATAGTCCCAAAGCCAAAATAAATGACCACAATTCGTGTTTGCTCCTCCTGGGGCAAACACGAGTTAACATGGAGGTTAAAAAATGTACGAATTGTAAAAGGATCAGTTCGCCAGATTCCTTCAAGGCGATCCAACCCAACGGGCAACGAACAAAATGGTGCATCAAATGTCTGGATGCCCACAAGGCGTGGCTGGAACGTAACAGATGCCTTCATGAAAAGAGGAGGATCCGGTGCAAGGAATGCAATTTCCCCGGGTATATGTATGAACTTATTCTAACTAGGATTCACAAGGCTCTAATGTATGATAGGGAGTACCTGGGGTGTGATATTGTTACATTCATGAAGCACATCCAGGCCCAATTCAGAGATGGTATGAATTGGGGAAACCGAGGGCAGTGGCAGTTTGACCACAAGGTGCCACTAAGGTATAGGGAGAACGGAGAATACTCCAGCGAAGAGGTGCAACTCGCGAGGCTCCATTACACAAACATACAGCCTATGTGGGTAAGTGAAAATCAATCAAAAGGTAACCGCTTCATCTCCGAGTAAACAAGGTTTATGTATGCCCTAGGGTATACATAAAAGCCTTAGAATAAATGCTAGACATTGTGAAAGACCCGCATACGGCAATTGGACCGGACCGACAAGTTGCGGTAAGACGCAGCGAGTCCTGGATTTGCTTGAGAACGAGTACAAGCACCATTTCGACAACATTGTCATTCTCTGTCCTACAATACAGTGGAATAAGACCTACCTCGAGAGATCCTCGCTCTGGAAAGATGACTACGTCTTCCTGATAGACCCCAAAGATCAACTCTTCGACTGGATCCAAAAACTCTCATCACTCTTAGCGGGCGAAGAGACGTTGTTTATCGTTGATGATATGATCGCCGACGAGACTCTGAACAAGCGTCGACAACCCCTGCCCAAGCTCGCCATCAGTGGTAGACACAAGAAGCACAGTTTATGGCTACTCACGCAGTCGTATACCGCCTTGCCCAAAAATTTGAAGAGGCAGGAAAAGCAGTTGTTCATGTGGTATCCCCATATCCGATCGGACATGAAATTGATCGACGAAGAGACGAACATGATCTCCGATTGGGAGAATATCAAGACCGAGTTGAAAAAGTCCAAGCACGCTTGCTTGCACGTGAGGCTGGAGCACCCTCGGACTTGGAGGATTTTGAAGTGAGCGACCACCCAACACGATCCCCCAGACCCAAAACAGTAAGATAACATGTCTTCTCAACTTACCCTGTTTAGCGCAATACCTGCCGGAGCCATCGAGACCTTATTTGACAAGCAGGACCAACCTATGTTCAAAAGGGCTGATCTCGGGAGGTTTTTGGGGATTGGAAAAATTGCAGTCTCGTATCAAGATATCACTACCATTTCGCGTCATGAGATAGGGTTAGTTTCAAACCAACCCCCCTCAAGTAAGCAAGGTGGGAAAAATCCACATGATGTCTTCGTTACATTAGACGGGGCCCTCGAAATTACCGTCAGGTCAAGAAAGCCCAAAGCCATATCTTTGGCAAAATGGTTGGCCGGGAAGGGGGTAGAAAAATTACAAGATGAGGTCAGGGAGCAGCGCAAGCTACTCGAAGAAAAGGACGTGGCCATCGAGGACGGAGAGATGGCCCTGGCATTCCTTAATGATGAAATTGAGGATAGGGACAACCAGCTCATGATACTCGGGGATGACCTCGAAGACAGGGATAGACAACTCCTGACTCTGGAGGACGACCTCCAGGAGAGGAACGAAGAAATTGAGGAGCTACGGCAACGCGCCGTACCCCATCTCGAATCTCCAGGAAAAGACAATAGTATGGCCGTTATCCGAAAGAACAACGATGATCCCTGGCCATACCTTGCCATCTGTGACCAACAGGGGTATGAAGCGCAAAAAATTAGGAATAAACTTGTTGATTACCCCAAGGGCGAGATTGTGGTACTGGCGGAGACCCCTAATTCTATAGTTCATTACAACTGGCTTCGAGAACGTGGGTGTATCGAGGTAAACCCTGAGCGTGTGAGACATTTCAGGCTAGGCGAACACTACACGCATGAACGTCTCCTGGCACTCGCGGAATGAGGGGGAACCGGTAGGTAACGCTTTTGTAGCTTGATCGAGCCACAAAAAACACGCATGATAATGCTGCTTGACCACTTCCATAGAGGGTCAGAAGCGGAAGAATTGTGAAAG
Source organism: Hydractinia echinata (assembly GCA_030067915.1). Classification (NCBI taxonomy): domain Eukaryota; kingdom Metazoa; phylum Cnidaria; class Hydrozoa; order Anthoathecata; family Hydractiniidae; genus Hydractinia; species Hydractinia echinata. The sequence goes on along the minus strand of JASGCC010000015.1, from coordinate 754,993 downwards.
AAAAAAGATGGAAGACTATGTACAGAGCCGACAACTTAGAAACCTTTACGATATTCGGGTACCCGTGCTGCGATGCTGCATCAGGGCAGGATCTAGCGTTGGCTATTGCTCTACTTGCCTGGGAAATTTTAGATTTAGAAATGGTGAGTACTACGAGGGGTTTAAGCACCCTGAAGACAAAGAGCTTTTGCACAGAGTAGCGTCAGGCATGAAAGCGTGGGGTACATTTGCAAGAAGAGAGATTGACAAGGAACTCGAGGATGATATTGAACGCCTAGGGCTCCATATTGTTCAAAAGGATAGGAACAAGTATGGGGTACTCTGCTACCAGGTCATCAAGGATAGGGACTTGAAGCTATCAGATTTGGCCAACATAGAAACAATAGGCAATATACTCAACTTTCCCATAGAAGATAGACGCCTAGTTGACATTGACGTTGATGGCGAACCTGACGTTATCTGCGGTATCGTCTATGGCTATCCGTTCTATACCATGCCTCCTTTACTGTATGTAAGAGATCCGAGTAAAGAGTTGGAGGATGAACCTTTAGAGGTGCTCTTGAAATTACTCTTTACCAATCCTTAACCTCCTCCAGGGATACCCGAACATTTCGCGTCATGAGATAGGAGTGTCGTCAAAACACTCCGGTCATGTATGCAAGGAGGCGGGAAAAAATCCGCATGTTTTGTAGCTTGATCAAGCCACAAAAAAAAAACATTTACCACTCTTTGACATACTCTAGGGGTACCTGAACATCCTCGGGTACTAGCATGAGCTCCTCCGAGACGAAGCTTCTTTCGGGTGCTCCTGCCAGATAGTACAACAGACGGGTACCGGCCACGATACGGTCCAGCCTATACGTTTTCTTACTCCACCAGGCGTCGGTCGCACGTCTTTTCGCATCACCATGCTCTTCTCCCGGTTGCAGCAGATACAAGTACAGTCCATCCTCGGGTAGGGGGTTCTCTTCAGGGTATTCTTGACTTTTTGCAAGCGGGACATCATCGAGCTTAATCGCTTTGTTGGGTATTAGATCAATCATGACAGTTTTGGTGTTACTGAGACTTTTGACGATGGTGTACAAGTGTTTGACCCAAGTGGTACTTTGTTCATCAGAGACCAGCTCTTGCGCATCCTGAGGCTTGAAGAGCCTCTCCGCGAGTATCTTGTTGAACGACTCGACAAACGCCGTAAAAGTGTGGTGGTACTTGGTGGTTGCGCGCTTTAATTCGACCCCTTTGCTTTCTAGCAGCTTGCTCACATCTGCCTTGAACTCGGAGCCGTTGTCGCACTGGAATGTCTTGGGGTATTGAAGGCCACCGGGCTTCGCGTAAATATCCTTGATCATAGCAGCGACTTCGCTGGCCTTTTTGGTGCGTAGGGGCCTAGCTACTTTGTAGCGCGAGGCCACGTCGATGCCTGTGAGGATGTATTTGTACACATTCCCTTTAGACTTGTCGTGAGGCATGTAGAGCAAGTCAAACTGATGCATTTCATTGGGCTTCGTGATGGTGAAATGCGGGTAGTTGATACGTTTAGGTCCTCGAATATGTCGGAGCCAGAGCAGTTGACGAGTCAGCCAATGAGTAACCCTCTTCTTGGATAGACTACTCTGCTCAGCGAGCAATTTGATGGCTTTCCGTCCGGTCCAAAGATGCTCCGGAGTGTAGTAAATACTGCTCAATTTCCCCGCTTCTTCAGCCGTAACGATATGCTTTACTTTCGACATGTTTATTACATGTCGAAAACGTTCTGCGACCTTACATATACTTGTATACCACGAAGCCGAGGAGAGTCAGGGATCCTACGATGAACGTCAGCTCACCGTCTTGTTGGATTTTTGAAGGTGTGTAAAAATTCTTTAGTTGTGGGGCCTTCTTCTCGGAGGCAATGTAGTACTGGTACAGATCGTCATCGAGCTCCTTCAAGCTCTCCCCCGCTTGCCTTTTCACTTCCCGTTGCTTACCGAACCAATCCAATTTAGCCTGCCTATCTCTGATCCATTGAGCCTGCGCAGCTTGTAATTGTTCGACCGCTTCATCATGTCGTTTCCTCTCGGCCTCCCCATGCCCTGAGAGCTTGCTGAAGAGATAATTGGTGCCGCTAAACGCTAGGGCGTTGATTAGCGCGCCTCCTGCCATGATTGCCAAGGTTGCCATTTATTTTTATTAGTACTCCACGGAGTGGAAGCGCCCGTCTAGGATGTTCAACTGAGCATCCATCAGCAAGTAGACGTAACAGCGTATGTCCCCAGTTCCATCAGCTTTTTTGGTCATATGCAACGTGATGCCGTCACTAAGCCTTTGTAGGGGTCTCCCGCTACCATGCAGGATATGGTCGGGAGATGATCTGAAATCGACAAAGAGCGCATACCGTTCGTTGAAGAATTGGCCAATCGTTACCGAAGAGTCATGACTACCGAAGAGATTGACGACCCCCTCAAAATGATCCTTGGGGAGCATGGCATGAGAGTACAACTCATTAGGCTCACCCTCGACAGTGATCGAGATCTTGTCGATCTTGGGGTTGCAGAAGACTTCGTTGATGCCTGAATAAGCCTTCACTTTCCCAGGGTCTACAAAGAGCAGCAAGACACCTTTCAATGACTTGGCTGGGGTGTCAATTTGCAAATTGTAGCTCGTCTCCTGTTTCTTCATGGTCACCACCTTGCTACGGAGGATGCGTTGATATGGCAGGGCCAATCTTGCATACCTTGACATCATGGCACTCGCCAGACCATCGTGGGTGATCTTGTCAAATTCCAACTTGATGTTGGTTATCTGGTACGCTGCGTCGGCTGCCTTGGCTGCCGTAGATCCCACGGCATCCGTTCCCCCATCTTTGATGACTTCAGCGTGTCCCGCGAAATTTACGACTAATTGTAGCGCCTATCATAGATCCCTGCCTGGTAGAACGGTAAGTCTCTGGTGAGTTCAAACATCTTGCCGAGGGGGATGGAGAAAGTGTTACCATACGCCGCGACGATGGCTTTTTCCTCGAGCGTACCTGCATAGTCGGTGGCCTTGACTTGCCGAGCCCTGATGGTACCGTCATTGGGGTTGATCCCTTCTAGGATCAGGTTGTTCTCCCGATCAAACTTGGGCAGCCAAAAGTCCTTGTAGGTAGCGAGCACATTGTAATCGCTTATATTCTGCACCTCGTTGCCATTCAAGGTGATGCGTAGGTTCCGCACCAGGCTTTTACCGATATTCGAGACGATGGTACGCTTCGTATTTGTTCCCGTCAGCACCAGGTCAAACAATAGCTTGATGCTACCTGGAAATAGTACATCGTTTTGAGATATGTTGGGTATGTCAACATAGAGGTCCTCGTTCTGGTTGATGGTGGATGGTACATGCGAGATTTGAACCCTTTGACGGCGTCCTTTGATACCGAAGAGTTGCTTCGTTTCTGCGTAGGGGTCTAGGTTTTTTCCGAACATGTTGCTCATGCTTTATTACTAGCTGATTTTCGATTCAAATAAAATGCCGATTAATCCAGTATATGAAGGAGACGACTTTACGCCAGAGGAAAACATTCTAGACGAGCAGGATGAATCCTTCAGTAAGCCTGATGATTAACAGCTTCCACAACTTCCATCAACACCGGGGCCTTCAACACAAGGAGAACAACAGGGAGGTGCGCTTGGTGAACTCGCGAGAAGCCAACTGGAAACACTAGTCCATGATTTTTACGAACATCTTGGCCTTGGATCTCCGGATGAAACTAGGGTAAATATAAATAGAATTAAGGATAACTTTAAACGTGTGGGGGAACAGCTTTTTTTCAAAGATATAAGGCTTACGAAAAAAAATGGGGTCGGGTTCCGGGCATTAAGTACACTAAGGAATGAGGGGCTTACGGCTCAATATATTCGGGATATGGGCTTTACTAACTATGCCTCCACGCCCAACAATGGTAGGTCAGCGGCCCAGGCACTTGGGCAAAAGGTTGATGGAATTGTGACCACAAATAGGGGTGCCATTTCGATGCAAACCGTACACTCGATGGAGAACGTCCTTGATGAAACGAAGAGCCTGATCGATGCCTCATTTGATGGTACTGATGAAGTATTCACTGAACGTGAAAGAGGGGGGCTTGACCTCTAACTTCAGACCATACGGGGCGCTTTGAAGCTACTGAAATCTGAGCTGATCACATACGATAGCGAGATTGACAAGGCAAGGGGTAAGGTGAAAGAACTCGAGAAGCAGAAAGCCGGGGCAACTGAGGGTGAAAGAACTCGATGGGGAAATCAAGGAGCTTGAGGATAAGATCAAGGAGTTGACTGATCAAAAAAAGGCCGCGCTGGATGCTCATGGGCTATTATCCTCAGGCATCCAGAGTCAACTAAAGACCATCAAGGAAACCCTGATGAAAATTGCTGGAGATGACACGTCTCTGCTCGAGAAGCTTAAAATCTTGTTCAAGGAACAGGGGCTGGCTATAGCCAGCATCGTCTCTGCTATTGGTCTACTGATAAGCACCATCGTGCTCTCAGTTACAGGTGGTGGAGGAGCGGGTGCTGCAGCAGCAGGAGGAAGTGCCGCAGGAAAGGGGTTTGTGGAGAAACAGCTTGAGAGGAAAGTTCCTCAAATACCTAGCAGGTAAGGCAGGTGCGGCGCTACCAGGGATTATTGGCAGCGTTGTCTCCTTCCTCCTAAGGGTAGCGGCAACAGTCGTCGAATACGTAGCTAGGGCATTTATACATGCCATCGCGGCTGCTGCAGGGTTTGTCGTGCTCTATGTTGGGAAGGGCGCGAAGCCGTAGGGCTCCTCAGTCTAGTGTGTTGATCAACACATTAGACCTACTCCCTGTGGAGCCATCAGGCGATTATTTTTTCAGCCAGCAATTATAGCAAAGGATGAGGCCTACCCCTGTTGTAATCAAGGCCAGCTTTGGGTATCCTCATGCGGATTTTTCCCGCCTCCCAGGAGGTCGGTGGGGCCCTTCCGCTGGGCCCCTTGCATACTCGAGGTGATTGGTTTCAAACCAACCCTTATTTTCTTGCCCTTGGGGTTCCCTCTGTTCAGGTTTATCTACCGCATGTTTGACGACCTGCTCGAGATGCCCAGGGGGCGGCATGGCATGCCGGGTATGCTTGAGTGGCGTAGTATGCTTAACAATAGGCTTGTTGTTCACATCAATTTGGGCACCGACATTGACATTGGCAGGTGCTATGAGGATGTTGTTGTTGTACCCCACAATTTTACCGATACGCAAATTCATGTCGGAAGGCAGCATGTAGATAAAATTTACCGGAGTTCGGGCATATTGCAACACCTTTTGGAATTCCGTGATATCATGCCCTACGGTCTCTTGACGCTGTACCATGGCTTCGAATTTGCTCATCAGGATTTGCCTGCTGTATAGTTGTCGGCACCCGAGCCGAGTAGGGATGCCTTTGCCCCTGCTTGTGATCCAAGCAACAAGACCACGTAGACGCGAATACTCTCACTTAGCTTGGTCAGGCCCTCTGATGTCAACCCTGACTTGTTGCATGATGAATTTCACCCAATCCCCCTCAAGCTTGGGGCCACCATCTACCTTGGGTGAGTGACGCCGATACCGACTTGGTCTTGTAGAGACTATTGGGGTCCGCACCATATTCACGACATACTTGCGCATACCCAGAGGTGGAGTAGGGATTCTTATAGCGTGAGAACCCATCGTTGAAAGACATGGGTACCTTCATCCTTTCTAGGATGCGTCGCATGTGATAGTACACGTGAAATTTGAAGATGCAGTTAACGAGGGGCACGGAGTCTATCAGATGCTTGGTAGAGATCCCCAAGGCCGTGCTCGCGCAATGAGTGGCGAAGTTCACTTGGATGTTCCAATAGTCCAACGCTTGTCCTTTTGTCCAGCCCTGAATGACAGGGTCGTTCAGGTAGGTGGTTGTCACCTTGATGGGGTATTTAGTAAACTCGGGGAATACCATAGAAATTTGTGAATCTGTAGACACGTACAGGTCTTGGTGCTCCAAGTTGGTTACACCAAGTGGCCATTCACCTCTGTTAGGTGCATACTTTGCTTTCGGGTTGTAGGAGTAGATATTCATATTTCTTTAAAGAAACATGAAGCAACTGTATATCACTAGCATCGAGGAGGCTACGATATTCGAAGACCACCTAGGGCAGGATACGAGGATCGCTCTAAAGTCGATCAGTATTAGACCTACGTGGCTGAACATCTACAGTAACAACGACTTCACCATCCGTAGGGCAGGGTCTGATAAGACGGAAATTAGAATTGAGATCATGAACGGACTCTACAAGATCGAGGATTTGGCGGCTATCGTGAACAGTCAGGCAAAGGATAGGATCAAGCTGTTTATCCTGAAAAATGGACTCTGCAGGCTCCGTGTCAGTGACGGGTACACAGTGGTTATTCATCAACAGCTGCAAGAACTTTTAGGGTTTAAATTTGATCCCAAAGAAAAATACTATCAGGAGGGTGACTACGATGCAGTCTACAAGACTGACGTATACCATCGACTGAGACTCGTTTGCCCTCAGTTGGATGAGGATGACTGCCTACTTGATGGAAGCAAATCAAAAATTCTGGCTTTGCTTCCTACCAAAGAACTAAACGCTTGAGGAGATATGCTTACATGGAGTTTTGACACTCCAATCTACTTGCCTTTGAAGGGGTCAACAGACAGGCTGGAGTTCATGCTGACGGACGAATTCCACCATGACAAGAACGTTTCGTTCGTCGGAATTACGATGCATTTACTCATACAATAAATGGCTGAAATAACCAAGCTGTACCCGAAATTAGTACCGAGTGCACCTGAGCACGATAGTATACACGAAAGTCAAAAGTATAGGCTTGACGAGATAAATGAGATTGAAAAGTACCTCCGCAATGAGATAAAGGAGCGGGGCAAACTCGCAAAAAAGTTTAAGATGCATGGGACATGGATTCGATACTGTGACCATGGCCTGTTGGGTATTAGCGTGATCACATCCGGGATCGGCATTGGTACCCTGTTATCCGGTATGGGCGTACCACTAGCAGTAGCCATGGGTGGCCTAACCGTGGCTGTGGGGGTAGGGCAGGCAGGTCTTAGAACTGCTGGGAAAAAAATGGGTATCAAGTCCAAGAAGCATGAGAACATAAGGCTGATCGCCGAGGCTAGATTGAACTCGATAGTTGATCTAATCTCAAGGGCTGTTGAGAATGGGGAGATTGATAAGTACGAGTTTAGCCTCATTATGCAGGAGAAACAGAAGTACATGGTCCTGAAGGAACAGATGATGCAGAGGTTCAATCGCATTGTGAATGCTCTCAATGAACGGGAACGTGCCCAATTAGTTGAGAAGGGCAGGGAAGAGGGTAGGAGCGACGTGTTAAAAAAACTTCAGTCTGTACAGTATGTCAGCGGTATCTAGAGTCCCCACCTAAGTATTCGTAGACACTAGATCTAGTGTGTGTTGCTCAACACACTAGATCACCTACACAATCTCGAGCACCTCTCCGGTATCAGGGTCGATCACCAGTTCACCATCATGTATAACACGTCGCTGTCTTTCAGCGAGCTCTCTCGAGTATTGCTCAAGATTTTTCTGCCACGCCATTTTTGTACAAGGCTCGCAATAGGGCCCGTCTGTTTGCATTGAGACGTCCTTGTACTTAGCTTTGAGGGTCACCTCCAGAATAGGGGCCTTGTTGAGAGTTGAGTAGCCCCTTATATCCAGTGCCTTCGCTTCTTTCATGAGTTCTGTAACCTTCATGTTTTGTTTATATGGTTGGAGAACAACCATATAACGCATACTCACAAGACAGTGAAGCTGTCGAATCGTCGTCATCAGAGTCACTAAAGTAGCAAGCAGTATACCGGTCGACCTCTTTGTATTTGCACTCTTCCAGGTATGTCTGTAGGTAGTAGTTTGCACTTTGCCTGTAGATACTCGCCAGTTTCACGATGGCCTTACATATGCAGCTTTCCTGTGGCACCTTCTTCTTGTGGAAGTTGGTTCTGACTTTACCATCCCACGTCTTAGGCTTAGTGCTGAGGTATCTCCCCTTTTTCACACCGCCGTTGGTTAGGCGATGTTCTATCAGGGAATCCACCTTCTTCAGGATCTCCCAGTAGAGGTATAACCACTCAGGGTATTCACCAAGATCGAAAGACATCGTGAGCGCGGAGTCTTCGGAGTAGCATGAGACACCCATGGAGTAGACCTTTTCAGGGGTCTTGAGCATTAGCGTTGCTATGTTGCCGTCTTGGTTCTGATAGCCAATAACGAAACGCTCATCCTTGTCTTTGTTGGCTGAAATGGGGTCACTCAACACAAGGTTTTCAATGTTCACTTCTTCAATGTTTAGCGGAGTCGCGTTAGTGTAAAATTCCATGGTCTTAACAGTTTTGTCTCCAAATTTCATCAGCATCCTTTTTATTGTGGAGACAAAACCTCAACCAGGATCTTCTATGTCGTCTTAGTGCAAGCGCAACTGCCTCCATTGTAGGTGATGTACTCTTGATAGCAGTACCAGCAGAGCAGCTTGGCTCTTATAAGGAGTCTGCGTCCGCAGCGACATCTGTCGTACTCGTCGAGTACGCGTTCACAGTCTTCACAGTGATCCTTCATCGTTTATTTGAGCCCGAACCTAGTGTACATGTCCTGCGTCCTGAAATGAATCGGAACATACCCGAGTACAGCGGGGGTTTGACGATCGAAAGGTCGAAACCTGTATATATTCATCCCCTCCTACTACTTAAGTCACTTTCCCCGACGAATTTTTCAAATAAGTCACTTTTCCCCGACTAATTTTCTATATTCCTGTAGATAACTTCACAAGGGAATTTGAATCAATTTTTTTTATTTATCTATGTATATTTTTCATACAAAAACAACTACGAGAGAATGAGTACAAAAATTCTTAGTCGGGTGTCGGGTATAAAAAATCGGGTAAAGGTACTAGTTGGGGAAAAAATAATCGGGGGAAATTTTGGTCGGGGAAAAATTAAGTCACTTGCAAAAAATTTAGTCACTTTCCCCCGACTTTTTTTTCCCCGATAAGGTATTTGAAAAATATTTTTGGGATATAGTGATTCAAAGTTTGGCTACTTATGCGTAATTGTGACATCATCAAGTAGCCCTGAAACAAAAAATTGCTTTTATTGATCATAATTATCATTACTGAACATAAAAATTAAATGGCAAAAAACATTTATAACCCCACATGCCTTGATAAAACTCTTAAATACAACACACTTAATTATCAGTTTGCGAATAGTAATTCAAAAATTGTAAAAAATGCGAAATAAAAGATGTCCTTCTTATCTTATAAATGAGAAATTTAAGTTTGCGGATTCAAGTTTAATTCAAAACAATAATATTCCGCATTCTTTTTTTTCCTCATTCTTTTCTGACTTTCGTTAAAGCGAAAAAAACCGGAACCACAATGAAGTAGTTCTAGGAATGCGAATTGTTTTGTTCTTGTACACGATATCTCAGGGAAAATCAAACTTTTCAAATAATAAAAAATCAAAGCAAGATAGAGCATGAAAGATTAGAAACCTGATCAGAGATTATTTAAGAATAATAACATCGCGAACTTAATGAGACATGACAAAGGCACGATATCGGCCAGGCTATATGTTCCTTGGATGCAAGCCGAAGATGACTCATGCGAGTGGTTTATAAATAAACAATACCAAAGTTACCGTGACCGACTAATCACTTGAGGTTAAATTTTAATTTTTAACACCAAAGGTGCTTCATCGGTCATTTTTTGACATACGAAAACACACAACATCAAATTTTCCCAAGATATCCGTGAGTTTATGAATGTCTCTCTGTGGTAAACATGTGTAGTTCTTAAATTTTGCAATCCCTCTTACCACAGTCATAAGAAACAAATATAGTCCGGAGACTCAGCTCTCTTTTTATGAGGCATATTTTCTTACAGTGTTGACATGAAAAACCGGTTGGAGTTGCTGTAGGCATAGTTTCGATGTCTTTAGTGACTTCATCGCTAATTTCTGGCTCAGTTTCAGTAATATATTCGTCAATCAACTGCAAAATCAAATCAAAGTCGTCTCCTGATAGGTAATCTTCATGTCTGACAGCTATTTTATCTTGATTTCATGCTCCCACACTCCGGCCACCCCCCGTCGGACAAGACTATCTCTGTTTCTTATGACTATGCTCTGATCTATTTGCAAACTGATAATTTAGTAGAAAAATCAGTTGATCTCACGCTTTGTTTTATAAGCAACACACAATTTTGTCTGGAGTATCGAGGCGTTTATTTGGTGACGTTGAGTACACCTGCTATTTCCATCAAATAATTTTTCTAAATAATTATCTTGAATTTATCATGTGTAGCCTAGTTAACTAAGCTTTCCTCGAGGATATCAATTCAGTTTCTCTCAAACGAAAGCTTAGACGTAAATAAAGAACAAATCCTTAAACTTCAAATCCACGCCACAGTAAACCCCGAATTACAATCAACCATGAGCACAAGCCGGCGTGGTCACGTTACCCTCTTAAATAATACAAGATTATATTGATTATATTTCTTCAGGCCAGTAAAGCCATTCTCGTTTAAACAAAAGATTTCCCGATATTGACCACGTGAGCAAAGAACAATAGAATTAACCAATCATAAAGCGCGGTCAGAATTCTGACCGCAAAAAAATCGTTTGAGACCCAGCGTAATTTTTTCCACCTTAACTATTCCGATTTGTGGTAAGAAAAATTATGCTGGGTCTCTGGCTATATAAATAATGGCATCTACAAGCACCTAAACTCTAGGGAGGAGAGTTGACCCGTTTGTCTCAAAATAAAATTCACTAACTAAAGTCGATGGTGCGAAACTTTTGTTTGTGTCATAAATGTTAATGCACAGTCAGCACACCTGGTGATAAGGATGTGTTTTTTTGTAATCATACGACCTCCTTTGAGAGAACTGCAAAATTTCTACACGAACAACAATTGTATTCTAATTGGTTTTAATTATGTTGTTTCTCGTTAATCATGACAAGCTGCACGTAATTCCATACTAAATTTATTTTCACACATCATATCATTCTCGTCCTTAGAGCTCTTTAAGATTAAAAAACTTTTGAGGTTTTAATCTCAAAAAGCTCTGGGAACGAGAATGACACCATTCTTGTTCCCATTGTTTCCAGAGCTCGTTTTTGTACTCTATTTTTTAAATTCAGAATTTTTTCGTTCTGTTCCTTAAAAGGAATGCTAGGTCTGAAAATACACCAGCATACATGGTATAAAACCAGGACTCACTTGCTTAATACAAGCAATGTAAATATTCTTATAGGTCATAGTCCCTCTGAAAATAAAAATTATGTATATGACCCGAATAATTAAAGAAATCATTAGTCCCATTGTCCAGCTTTTCACACCCTCGTCTACAGGGATGTTAGCCTTTTTGATATATGAGAGATGACGACGAAAAATATTTTTCGCTCTCTCATATCAAAAAGGCAAAAATCCCTGTGGACGAGTGTGCAGCTTTTATTCTGTTTGATTTATGACTTTGCAAGCCATTCGATAATGACACAATTATATGCAGCCATGATGCAGCTCATTAGACTGAAGATAGACACGTCCGCACGATAAAAGTAATTGCTATTGAACTTTTCCACCTTATTACCAGCGCTCACGCAGTAGAATTTGGGTAAAACTTAAAGCTTTGCTACTATCATATTTTATCCACCACGCTTCTGTACTTCATCAGCGCCAAATAATTTTTTTCACAACCTCGATACCAACGCCTGTCTGTATTATTTGTTGATATGAGGATAAAACGCGTCCTCTTATTCAAATAGCTACAGGCCCTATCGATCGAGGTTGAATTTTTAATATGATAATATTTTTTTATATTTTATTTTTATTAAGCTTTCTTTGCATCATCAGACACCGTTGTTTTCAAACCATCTTCACTTTTTTTGACACAGAGTCATCCTTGTTTCCAAGGCTTTCTATCTTTTTGATAAGTACATCTATTTTCAATAGCTACCTTTTTGCATTATGACTATTTATTATGAAATATTTTAAAAGACATAAAGGTTTTAACGGTCTTAAATTTAGTTAAGTTAGGTTTTAACCGTAAACTTTAATTTGAACCCCCTATTTTGGGAGGGCGATGAAAGCTGTGAAAGGGATTTTTAAAAACGTAGTCCAGAGTAATGTAAAAGATCACTAACTTATGAAAAAATTACCTTATAGTCAGAAATTTTCGCGACATTTAAATTTCGCGATAAAAATTTTGGGACAATTTCGCGATTTTTATTTTCGCGATTCGTTGCCTTGAATTTTTTTCGCAACATTTAATTTTCGCGAATTTCATAGAGTTACGGAGTTGAGGAAAAACAAAATATGATTTTTAAGTACGTTTTTCTACTCTAATAATGACATCTGTAAAAGGAAGATTTTTCATAAAAGGTCAATGTTATAATCAATAAGGTAGCGGAAGAACCTTTTTTTTTTATCAAGCGAGGATAGTACAACCTTTCAAACTCACCTCGGCGTTTGCCTAAATAATGGTATTGACGTTAATAATGTGCCTATACCGGTTGAAAATCGAAGCTTCTCCACTGCCATAGGTAAATGTTGAAGTGAATTTCAATGATGTAACATAAAACAACAAACAAAATATACTTTATGAATTTTGTTGCGAAAATTATACGTCTGCTACCCTGTGGAGTCTAAAAAATGAAGAAAAAAAGAAAATATTTCGCGGTTTTTATTTTTCGCGATTTCGTCAATTAAATTTTTTTTCGCGGCATTTTTAATTTCGCGAAAATGCCCAAAAATAGGCACCTCCTACATACCACATTTTTTAGGCTCCCATTACCTCTGAAAGCCTTTGATATATTACTGGCTATACTCGAAATTACCACACAACAATTT
>JASGCC010000015.1:397838-742079 GCA_030067915.1 Hydractinia echinata | reverse complement strand
AATTTCTATGAAATCTGTATAAAATGGAAAATATAATAACTTTCGTTGGTATTCTCCTTAAAACTTGACACTTACAAAAACAACTTTATTTCATTAAGGGGAATCATTCTGTAAATTTTTGACAGGTGATTAATACGATTTCACGATTTTTTTAGATTTTACCCCATAATCGGATTAATCACGATTAATTAAAGTTGGACAAACCTAACAAACGTAATTGAGGGCAGGCGAACTCCCCTCCTCCCCCCCTCTCCCCCTTCCCTCCTCCCCCCCCTTCCCTCGATCATAATATGTTCGAAAAATCCCGGATCGAAGAGAGTTAAGAGTTGTTAGAGAACTCAGACACTAAGCTTCCATTAACTTGTTAGTTACAGTAAATTGTTTTTGACTCACAATTTTGTTTCTTCGTTTAGGGCGAAGAGGTTTGGTGCCGTCAAATTTTGTTGAAGAATATTCGTCATACTTCAACAGTTCACGTCACCATTCGTCATCACACAGAGATGATCAAGGACATCAAAACTTTTCTGGAACAATTGAAGTCGACCATGTTGCAGGTAAGATGGATACGACAAAGATATGTGTTGATAGAAGCTAAATAGTTTTTCGCGGAAAAAAGTAGAGATGTTGTCATTGTTTAAATTAATGCCAGGGCGTTAACTTGCATCCTAATGAGGGCGGAAATTAGAAGCGACATTAAAAAGACTAACTTAAACTTTATATTCATTTCTTTACCATCAACTGGTGTTTTCTTAACCTCGGTTTGAGCAGTGTAGAAGTATGAGATTTATACAATCATAAAACAAAAACAAAAAGATTTCGCTAGAGGAAGTTTGATGGCAATGAAGTAATGATACTATATTATTAAAATAAATGGTAACATTGATCAGAAAAAAACATGTTTTTATTATTATTTGCAGGTCCTCCGTATGCACCACGTGATTTGAAGGTATCTCGCGTAGTTACCAAATCCGCGGTGCTTCTTTCATGGCAACTGCCTGCCATGGATGAGTATGGATTAAGCAACGGTTGCCGAATTAAAGGCTATCGAGTAAGTATAGATATGTTAGATATATTTTAAAGTTTAAATTGAAAGTAAAAAAAAAATCCAAAACAAATGTTGTTTTTAGTTATGGGTGAATGGAAAAGTGAAGCAAGATGTGAGCAGTGTATCTACAACTAAGGTAATTTTTTTTCATTACTAATCGAGACAAAGCAATGCAAATGCTAAAGCAACAAAATGTTTTCTATAATCACGTTTTCTTCTTTACAGTGTTTGATTGATGACGTTGATCTCAACGGCAGGGTAGAATTCAGTATTCAATCTGTTGGTGAAAACGACATATGTTCTGAAAAATGTCATTTTGCCATCACGGGAGCTATAGCTGCTTTGGTAAGTCACTAAACTATATTGCGTTAATAAATTTACGATAGCCGAAAATCAGTTCTTATATCTGTTTACGTTTTTTTAGTCAAAAGATGGCGGAGTTGATTCTGGTAGTAGCAGCGGAGGTGGAAATATGGTAAGTCATAACAAAAAGAAATCTCTAGGATACTTAGTGAAGTTTTAGCAGAATTTCAAACTTTGTGTTGATTCTTTTATAAAAAATTATCAGAACTCATTCTTAACATTTTTCGTCTTTAGTACGTTGCTTTGTACGACTATGATCCATTTAAAAGTTCTCCCAACCCGAACCCATCGTTGGAGTTAGCGTTCCGCGAGGGAGATGCGATGACTATTTATGATACAAGTCGAAGTGATGGATTTTATGCAGCCGAGGTAATTCACGATCTACAAAACGATACAATTAAGTTTTCACTAGCTACAAATCGATAAGACAAGTTTCACTCGCTACAAATCGAAAGGACTAAGTTTTTACTCGCTACAAATCGATACGACTATTATGTGAATGAATGTATGTACTCTCGCTTCACTTTTCAGATTAATGGGAAGAAAGGTTTGGTGCCATCCAACTTCATCGAGCGTGTCAGCGGAAGTGGCTCCCACCATCACCACCGATCCTCTCACCATTCCAGCAGCCATCATCACGATTCCGTGAGTGCCTAATTTTAAAATCGCGCGGTCCGAGGAGTGTTCTGCCTTAACGATTTTTTCCAGAAATTTATGTCGACTATAATTTCGCAAGCTAACTCATTTGGAGGTTCTATTTGCAAACTTAAGTTTCACAAACAATTTCTTTTTGTTTAAGTAACATAAGATTTTTACATTTTGCATAAAATCTTTCTCCCTTCTTGCAAAATTCCTGTGAAAGTGATTCAGACTAGTTAAAAACATCGAGACAGGTCGCTTACCGGATACAACGCTGACTTTGCTGGGTGAGGTTTCAACTTCTAAGGTTTTGTTGTTCCTACTGTCTTGTCACAATGGCGAGATCCTGGCTAATTGAGCTTCGAAAGGGATCAGGAAATGCAGCCGTTTTTGTAATTTATTACAGTATGCAAGGGATTAAAAATATGATGTATGTTTGGAAATTTTATTTTAGGACTCAAACAGACGGGTTCAATTTCAACAAAAGAAAGACTAACCAATCAACATAAAATTACTTAATCTGGTCATGTTTTTATCCATGAATATTTAAAGAAAAACATTTGAATTTTTACTTGTTTTTGTAAAATTTATTTATTTGTTGCTGTTTATTTATTGACCTCGTTTTCATGAAATATTGAAACGAGATTTGTTTTTTTTTGTTTTCTATTTATTTAGAAGCACGTTTTTTAAAAATAAATTATAGTGTACTTGCCAACTTTTATTATTAATTTAATTGTATTGTAAAATAGAGAATTTAAAATGTTTTTAGAAGTTTAAAAACTTTATAGTCTGCTAGAAATTTTTTTAACGACGCGAATTAAAATTGAATTTTTTTAGGTCAAGGTTTTTGGTACATTCAAAGAGACAACCTTTGTAACGCAACTCGCTCAGCTATCGCGGCTTTTGCAACTCGCTCAGCTATCGCGGCTTTGCAACTTTTGATAAGCTTTCGCAGTGAGTTGAAAAACTTGACTAATCACAACAGCTGTTTGAAATACATAACAATATTTTTATGCATCAAAATACAACCTCATCTTGAAGTTTTATCTTCAAATGAGGCTGTATTTTATTATTTATATAACAGGATGACTTTACATGTTGTGTGGAGCTTTAAAAAAAGCAGGTAGGTTTTTTTAGAAGTCATGCCACAAAACATAACCTTTATAATCTTTTTCAGAAGTTCTCACGAAATGTAAAATCGTCCTTTTAGTTAGTGTACAGTACCAAATAACTGTAGAGATTTTTAAAAAGTGGTTGTCTTTCTTTTGTGAGCCCCCACCCCAAAACCTGTCACAAAGCTTGAAAGTATAAAAGGTGCAAAGTAACGGAAAATTTCGTTCAACGTTTAATTCTTTCACAGTATCAGTATTTTCCAGGTGAAACAAAAAATTAAACAACATGATCCAAAATATAACTGTATTTTATGTTGAAATTTATGTTTCCCTAGCTAAAAATTTACCAAAATTCATATTCAAAGTTTCTTTATGCTACGAAAAGTCTCGTTGATTTTTATGCCAGCCGATCTTCTAAGATTGTCACTGTTTGGCTATTCATGGACAGTGACATATATTCATACATGCACGTTGTTTCTCTCACGCTAAGACAACATGAAGTGTGTTACAAGAAGTCTCTCTTCCTCGTTGGAGATGTAGCAATACTGAAATTGTCATCATCAGATAAAGCAAATCTCGCTAAAGCATCATGACCAGAAAAACCTAACGGTGTTCCTTCCGAATTTTTTCATTGTTAAGTCCTTTCTTTTCATCCGTATCTTTTCCTGGCTCATTAGGTGTGTTTGGATCTTCAGGTAATGTTTTGGATATTGAACTGTACACCGCTATGGCCTAAAAATAATTCACTGCATGAACCTTACATGTCAGAAGGATACACATGTAAAGGAGTCCCGGATTTAATCTTACATTTAACTCGCATGTCTGGATGCGGAGCTGCAGTTATGAGACAAACAAGAGGACAAATACTTTGCGTGGAAATATCTTTTTTTGTCAAAAACTTGAGCAGAAAATGTTTTTTTTATTCTTGCCAGATACGAATCGAATTATTTTTGCAGAATATCAAATAATATAATGATCGATAATAAGCAATATTGAATAAACGATGCCAAAAAGTAATAGCAGTGTAATTCATCAAAACTGGTCTCACCTGAGCAACCATAGAAGATACATCGCCAACATTCGCAGGCAGTACGACAGTGTTACTTGTTTTAGCCAGGTTTCCAAATGCATTGATGTACTAAACATATAAAGTTTATAAAAGCTTCCCAACACAGAAAAATGTGTACTGGATTTACAAACAAACATGAAACTGTGTGTAAATATCAACCGGCATGAGAATGTGTGCACATAAGAATGCGTGTACCTGTTCGGCCACTGAAAGTGCTGCTGCTTGATTTCCAGCCTACGTAGAAGATGAAAAGATTAACAAAGTCCTTGCTCAAATACATCACATTGTACACTATGTTTTAGATTTGGATGCTAATTGATTGGATATTTTATCTTCCCATAACTGTCTGAACAAAATTAGCAGCGTTAGGCTTCACCAAATCAATTTTAAGGAAAGTATGTTCTCCATCGCAGCATATATGTCAAAATTTATCATAAATTGCTTCACTATTTAAAAAGCAAAATTTAATGTTGTTTTTTATGCTTTATTCTTCATTTTTGTAACACAGAAGCGATAATTATTGAGATGATTTCCAATTTTTGTAAAGTAAACTAATTACAACTTGACAAAAACAGGAAAGTAGAAACACAAAAAGGTGGCAAGAAAATTTTTAAATAATTTTTGTTTCGCCCATCGCAATAAATTACGAGGCCTTGATCTTGAACTTTACTTATGACAGCTTCATATTATATACACGAAGCAACGCGTTTTAAACAACAAAAACTTACAACTTGATTCAAAGCATTTGAGATTCGATCTATAGCTTCCGCTCGAGCATTTGCCTTGGCTAAAATCGCATTTGCTTCACCAGTGGCGCGATTAATCTGTGCTTCTCGTTGACCTGAAAAAGAAATGCAATTTTAATTTCCAGTCTATGTTCTAAATGTTCACACTGTTATAAGGCCCGAAATTTTAGACTCCTGATACACTATGAAGACCTCTCATACCTTCAGACTCAAGAACAGCTGCGCGTTTCTTTCGTTCAGCTTCAACCTAGTGTTAATTTAAAAAAATCTGACAACTGTTTAACAGGCCAAATGTTTTTTACTAACAAATTGTCTAAAAACCAAATAATCTGATATCAGCAAAGCATTCTGATCTAATAATGCGAAACTAGAGAATTTTAGACCCGATCTAAGTTTTTTAGGGACATTACCACGGCTTTCACAGACATTCACCTAACAGAGGAACTTTTTTTAATGACGCTGCACATTTACCACCCAACATAATATACTTTAAAACATCTTTTCTATACCTGCATCTGCATGGACTCACGAACTTTTGCAGGGAGTTGTATATCACCTACAAGAAACAATAGAAACATTGGGAAAGGCTTAATAATGAGCATATTGACAAAAAACCTGGTCTTATTTCAAAATATTGCTACGCAAGAGGTTCAATTAATAAGAGTACGTCTTACAAAAATAAAAATAAAAATAGCAATATAAAACAATCCTTCAGATAGTATGACATTCGCGTTTGTGTTACCCATCCAATAAGTTCACATACGCAAATATCAAATACTGTGACGTTTGTTTGTTTCAACCATCCCGAGAACCCCAATAAATTCATATACGCAAATTTGATGTTTTAACTTACGAATTTCATATCGCAAACATCTAATGCCCCAAACTTGTGCCCGCGTGATTGATCGCCTCTAAAAAGATGAATAGTACAAAACAAAAATACAAAGTATTTAGTATACGTCAAACAGGCGACTAAAATGGAAGGTTAGTACGGAAACCTGAACAACTTTTAATGTATCACACTTAGAACTTTTTTAAAATCAAATAGTTGTTTACCAACGATGTTTCGATTTAGAGCATCTCGTTCTCTGAACACGTCATCGAGGGCAATCTTACCTACATTAAGAAAATTGGCTCAAAGTTAAATCAGTCTTTAAAACTACATACATTCCGATCATTTACAAATGAACTCACTGGTATTACTTTCTGCGGATATTGTCAACTATTATTAAAAAAAGTTCCCTCTCCATAAACTCAATAAAACATTCACACAAGTACACTTTCAATGACCGTTCACGCTTTTGGCGACAGCGTTCCGTTTTTCTTTTTCGTGATATTTTTCGCAACTATTACCTTTAAAAATTTTCGTGAGAATTAAATTTCGCGAATGGTGAAATTGACAAAATTTTTCGCAAATAGCGTCAGGGGAAATTTAAGCATTTCGCTAAAAATCCGCGAAATAGCAAAATTTATTCCAGAAAAGTAACTTTTGCGAATGACATCTTCAGTGTACTTCATTAAACAAAACCCTCGAAAACTGCAAAATTTATACCCACAAAAATTAATATCATCACTATATCGTTGCATGCATTATACGCAACTAACTTACCAAGTTCGGAACGCATAGTAGTTTGAGCTAACTGTGTAATTGCAAACTGTGGATCTTCAACTCCGTATGATGCCTAAACACATCCACAAAAGCTCTTGTTAACAACTTCTTTGTGGTAAATGAAGTTAGACATTACTGCAAACATAATATAAAATACCTGAAAGGGATCCACAACGCGGAAATACAAAACGCCGTCAAGATGAAGTGTAACGTTGTCTAAAATGAAACAAATTAACAAGCTGTTGTTATTCGCAGTTATAATGAACGTGGAAAACAGAAAAACATATATCATGGCGCCGTAGCTTGGTGGTTATAACTATCGCACTTTGTGCGAGAGACCAGGGGTCGTCTCCTCTTGACGGCGATTTAATATGGGGAGTGATTGTTACTATAGCACCAGGTTAATCCCAAGCATGTGAGGGAAATGGGGGAGTTGTCTGGTAGAGCGAGGACCCTAATTAGGTCTGCGTAGGTCAAAATGAGCATTAAACACTGTAGGACTCCCCATCTAAAGCCATGGCCCTTCCCGGAAATAATAGACAGGGTATATCCCTAAATATTTGTCAGGCTAGCCATGTAAATGTATGCCATGTATGAACATCTATCAGAGTATAGACACTGACAATTCCATGGCATGTTTTTTTTTAAATATCATTTCTTCTAGTGCATTTGTGCATTTGTTGTGGTTGCGTGGGATTTAGTGACTAAATTACATCTGTTGTGATAGTTGCTAGTCAGGGTGACCACTGAGCAAGATTAGGGATAAAAGAGAATTAATAGAACATGCCAAGTAGACCAACACTGTGTTAAAAGTATAACCAAAATTAAAAACTAAAATATAAAATTTTAACAAAAACGTAATGTCTACAATATTGTTGATGTATGATTAACAACATCTTCTAAAAGATACTACTCAAGTCATTCATTATTTTTATTCAGGGGTAGATGTGTGTTTCTTTGTGTTACAACAACTGTTAGTAATTACATTGCCACACTGCTTTTTCCCAACTGATATTTTTAAAAATGAGGCATACAAACAAATTAGACACATGCCATAGAATTGTTACCAATATCCATACTCTTATATATACATCTGGCCGTCCTAACAACCTTCTTAACTAGGAACAGGATTAAAGAGAACTCTAGGTAATGCATACATGGTCATCAGCTATAAATTAAGTTTTTGTTCTTATATCTTGATTAAAAGACATCCTCTATCTAGCAATCTTGAAGCCTTCTAAACTTAGTAGAAATTTCCTTATGTGTAATAAGAAAAGGTACTCACCTTTTGTAATGGCTGACTGTTGAGGTACTTCACTTGCGATTTCTTTCAACGACTGCACATACTTGATTTCATCAATGATAGGGAAAAGTACATTCAGACCCTAAAACATATTTTCTGCTTGCTTAAAACTGTTGAAAGAAAACTTATAAAATATAATGTTGGATAACATTAATAAAATGTAAAAAACAGAGCTGTCACTCATTTTAGGCCACCTTTAAAAAACAACTTTGTTTCCAATCGATCGTGCTGGTAAAAATATTTTTGAAAACAACCCAGTTGCAGTTTACGATTTTAAAATATAAGGAAGTCCCATGTTAACTCAATGTTTGTATAAAAATGACAACTTTTTACCTTAGATTTCCTATCAATTTATTCTTCTAAAGTATACTTGTTAAATGTTACTTTTTACAGAGAAATTGAACAACGAACAAACAAAGAAGTTTTGACTAGATTTCTTTAGCGCACCCAAAAATTAAAAAAGCTGATTAAAAATACTTAGATAAAGGTGTTAAATGGTAGACAAATTTTTATGCAAGATGAATTTCATGTATTTTGGCAAATGTAAAGGCTTACTCTTTTTAAAATGCAGGCATGCAAAGAGTAAGGAAAAATTTAATTAAGATGTAAGATGTTTTTAACAAAAAAGACCTAAGGTTTGTTAGCTGGGTTTTATATCGTAGACACTTAAACTTTAGCTTTGAAAACTTTTTTAAAATCGGTAATAAAACCATTTTATTATTTCTATGCAGTGAACTCCAAAAATTTAGTTAGTTTACTTATATACTCGGGAAACTTTCACGTGACAAATTTGGAATATAAGATGTCAACAAAAAAAATCATGGAAAAATCTCTAATAAGCAAACAACATATAATGAAGTATTGTATTTTATCTTATATGCTGCATATAATTTATGGTTCCAGAATTTCAATTTAATACACCGACAGCTGCGAAATGCACAAAAAATATTTTTATGCCCTAGGGTGAAAGTCTTTAAACATCCCCCACTCAATTAGAAAATAAATGTTAATTTGCTTTCCACAGTTTTTCCCCAGAAGGGATTAACAATACAAACATATTTACAGGTACTAATGTCTTGTGGAATTTTCCAAAACGTTCAATAATCCAGGCTTCTTGCTGTGGTACAAATTTTATAATCTAAAAAAAATCAAAATTTACATTCCAAAATAACAATTAAGAAAAAAAAAAGTAACAAAACGAACAATTTGCATAAAAAATAATCAACTTACAGTGTTGTGTTGGTAAACCCCCTTCTTACTTCCCACACCCAGACATATAACTTGCAACAAAAATATTTTCAGTTTCTGTAGGAACCTAAAATAAAATAATACATCTCAAACAAAAATGCACAAATATAGCAACACCAGCCAAAATACACTCAACACGAGGTTGAAACCTTTTAAATGTGAAGCAACTGGTAGGCAACAACCCAACTCCAGGCGAGTGAAAAATTAAAAAAAAGAAAATGGCAAAAATAGGGATTATAAAGGCAATAATAGTATCCAAGAATTCTTTCTAAAACTTGTTTATTAAAACTAAAATTTGATTTTGGCTGACGGTACTAGCCTAAGTAATCAATCACATGAATTTAGTCTTCTCGACAAGCAACAAGAAAAAAACAATCTAATTTTAAAAATAGAGAAATTTACGAACATTGAGCCTCCCCTTAAGTTTTGTAATGCTTACTAAAAAAGCATGTAGAATAGACTCAATCAGAAAGTAGTGTATTTTGGGATAGTTATTAGTTGTGGACATTTTAGTAGTACAATTGTTAGTAATTTAAGTAAATTTTATTAATAAAACAGTTACTGCAAAATCTCCCTCATAGTTTATTTTTTTTTTAAAAAGGTTTAAAACTATTATTTCCATTGCATTCTTTAATAGGTCTGTCCATGACATAATCTATAATCAGAAAGGCTGTGTGTACGTAACCTTTAATAACGCCCTTCTAAACAAACCATGGTTTCTGCATAATAGGTGAGTGGCCATGTTGATAATATAATTAACTAAAATAAGTATCATAATGGAGGCTTCAGACTCGTGGACCCCTACCTGTAGCTAAGGGGCTGTCTACAAAAAACTTTTGTCCGTGGATTTAGGCTTAAGTTAATGGCATGACGAAAATCTTGTTAAGATATTTCAACGATTATTTTTAAATATATTATATAACATAAAAAATTTAAATAACAAATTGTTGCAAATATCTATCTATGGGGATTTGGAACTGATAAAGGGACAAAGTTAGAAAGGATACCTGTCTCTCTTCCCTGCTTTCGCTATTGCCCTGTATTTTTTTTACACTCTGGCAGAAAAGAGAAATATCAAAAGGGGAAAAATGATGAGTTTAGTTCACTAGAGTAGGACAAAGTCTGCATGACAAAAGGTTTTTCTTCACAGTCACTAATCACAGCATGCCTTCAGCCGCACTAAAAACAGACTGTATGTGGATGACAGTTTAGCTGTTAGCTTGTTAGCTAGCAGGTAAGCCAAAGTTTTCCTATAGCTATACCTAGCATCATAGGTATGTACAACTGCAGTAGTAGTGATTTAGGGGCAGCGTCCATAGCTACACCAAAAACATCAATTTGGCATTTCTCAAACCCATCCACTTATGTACGGCAGCTTGCCCCGTTTATAAACAGGGCGAAAATAAGTAATCAGAGCAACATAATCAGGACTGGCTGGCTTAAGTACGACAGTTAAAAAATATTATTTGGCACTTATTTAGCACAAAAATAAACATAATCGCGGCAGACCGGCTTATGTACAACAGTTTTTATATAGAATTACGTCAAGACTTTTTTTTCGCTATGCCTAGTTTTCAATGGTGTTTTATCCTGCAGAGAAAAATTACGTCGATACTTTTTTTTTGCCATGCCTAGTTTTCAATGGTGTTCATTCTGCAGAGAAAAATGGTGTCTAGACACGGCCAGACATGATGTCTAGTCTCTTACAATTTCGAAAAAAATGCCAATCACAGCCTGTCTGGCCAGCCATCATATCAGCGTTCATAATCCGGTCACCACGGCAAACATATTCAGACCATGGGTACATAATCCGACCGTCCTGTTTATAAACAGACCGCATTCACAATCTGGATGGGCAGAACAAACCTCTCTTGCCTGTGTATCTGTCAATCATGATTAAAAACGCTTTGCCGGCTTACTAAACGAGCCAGTAAATAAAAATAGTAAAAAAGTTGCAGAACACCACTGACTGGTTGGAAATTCTGTATCCAGCTCAACTGCAACCTTGCGTAATTATATTGCACTTTTGGCCACAGCGGCTTGCCCTTCTTAAAAGCAATTTTAAGCAAGAAAAATACTCACCCAATTCAGGTAAGTCTCTCCCGATTGGGTAGTTGCGCACTCACTCGGTCTGGTGATTTACCCCGATTAGGGTAGAGTAACCCGATCGAGGCGGGGTAGAGTTAACCCGATCGAGGAAAGATCCCGTCGTACTGATAAAAGAATAACTTTTCGTTTTAGATTTACTGCACATTTGTTTTGAATATAGCTCTTAAAGGCAAACTACCAAGGTAGAAATTTCAAACTTAAAAACCCACCCACCCACGGCTTGACGTTTATCGTTGTAACTGTATAAGTATGAACGATGCCCCTTTTTTATGGAGCCATCTTTGTGGGTTCAGGTCCTAGCTAGCTGCTAGCTAGCTACACTAATTTCGAGGAATTAAACGCTTTTTTCCCAACTTAGACAACAACCTTTTGGAACACTCTACTGATCGAGCTTCGATCGGAAGACCACAAAATAAGTTAGTTTCATGTACTTAAAAAGAAAAACTTTGTGTGGGTAAACGTGCCCGCTGTGCCGCTTACCATGCCGTCGCAATGAGCAATAACCTTTCGTGCAGTCCAGGCAAAGTTGACATCTAGTTTTGTTTGTTTTACGTTTTCTTGATACATACTTTTTACGTGAACCTGGGGGTTCATTCACGACCCCAGAGCTCTGGGGACGAGAATGCCTGGGGGGTGTTTTGGTGCGCTCTATATTTATGATAGAAAATAAAATAAAAATTATATTGAGAATTGTAGGCGGCAGCAGGAGGGTCAAAAACAATCCCGTGTCACTGTCAAAAGTTTTGCCCGAAACTCGGATTTTTGGTCGCAAAAATATGTAACGTTCCCCTGTGTGTAGAGATCGCACTGTACCTGCAATGACCATCTCTAGAGAAGGACACCTGAATTTATTTTTCGCCTTGCTTAAGGAATTCCGGAAACGAAGGCTGAAAATATTTGCGACCATGGATTCCCCTTTTTAGATAGATAGATAGATAGATAGATAGATAGATAGATAGATAGATAGATAGATAGATAGATAGATAGATTAGATAGATAGGATAGATAGATAGATAGTATAGATAGATTAGGATAGATAGATAGATAGATAGATAGATAGATAGAATAGATAGATAGATAGATAAGATAGATAGATAGATAATAGATAATAGATAGATAGATAGATAGATAGATAGATAGATAGATAGATAGATAGATAGATAGTAGATAGATAGATAGATAGATAGATAGATAGATAGATAGAAGATAGATAGATAGATAGATAGATAGATAGATAGATAGATTAGATAGATAGATAGATAGATAGATAGATAGATAGATAGATAGATAGATAGATAGATAGATAATAGATAGATAGATAGATAGATAGATAGATTAGATAGATAAATAGATAGATAGATAATAGATAGATAGATAGATAGATAGATAGATAGATAGATAGATAGATAGATAGATAGATAGATAGATAGATAGATAGATAGATAGATAGATAGATAGATAGATAGATAGATAGATAGATAGATAGATAGGATAGATAGATAGATAGATAGATAGATAGATAGATAGATAGATAGATAGATAGATAGATAGATAGATAGATAGATAGATAGATAGATAGATAGATAGATAGATAGATAGATAGATAGATAGATAGATAGATAGATAGATAGATAGATAGATAGATAGATAGATAGATAGATAGATAGATAGATAGATAGATAGATAGATAGATAGATAGATAGATAGATAGATAGATAGATAGATAGATAGATAGATAGATAGATAGATAGATAGATAGATAGATAGATAGATAGATAGATAGATAGATAGATAGATAGATAGATAGATAGATAGATAGATAGATAGATAGATAGATAGATAGATAGATAGATAGATAGATAGATAGATAGATAGATAGATAGATAGATAGATAGATAGATAGATAGATAGATAGATAGATAGATAGATAGATAGATAGATAGATAGATAGATAGATAGATAGATAGATAGATAGATAGATAGATAGATAGATAGATAGATAGATAGATAGATAGATAGATAGATAGATAGATAAGCGAAAAATGTCCCCGGGAATGAGGTTGGATAACAGGTCCCATTTAGAGCAAATATCAACTTCCCCTACTGACACATGTTGTTGTAACAGATAAATGTTCCGCTTAATGTGGAGCGTCCACTTGCCATTGAATCGTTCATATATTCCCCAGCCAGGTGTGAGCCGAAAACGCCCAAAGCGGATCTTGTGAGTTTCGTTCGCAGAGAAATAATCAAGTCGCCAGAATTATTTTGTGGAAAAAAGTGAGGGAGCGGGAAACGACCGCCTGTGTTACCTTCTGGTTCTCGGCTGACTTTTTGTTTATGCGAGAAAGAGTGAGATGGTTAGAAAAAGATATACGGATTTTAAAAACCATGCGCGCTAAACAAAAACAAAAACAAACTTTCTATATGCATGCTCCTTAGCATGTGTACGAAAGGGCAAGGATTTTATTTAGTCATAATATAAGGTATTAATAAGGTCCCTGTTGCTGTGACGTACGAGCTGCTACGGAGTTTGGTGTAACTATGGAGTCTTCCAGCGGAATTTATTTAAAGCACATGCAAAATAATTCAATAAAAAATTAAAAATAATCATCAAGCGAAATTTAACCGCAGTATTGCCTTTTCCTACATTTTTATTTAGCTAATAAGGGTTAGCATTATAATAAATCAACATTTTTATTGCGCAGAGAGTGCGCAAATGGACTATTAATTTAAGGGCTTAAATTACAACCTCGGCCCTGGGGCTGCAAATAAAAAATAAAAAAAATGGCGTGGTTGTGGGGACGATGGTGAAAGACAATAACGAATTAACGAATCTCCTAAATTGTAGATACTCTCCTAACTAGCCTATGGAAAATGTCCTAACTAAGCC
Organism: Hydractinia echinata; assembly: GCA_030067915.1. Classification (NCBI taxonomy): domain Eukaryota; kingdom Metazoa; phylum Cnidaria; class Hydrozoa; order Anthoathecata; family Hydractiniidae; genus Hydractinia; species Hydractinia echinata. The sequence goes on along the minus strand of JASGCC010000015.1, from coordinate 727,946 downwards.
ACTATGGCCATTGGATGTTGCAGGGAGTTGTCTGGCAGAGCGCTGACCCTAATTGAGTTTGCGTAGCTCAAAGAAGAGAGCATTAAATATTCCAGGACTCCCCATCAAAAAGCCATGGCCCCTCCTGGAAATAATAGACAGGGTAGCTATATCCCTCGATCTTTGTGAGGCTAGCCATGTAAAATATGCACATCTATCTATCTATCTATCCTAGTCTAATTAGCGGTTTTCCCTGACCGTAGAAGACGTTGGTTCAGAAGAGTAAAAAAATGCAAAAACAGAAGAAGAAGTCGGTTTTTGTGCAAAAATTGGTCTGACCGTTGAGGTTCCAAACAATGTGCGCAGAAAATAAGATTTAGTTTGATAAGATCTTATTTCCCACCACTTATTTCTGTGTATTTTAAATTTTTGCATATTCGCAATACAAGGACCTCTAGCTATAGCTAGCTATATTCCTTTAAAATAAACTTGCTATATAGCTAGCTACGTCTAGCTAGCTTTCTACATTCCTGTTTCAATCAAATTTTAAATAAGAATTACACCAAAATCACAACCTCCCTCACACAACAAGGATGAGTATAGAAAGTTTATTAAAAAAGATTTGCACATTTTATTATTATTTCCAGCTAGCGTATACTGTCCTAATTACATAATTATCTAAACAAACAAATGTAGCAACGATCTAACTGTCTCTTTAGGCTGTCTGTTCTGTACAGTCCACAAGTTTCGGTACCAGTGAAAATAGTAGTATACCCTAGATGTTAGGCTCAGGAATGTTATAACCATTCAGTGTTGCCACTGAAAAGAAAGATACCGATAAAAGTGAAATTATAGAATTAAGATGTTCATGTAATTGGACGCTACATGGAGTAGACGTGTCGCTACACGAAGCTATACACCATAAAGGAATAGTTACACGAAGCCGTAATCCGTATAGATGCATACTCCAAATGGAATATTATACGTAAGACTTTAAAAAATACTCTGAATGGAACACTGCTACACATCCTATACAGCACTTCATCCGTAATGTCCTCACCATACCAAATGCCCCAACCATTCCTCTAGTATCCCAATCAACCACAGTATCCTAAATCAACCACAGTATCCCAAACATCCAAAAAATCCTAATCATTTATTGTATCTCAACCAACCATAGTATCACATCCATCCATATTATCCCAACCATCAAACACCCCTCTGATACCCTAACCATTCACAGTATCCCAATTATCCACAGTATCCCAAGTGTCAAAACCGTTCACAGAATCCCAACTATCCCCAGATACAAATTATACCAAGTGTCCCAACCATACCTGGTATTCCGACACCCTGTAAAAAGTCTATATGCTTGTGCTATCATAGTTAAGATCTTCATCCATTTTCTCCTGGTATACGATTGTCAAAGAGCATGCATTTTAAACTTTATCTTGTTTAATCAATTATTAGGCTCTCATTACCAAAATTAGACTTCATTGTTTTGCTAATTAGTTTGGCAGTTTTCCCTGATTTTATGACCATTTAAGCAACCCTAACACAAATAATGTTTTTTTATGTTATAGAGGATAAAAAGTTGCTTGTCAGGTCTTGAAATTTTTTTAAAATTTCTTTTCATTCTTTAGCAAGCTAAACTTTTCAAACTTGCACTTATTCTGATATTTATATAAAACACATTTAAAAAAGAGGAGAGTTTGGTAAACCCTCTGTGGCAGTTAGAAATTCAAAACAGTAGGAACAGGGAATCAGATTACTTTAATTGTTTATGTGTATTGAATAAATTAAAATGTAGAAAAATTGCAGACTTGTAATATAAATCGAGATACATGCAAAAATCCGCTCTTTTCCTGCCGTTGTCATGAAATTTAATGCCTGTTCTGAAGAAAGGCATAAACCAACCACACAAAATTTACAAGGTTGCATAAACGGTGTAAACTTATATAGATCTTTCAACCATCACAGGCCTAATATAAATTTTGTGCAGGCATGAATTTTGTGTTGCCTATTTTATTGTTTTTACCTGTGATTAGAAAATGCTCTGTCTTTTAGTTTTACAAAATAAATATTTTTCGTAGAAGGAAAAAAAATAAAGTATAATGGCTGATGAAAATACATTAGATGCAGTTACAAGTCTTTCTCAAAATGAGGATATCAAAAATTCAAACCATATAACAACAGAAGCGATTCAACAACTTTCTGATGGTATTGTACAGTTATACAAACCTGAAATTTCTGGTATACATGAAAAAGTTAGTGAATTATTACGAAACCAAAATGTTTTACGTGATAGCACGCAGAATGAACTTACACAACTTGAAGAATGTTCCATGCTGAATGATATTTTGGAAAAATTTGATAAGGTTAAGTTGTACAGCAGAAAACTTGTGACAATGAAAAGAGATATGAACAATTTAACGGAACGTGCAGAGAGGGCAAGAATCCGGGCACAGAAACTGCAACTACAAAAGGAGAAAGAGGAACTTGAAACTGCTAAAGAAAAAGAGAGACAGAGAAAATATGAAAAAGAATTAACTGCAAAACCTGCTGCTGAATATGCTAAGGATTCTACGCAATGAAAGTATACATGCTTTAAAATCATACTGCAAAATTTTAGCTGTGTTAAAAGTGCCGCTCTTTGTGTTTCTTTATGTTGGTTGCTTGATTTTACAATCTAAGAATGTTTTAAGATTAGTTTACTTTCAGGAAGTAAAATTGAGACTTCAGGGTTCCAACCATGTAATTGCTTTTCATGAACTTGTTTTTGTTTTCAAAGATATACTATAAAATATCAAAATATTACTACTTCAAATTTTCTTTTTACAAATGCTTTCAAACGATTACAAAATTGAGTTGATGCATTGAATAATCTGAGTTTAATTAATTAGAAAAAGCATATATTTTTTTGTTATCACGTATTCATGTATTTCGTACCGCTTTTTTAAATTGAAGTGAAGTAGAGAAATTATTTATTTTTTATTAGTAAAAAATGATTGTCTTTTTTATTTCTAAATTTATCATTCAGATGCATGCTGTTTTATACTTTTTGTTCTCTAAGCAGTTTAATTCTAGATTCTATGGGGAAAAAATACTCTGAATGAAACTTGTGTCTTAGCTTATATTTCATTTAAGATGCCAGCAAAATTTCAAGATGAGTGTATTCTTAGGATATTCTTAACTTTTCTCAACTTCATCTTGAATATTCTTATAAAGTATATTCTTATAAAAAAGCGTGTAATGTAAAGAATAGCCATTCCCTTACTAGCAATTATTTATTTATATTATTGTGTGACTTTATAATTTAATTGTGTATTTTACAAGATAGAATTGGCGGAAATAAACAATATGCGTATATATTATTTATTTTGCAGTATGCCATACTTTTGTTAACGTGAATGTAAGGGGGTATAGAAGACGAGGTTGGTAAATTTCGTTAAACCAACAATTGAGGAGGGTGCTAACAAATTGAAGATGGATTTTTATTCTTGTAGGTCTATAATATCTTCATTCAAATTGTGTTATCTGACTTCCTTTGAACACAATGCTTTTTCATGAGAAAGTTGAATTATTTCTTGTGTTATATATGTATTCCTCGTGATGTTTTGAAGCCTTCTTTGAAATATGAACGTTTTATTTTCGTTCATTTCACAATTGTACTGAAAATCCTTCTCAATTAAGATAATGTTTTTGGAGGGGGGTGGGGGTGGCCTACTGGTTATCATTTTCGAGTCTCTGTATAATTTCTACATCTACCACATTTTAAAATTTCTATATATGAAAGTTTTAGTCCAAGCTTTGTATTACTTTTAACACTTTTTACATATACTTTAGAGAATAAGAATCATGGATAAATATGTGGTTAAAACACCTCGTGTTTCGCAGGAACGATCTGCTGCAAAGAAAAAGTCTCCCAAACGAAAGCAAGTTACAATAGAATCCTTATCGGTATGATACATGAACGATTGAAAAAATGATATATGGTCGTTAATGTGGAGGTTTAAATGGAGTTGTCGCATAAAGAAGCTGTAAAATCGCGTGCCTCTCTTTTGATATGGTCTTAGATTTCTAGAAAACAATTTTCGCGAAGATAGCAAATCCTAACAATTTTCGAGAATTAAATTTCGAGAATTTCACGAAAAAAGTAATTTAGTGACATTTTTCTCTCAATTTTACCGTGTTTCATATATAATGATATAGGTAAAACGAAGGAAAAAACTAGTTTTTAAAAAAGAAATGTAATTAATAATTAATATTTGCGAACAGAAAATTAATTCCCTTAGGGTAACAGCATTTTGTTAAGAAAAAACCCAGAATTTCATGCGTTGCTTCATTTTATTAAGGAATACCTATTAATTTTTATGTTCTTTCAGAGGGTTGTCGTTGTGGAGAGGATATATCAAGCTAAAGCTATCCTGTCTGTAGAGAATCAACGTATTGACGAAATGGTATCAGCCTTAAAGGAGCTGGACAACTGCACTCCTTCTAAAGAAGTTCTCTTAGAAACGAAGATAGGCCACACTGTGAATAAACTGAGAAAACACGCAGATAAAAATATAAAAGAGCTTGCAACAAATGTTCTGTCTCGATGGAAGTTGTTTTACAGAGAACTAAAACAAAGACAACCTATCGAAGTAAGGTGTGATCTCAAAACGGAGCAGTTTAGAAAAAAAGCGAGGAAATTATTATCAACAGCGTTGATGCTAGATGTAAGTATGCGAATGAGTATGCAACCGTCTCCTTTTTGATGAGAAGTTTGAAACCTTTCTTTCACATAGAGGGTGTCCTTCCGTGTCTTAGAAATAAATACTAAGTACAACGTTAGCATCCTTCGAAAATAAAATTCCAGATCTTTGCACAATCGCTAACTGATTGCTCAACTTTATCCTCTTCAAATCTTTAGGAAGCAAGTCCGTTATCAGAAAGCATCGAAAGAACCGTGTATTTATCGAATAACCGTTCGACAAACATCGCTTATCGTAAACTCATTAGAAATCTTCATATGAAAATAAAAAATGACAGAAACTTAAGGGACGCTGTTCTAGATAGTACTTTAACAATAGAAGAATTGTGTAGGCGAGTCAAATAAAAGTAGTTGGGCTGGTGTAGGCGAGTCAAATAAAAGTAGTTGGGCTGCCAATCGTTCTGTTTTTTAGTTAGTATTATAAATAAAGAAATGTAAATATGTAAACTTTGTGATATAAATGTTTTATAACAAGATTTTATTAAGAAATTAACACGATATCAAGTAAGTTAATTGGTTCTGTTAGTACTGCCCATAACATGTTAAATTATGTTCGGTATTTTACACAGTCTCGCACTGATATGACGTACTAGAAATCGTTTCCACCACTGGCATTACAGAGTATCCACACTGTCATAAATCGTTAGGAATTTCATTAAGATTGTCAAAAAGTCAGATAAACACTTGTGATTCAGCTTCGAGGTTCATCAGTTTTGTCTTTTTTAAAAATCTTACAGTGGTATCTTACTGAAAACCTAAGCAGGGTGAGGGGGTTGAATTCGTAAATCTACAAATCTTTGGCAAGGAATCTCAAGTATGTGACCTTCCTCACAGAGCATCTGCCGTTTAAACGAGGTTATCGCGAAAAAGTAGGCGTTGTCAGTTATCGCGAAAAAATGGACGTTGTGTGTTACGACATCAAAAGTACCATATTATTTTTGGTTTCAAAGATTAGTCCACAAAATAATCTCCATAAAATCTCTAAAAAAAAAGTTGAATTGATCTATTTTACGTATCAACCAAAATGTCGACTGATTTCGGTACGTTACGCGTATCAAAATTTTCAACGTTAATCCGGCTTGACAGTTTAGTATTTCCCCGATACTAGTTGCGATATGTTGAAATATACCGGTTAAGAATAAAAAAAAGTATAGTTGTAAAAATCGTATTTTCTTGTTATATTAAAATCCATTTCACATCTTCATATAAAAATGTTAAGTTGAATTATATTTTAAACTAATAATTACTTGGAACATAAAAAAGAAGAGTGCTGGCTTTCATCGTAGAATGTAATATTTTTAAAAACTTTGTGTTAATGTTGTTATGAGCATCAGATTCATGGATTTAGCAACAGGTTTGTAAAATTTTCACTATTATACTCCCGTCTTAGCTTTACTATGTATATAATCTTTCTGTGGGATAAGCCTCTACAATCAGGGACATAAATATGTGGCCAAACAACAAAAATACAAGCTCATTATGTAGAAACTGTCCCCCTGCCACCCCCCCCCCCCCATGTCAATGTTACAACAAAATTCAGTGACACAAAACAAAACATTGATATTGGGGGGAAGGGGGGCTACAGTTGATATTTGCACTATTTTTAATGGCTTGGCCACATTTTTTGTCCCTTATTGTAGACCTACAGGCAAAACAATAAATATACTTAGTGAACACATAATCAAGAATATGGAAGGTTTAAAGAACGCGTTGCACATCATAACATATTTGGGTTTAACAGACAAACAACTCTTGATTCTCTTAACGGTGTCTTACGACCTTTCAAAACCTTGAAATCAGGCTAGGTGACCTTAAAAACACATCATCATCTAGAAATAAACCCTTGAAATATAAATATTTGCAAAAGCATTCCAGTCTAGTCATAATATATTTCGTTGCAACACGTTGTATTCGCAGTCTTTTACACATTTTCCTTAAATTTGAATAATTGGCAGTCTTTTTTGCATCTCTTGTTATATTCGCTTTGATTGTCCCTTTGTTGTGTTGTGCTTAAGACCTCAAAATATCGCAAAATTATAACAAAACGTTTTTGACACGGTGAGTCATCATCAATATTTATTTTGAGTTGTTGACACTCGATTTTTAAGAAAACTTTGACGGTAAAAAATAGAATAAACTCTCCTTATTTAAATTGTCGTGAAAACGTTTCTGGAATGATTGCCTTAGCTGACGGCATCAACTACTACATTCCGAAGCTTTCTTTGTTGGCAGTAGAAATCGCTCAAATCAAAAGTTGATTCCATCTTTTGAGGTGTTACCGAAAAGAAAACCGCTAAAAAGAATCCTAGCCTGGACGTCAGTTATGAGACTAAATCACAAAATTAATCCGTGCTAAGAAATTAAAGCAAGTCACGAAATAGTGTTTAACAAGCTCGTGTCCAGACTCTTCTTTTTTTCTTCGGATATACGGTCGGCACGATTTCTTATTACTATGGAGACAGCCCAGGGGACAATGTATCGCTCATACTAGCATACTTACTCTAGCATATACCTTCGAATCTCCCCCTTGTCCCAGGACTTTTTAGTTTTTTTTTACATTAGGACAGAGGACAGAACCTAAAAAAGGTTCCGGTTCCGTCTCAATATAAAAAACCCTAAAAATCCATGGTGACGAGGTTGCCCACTTGTCGTTAGTTTATCAGGCAAAGATAGTGTTTACCCGAGGGCCTGAAAGGCAAAACATTTTTACAAAATGGACTGTCTAGATTATGAAAGTAATGATTTGTGTATTATAACATCTCATTGTTGGATGTAGTCTAAGAAAAGGAAGAAATGTGTTTTTTATGTTCTAAAATTATTTTAGGGTTGTGGTGGAGGCAATTGCACCCCTGACTTCCTCCTCCCCTCTGGTTACACGTGAAGGAGATTTGTTTTTATGTAGTAGCTTTCGTGGTTATGTTTATTCTTTGTTTGCTATATTTTTTAATCCCGTTTATGACTTCACGCACTATAATATTAGGACTTGAGTGAAAGCATGGCGGAAAGGTGGAACAGTAAAGGTTTTTCATGTAATTATTGATATTTCAAATAAAACTTGAAGGTGAAGGTGAAATATAGCTTTAAAAAAGTCTTTTTGTGCAACCTAGAACCCAGGACCTTGAGGTTTAAGGTGGCTTTTTTCTTTCGCTAGATAGTGTTGATTTTTTTTGAGGCAACATTGAAAGGGCAAAAACGCTTTATGCAAAAAGTTTATTCATAGACAGTTTGTGTTTATTTGAATTGTTTATATTTTGAAGTGGTATGCACAGCGCACGTCACATGCGTGTACACACAACCAACCTACACATCTTTCAATGATACCAAAGTCAACATCAACATTAGTGAAATCAAACGTTGGTTTCAATTTAAACATGGATTTTCACTACCTAAGTAAAATCTCGTTGAGCGATTGGATGGTTTCTATGAACGCAGTTGTTTTATCCAATCAAATCCATTTATATTTTCAATATTCGCGCGAAAAAATGTTACGTTATTGAAAATTTATAAATATTTGAAGTATTCCTACGTAACAAGGCGAAATAATCTACTGCAAAGTGAAAATTTCTATAAAGCTTGAAGCAAGGGCGTTTTTTTCGTCCATTTTAATATTAAAAAGCGCGCCAAGTTCAATCTCGTCCCCAGGGATTTTTTTCTCTTTCTGACTATCTCGGACGGCGAGAAGATTGAGAATGTCCTTTGCATGTATTTTCGCACATCCCCAAAACGTAAGACAAGTTAGTTTTTGATAACAAAGTAATTTTAAGCCAATCTTTTCTTCACATAATCGTTAGAAATGTTTATTATAATTTGTGTTAGCTATCTTGATGCAACTTTGTACTTTAAAATAAATAAATAAATAAATAAATAAATAAATAATAATAACAATAATCAGTAAACTTAAAATAGTAAAGATTCCAACAAAAAATTTCAACTATGCGATATTTTTAGTATCCAAAGAAAACTTTGATAAATTCAGTAGTGATAGGTTAAAAGTGAAGGTATTCTGAAAATGTTACGAAACTAGCTACGTAGGGTTGTAATCCAAAAGTCATCATGAATTAGATTAAGTCAATACTTTGGTAATGTAATATCACAAAGCCTCAGAGTCGGTTACTCAGATTAGCATCTCTCTGCAAGTTTGATAAAAACAAAAGTAAGTCATTTTTAATTTTTATTTTATTTTTTTGTGATTTCTAAAGCTTCACCACCAGAAAACCTAGTTTTCCTGTCCTTACTTTCTTTGTGACAAAATTTGACGGCAGTTCCAAAAGAAAAGATTCTAGTCAAGAAAACCTGGGAAAAGAGGTTGAAAAAAATGGATTTCAGGCAGTTAATCCAATATTTTTGGATAGTTATATCATACCACGGGGACGATGGTGCTGTAGGGAGGGGGTAGTCCGTTCTTTACCCAATCCACTATTTTTATATTTCTATATTTTGTACACATAAAAATGGTTTTCAGTCTCACCAAGTTTAAGGTGGAGATATTATTCTGTGATAATATAAAACGAAAGCCGCTAATGAGCTTACAATATATATTGTCAACTTTCTCATCAGAACATTACTCTGATGTATGACATATTGATATATATTTAAAGGATTTGCGCTATGGAATTTCTATAAGAACAGAATGAAAAAGCCACAGTGGGTTTGATCCTACGCAAGCCCCGTTTGATCCTGTTTGATACTTCAAAATCCTAATTTTTGTTCAATTACTTATGTTTATACCGTTGTCTTTACAAAGGAACCTTTACACGAAGCATAGTCAATATACATGGACATTTATTATATCTCTATCCATGGACCGACACACTAACTGTCAAGGAAAAGTTTGCAGTAAAGATTAACGCTTTAGTTTATTTTTTATTGTAACATTCTTACATTTGGTCGAGTGTGTTTGCGTAACAAAAACACGAAAATCTTTAACGAATGTAAATATGTGGAGTATTAATATAAGAGTTTGTTTGCGTCAGAGATGATTTATATTATAGGTACTGTGAACAAGGTTGTGATACTTGAATCTGTGCAAGGAGGTTTAAACCTCCTCGATCTGAGAATGTAAGAAAAGGCGGCTTTTCGTTAACTGTTTCTTGGCGGTTGCTCCTAGCGTTTAGTATCTGATCGCAACGTATGTATTTTAAAGCGTTGGAGGTTAAGACGAGTCAACTTCCAAGTGATTACAGATGGACAACTTTCTAACAACCAATAAAGATTCCGAAAGCGCTACCATGTTTAAAGTAATGGAAACTAAGTATACTGAAGGCCGACTTTAAAACGCTGGGAGATGCATCCAAGAACGCTAATGAAAATCAACATTTAGTACGGAAGTAAATTTATATCTTAAACCATCTTGTTGCAGCATTCACAATATTTCACTCGGGCCACAGGAGCTTTAGGAAATAACCGACGCCTGAAAATAAGATTTGTGCTTCCGTGAGATACGTACCAAAGACCATGTCTACAAACAACGCAAAAAGCATTATAGAATGAACATTAAAACGGACAGATTCGGAGAGTTTAAAAAGACTCGCACCCTCGTCCCCAGGGTTTTTCGCCTTTTTGATATGAAAAAACCCTGGGGACGAGGCACATCCACTCATAATCACAATATTTTCTTTTCTCTGGTACTGTTTCAATGGTAATTAAAGATAAGTAACTTCTCGTGCAATTATATTTTTGAATTTAGATATATGAGACCGAAGAAGATGAGGGTACTGCATCAGCGCATGCGCTAACATTCAACTCCTACATTAGATTAAAAGTTTCGATTTCAAAACTATCAGTATTTGTCTTCCAATTGTCGTGGGCGTTACAGGAGATTGCTACGCAGCTATTTTATACGTTGACACTTTTTTCCATAGTTGAAATGATGATAAGACAACACGGATTAGATCATGTATCTGTCTGTGAAACGTAAACGCCCATGATGACCAAAAACGCCTTCACCCCAAGGCATGGCAATAGGGGTGTCCTTCCTGGTTTATCGAGTTTTAATAAGTTCTCGTTTATTTCTTTTACACTAAAACGAATTAACGTAGGCCTTTTGAACGAATTCGAGAATCTGTATTTTTTTAACACAAACCATCTCTAATGAAATGGGCAATTTTTCGCTTTTTTAATACATATTTATTGATATTCTTCGCGTCGTCCCGGAAATCAGAAAAGCGAAAAACTGATCTGGGAACGAGGTTGATGAAATGTGTATTGTTCAAACTTTTACTGACAGTTTGTGAGGTGTGCGCGTGTCATAAGAAGGGTGGATTACAGTGGGTGTAACAGGGCACGTACAGTTGGGTGGGATAAGATTGAGTCGACATGACAATCCGATATTTTAATTTAAGATATTTATTTTAGAGCACCGATTCGAAAATAGTGACATGTCAAGGCGAAGCTGTTTAAAAAAGCAGAAACATCGAGTTGCATCAGATGTAGTAGGACCTCAGGATGAGCGAGATATCCAATTTTTAAAAAACTTCAGAAGAACCAAATCTTATCCGGAAGAATTACTTCGCGATTCCTTGCGACGTTTAGATTTGAAAAAGTTGAATGAGATTCACAACAACAATGGCAAAGTAGACGATACGGATGATATAGACGATACGGATGAAGTCTACTTTGCAAAAGCATACGCTCATAACAAGCGCTTAAAAAGTAGCGGAGAACTTCAAAGTGCTTTAGTAACGTTAGCAATACGTGACGGAGATGTGATACAACTGTGGAGATTATTAGGGAGAAAAGACGTGGATATAAACTACATGGATGGATTAGGTATGCAACCAATACACTATGCGTGTTTATACGGAGAACTTGAGATTTTGAAAGCTTTATTGCAATATAATGTTAACATAAATTCTCCTACAAGACAGGGTGAATATGGACTAGACATAGCAGTAAGAGAAGGAAATTTCGAAACCGCTCAATACCTCGTAAACAAAGGAGCACGTGTCAAAAGTATTGTGAACGGAATAACGGATAAGACAAATTTGAATAGAAAAAAAAGTGGTTCTGTTCCTATAAATGGTGGTAAAGCCTATGAATTGTGAAGTGATTTTTCAAAGTAATTTTTTTTTAACACTAAGTAAGTTTTGTAATGGCAAAACATAACTGCGATTGAGATGTACAGTTTCTTGCATGTTACCATCTAAATATACAGAAACGAGCGGCCGATAAAGCTGAATTTCCACTCAACAACAAAACGGAACGAAACAAGAAAATACATAAATTTGATAGGATATTTATTCTTTTGTTTTTATATATTTTTTTTTTTCGTCCCTGTCCGTAAGAAAAGTTGAAACGATTTCAACTTTCATTTTGTATCGGATAGGAAAAGTTCATCAACAAATCAGCTTCCAGAAATCACAATTGTTCGTTCAGTTCCGTTCCATTTTGTTTTTGAGTGGAAATCCACCTTAAAGCAGCTGCTCAAGTGTTAAGTCAAGGTAAATAAAAATAATTTGTAATTTAAGGAGCAGATCTTGCAACAATACAACACATAAAATATTAAGTTGTAGAAAGAAAATGTAAAATATGTCATAAATTTATTAAATAAATAAAAATGGATAATGTTTATACAATTTTAAAAATGTTTTTACATCTCTAGTTTTTAATATCGTCTTCAAAAAGTATTTTCATCTGGCTTTATTGTGATTATCTGGATTGCTGCGTTGAAAATTTGTTCAAATCGTACGGCAAACCTAAGAATTGATCTGCAATTCTTCCCGCTTCTCTTAACCCGCTTAACAGAGCACCGTGAACTGTTGCGGGATAATTACGAATAGTGTGCTCTCCCGCAAAGAAAACGCGTGGAGCATTAGATCCCGGAAAATTTGGCATTCCGGGCGTAGGAGGCGGCGCAACGGGGGCGGCCATAACGTCGTAATCATTTCCAGATGATCCTGTGGCGACGTAAGAATATGAACCACGTGACCATTCGTCAGATTTCCATCGAGTAACAATCGTTTCTTTTGGCTAAAATAAACAACTCGAAACTAGGAATCCCATCCTATTTAAATGCAACTAAATTATGAAGTACCTTAAAATTCCGTAATCAAGCGCAGCGTTTATGAGTGGTGATAGTTGACACTTTATTGCAATTATTTGAGGGTGCGCTTATCCACGGGTGTGCTTATAATCGAGTATAAAAAAGTGCAAAGGATAATGAAAGAACAACTGAATAATTCTTTTCAATGATGTGTATTGCCCCATAAAGTTCAATTAAAGTATAAAGTAAAATTGCTCTATATGCTCTAAAATGTCTCCCCTCCTTAACTTTCAACATTGTATTCGATATCTCCTTTCTCTAAAAGCGCTAATTTAAGGGTGCGCTTATAAAAAAGGGATTCAACTTTGATAAAGATATGGTGTGTTAACTACGGGTGCGCTTATAACCGGGTACGCGTGATTACAGCATTTTACGGTAATCTATGTCTTAATTTGACCAGCGGGTTGGGCTGTTCTATAACAGCTAAAAATTTCAGAATAGCCTGCTAGTATATAAAAATGAAAAGCGAGTTAGGAGTTTGTAAGCCTTGTAATAACGCCAGGTTACGCATTCTTTTTGCACCTCAAAAAAAAACCCATTAAATTATTTATTACAAAAGAATACTTAGATCAATTCTATAACACGAAATCACTTTACCTGAGGCACATTGTTCGTTCCAAATATACCCTTTAGTACTGATATCGCTCTGCCTACAATGACGTCATCTGGATAAGTCTCAAGTTTATTCGCCGCTTCACCAGCCACTAACGCCAACAGCACCGGCGCCTTGTAGATACTCCAAAATAAAAATAACTCTCCTCTATTGGCTGTCGTGCTTGCCACGTGACCAAAGAGATTCGTACCAGGATTCCAAAATATTCGATCGAAGCATAACACAACCTAAGAGAAGAGGACAGTCTTGCATTTACGAGGAAGACATTAAAGGTAAGTGTCGATTTTTCGAACGCCGGATTTTTGAAGAAAGTCTTTTATTTTCTTCCTGATTTTTCAAACTTTAATTTTTCGGGTTTCCTGATTTTTGCCAAAATACTGTTGAGAATACCGACGTTCCTTTCGCTAAGTTGGTCAAAACTTTGGGTAAATTGAAGGTACTTGGATTTTCCGAACTCCGAAAATTATGTTTTACGAATACCAAATTTTCGAAAGGCGTTAAAATTAAGGGATATTTCTCCAAGCAGAAAACTGCAATGTAACAAGAAATATATGACATTTCTAAGATCTAAATTATCCTTTACACCATTGAATTCCAAACAAAACATAGAGTTTCGTCCGACTTCTGATAATTTTGTCTGTTTTAATCTGTTTTGAACAGACTAATCAAAGAACATAAAAAACTTTAGCATGTTTCCCACTTACCTTATTTAGATTCCCAAATCCCATCCTCTCAATCGCACCTGTTTTCCAGTCTGGTAGAGGTGGATGAAAGTGAACCGAAGGAGGGTTAGTGTGCTTCAAAACACCAAGAGGGAGGGTGCATAACAAAGCATCAGCTTTGAACGTGTGGCTTGTGGACACTCCGTTTTTACTGGAAACACCAACTACCTCCACGCCTAAACAAAAGTTTGAATAAATATGCTGAACTGTATATTTTAAGTTCATATTATTGTTGTTGAAGTTATTCTTTGGATGTCAGATGAAATATTTGTATTGTTACCCTCTTTGCATTAAATGTTACGCTACTTAACAAATGTCCCAAAAAAACAAACTTTCGCGAAGAGTCAAACTTTCGCGAAAATCACGACATTTTAAATCAAGGTACATGACAAGCACATAATTGGTGCAAGGAAAAAATAAATAGCAGTTGAAATTAAAAAAATTTATGTCAACATTAGATTGAAAGAAAAACATTAAAAATGATCACAAGAAAAAAACAAAAAACAAACAACACATTCTATCTTTCTGTGCTTTTTTACTAATTAATAATAAAATAATTTTCAAGCACATAAAAAGAAGGGATGTGCATCACCCATATACAAATTAATGAAATCCTTTACCTTGTCTAGTGTACTTTACATTCCGGACAGCAGTACTTAACCGAATGTCTAATCCTTCCGCTAAAGCCGCCGGTACACAGGAAAAACCATTACTGACGGTCACGTGACTACCTGTGAACTCAAAGTCATCATCTTGATCCCAATGTTTTAAAGAAAGCGAAGAGAGTGGCGTTGCATTCGCGAATTCGAGATTAGCGAGATGCCAATCAAGAATTTGTCGGTCACGTAAAGATAGATAGACATCACTAAAACAATATAAGTCGTTTGATTATTATACTGTGCTGTTGGAAGATTGCACGTGGTATTAAAACGACCAATCTGACTGTAGAGACAATAATTTATCCGCAATATCACATGGTTAAATACACGTTATCATTTCGTTTTATTTATTAGAAAAAGTGATGCACAAACCTTGGTGGGTTTTCTTCATAATCTTTGATTTTTGTATCCAATTCTTTTTGCTTTTCAACCAGAGAATCATAAGCCTGTGAGCAAACAATTTTTATTAAGAATAATGCATTGATAAAGAATCTAACCGATGCGGCATTCACAGCCCCCACCCCCTTCAGTCTGCTGGGGGACAAATTTGGCCATAATTAAAGCCTGGGGGAAATGGCAGTTTTGATTCCAGCTTGGGAGGGACATTGATTGTACTATAAAAAAATTAAAAATGGAAATTTAAGAAATCACAGCACTTTTAAATCAGTGAGTTAACAGTCATCCCTCAGTTTCGGTAATGTGGCATAATTTTTGGTTTGGTTCAGCAAGCTTTCTTAGATCAGTGAGTCAAAATACTTAGATATGGTCAGGGGAAATTGATCATTGGCTTGACTGGAGTCGTCAATTCAATTACCAGGAAAAAAACTTTGATTGGGGGACTGAGGGGTGCAGGAAACTATGGCCCTGGTTTTACCTAGCAGGGGGGGGGGGATTAACTAGGAGGAGGACTAAGAGGGTTTGAAGGAAACTATGACCATAGTCCACAGAAGAAAGCAAACTATTTTTGAATGGATATCACTACACATCAAAGTTTCTTAGAAAAGATTGCGCGTTTAACAAAACCACTGGAAAATTAGGCCAGAAATAAACGATCTTTTAAGGTGTTTCCCTTAAAAGCTAAAAAATACTAAAGAATTTTTAAAAAATGATACACTGACGGGTTAAAAGGAGTCATTTTGAGAAACTTACGGGAGTCATTTAAGAGTGCTTGTGGCGACTCCCAGAAGGCGTCATTTTGACTCCCTTACGCGTTATTTTTTGACTCCCTTTTAGTTATCAATTTCAGAAATGACTCCCTTTTGGTTCTCACGGAAGCAACAAAAAAATGACTCCCGTAAGCGTTTCTTTTTTTTATTGACCCTCTTAAGGGTGTCATATTGACACTCATTAGGTTATCATTCTTAAACGATTTGACTCCCCTATGCGTTTCATTTTTTACTCCCTTTAGGTTATCAATCTCCGAAATTACATTTGTTTCTTCGTATTCTCTCAAGGGTGATATATTGACGTTCATTAGTTTCTTTCACATTCTCATGTGATTGGGATATACAAGAAAGATACCAAATTTTTAGTAAAATGGTAAAGGTTTAGTTTGAAAATAATGTATTAATTTAAATATACAATATTGATAAAAATTACTGAAAAGTATTAGTGAAAATATAATATATAATATATATATATATAACAATGTTAACTTTATGAAAAATAAATAACAATGAACAGATAAATAATATTGTTAACTTATAAAAAATAAATATACTACTAAGCGGATTAAAACATGGAGACGTGTTTAAGAGATTTTGAGCAGTTTCGTCAGTCGCATTCTAATCAACCAACACACAGATTTCGAACTGATCCGCATGAATGATCCGCCTAGTGAAAAAACGGTTTAAAAAATACTCTGTGGGTAAAATATATACAAAAATCTAGTAATTCTTTTTATAACTGTATGAAACATTTCACTTTTTCTCAACTTTTTATAGGTGCTCTAGGGTAAAATATATACAAAAATCTAATAAACCAGTAAGAAAAAAGTGAGTAAACGACGTAAGTTAGACTGAATCAGGAAACACAGGAGGGACCAAGAGCTTAATAAAATACTTCAAATATTAAACAAGTGCATAGCAAGAGAATCACAAATTGTTTTTTGGTCAATTCCGACAATTCCTACAAAAACAAATGTCAATCTAGTACCAATAGGTTTTTTAAATATTTCATGCAAAAATTGTCTATCACATAAACGAAAATGAGGCTCAAAAAGCCAAAAATGTAAGGAATTGTTAATACAAGGCTCAAAACTCATTATCTTTCTAACCTGTTCCAATGATAAATCAGTGCTAAAATGTACCTATAATAAAAACGATTTCGAAAATATCTACAAAAAAATGTACTCACTTTTTATAAGTTTCGTAAGTTATTACAAGTGACGAGTTATAAAATATATATAGAAATGTATAAATTAGGGGTTAATAAATTAAATATACTAAAAAATTAATGTTTTCTACAGAGATTCCCTTGTAACACACCCGCCACTGTCTTTCCGATCAGGAGCTTTTTACAACTGTAAGTTATGTAGGGTTGGCCAAAACTCAGAAACTTGTTTGTTATTGCATAGCAATTCCATCAAAATTATATTGTCCTTATACAAACCATAGCAATATGGAAAAAATAGATTCCAACTTAAAGTCAAAAGAACAATAACTTCTGTGAATATTGCTTTATGCTTGGATACATGTTCATTTGACACTTTTGCAGCCACAACAATATCCAATGATTTTATGATCCCAGGCTTAATGACCGAACTGACCGACCCAATCAATATGTCACCATCATACTTAAAGTTATCCTCCCCAAATCTTGGAATACTATGGAGATTCACAATGATGTACTCCTGACTTCGAGTAACATTAGTTTGAATTTTGCCTGCAGTAGCAGCGACGGTCGTACATTTAAAAACTGATGTCTGCAATTGTTTCATTTTTATTGGTAGTGCTTTAGTTTTTACTTTAAAGTTGGTTTGTAATTTTTCAATTGTGTTCTCTTTCTCTGCCAAAAGTGATATATAATGTCTTTAGTACTTCTTTCTTTATCTGTTGCCGATTTATCTTTCTTTTTCCAAGTTCACTGCGTCAATGAAATCTAAGAGATATATATTTAACAAGCATAATGAGCAATTTTGAAAACTATTGGACTTTTCCCAGCCCATACATAGCTATATATATATATATAGCATTAAAAAAGGATTCCATCAGTAATACTTCATGGCTTAAATTATTTAACAAAAAAATAAAAATATATATAGCTACAGCTCCTCCCATAGCTTTCGATCACTTGCTTAGTTTCTATATTAGTCAACGACTATATGATGGTCTCCCGCCTTATCCTTTTTTTAAAATATTAGCTGCTTGTATGTCTTTGCTTGTTGATGGCAATAAATTTTCACTTCCTTACTTAAGTCAAACTGAAACACATGCTATAAGCATGCTGGTCTGGACACACATGTCAGAAGTTTTCTTTAAAAAAAGTAAATATAGCTACATTATTTAGTTTATGCAGCTTTAAAAAACTAAATGGGTAGCTAGCTAGCTAGCTATAGCTAAATAAATTCACAGGGCTCTACTTAAAAACATTAAAGGGTCAGGCTCCTTGAAAGTTAAGAAACATGCATCTTATAAAAAAACTATACTGTGTACTATATGCAATGAAAGTTAAAAATAAACAAGCTGATAATTACTTTTTCCCAGTAAAAGATTCATTGCACGCAAAAGTCTCGGCTTCCATCATCGTTTTTCGAATAAAACTGAATCCCATCTGAGAACGCGCCAAAAGCTGAATGCTAGGAGGCATGCACGCACGTACCTCAAATGTTTGTGATAATAAAATTATTGATAATGTTATAAGAAACTGACCAGGCAAAAATGTCGATCAATCAATCAATTTATTTATTTTTTTCATTGACAGGGGGTCAAAATAAGTTGCAAATGTTTATAACGTATAAAAGATTAATTAACATTATAATAATTTAACGCACGGTATATCATTAAAATTTATATTTTTAAAGACTTAGTTGAAATTTACTCCCAGTTCAATAATTTAATTTGAATAATTTAACCCCCAGTCTTTTTTAGCACTCGTGGTCTCGTCCCCGCGCGCAGAATAAATTTATTATGTAGATTTCAACTTTAGAGTTGATTCAGTTGTCATATAAGATATCTATAAGTGCAAAAAATGGTTCATAGTTGTAATATCCACATAACCTCTCCTACAATATTATGTAAAAAAATATATTTCGACACGGGTTCTAAGGTTTTCACAAATTCGTCTCATCAACGGCTTTAGCGAGACCCCATTAAACTGCGTCAAACTAGTACGTATCAAAAACGTCTAAAAATGGTCTTGTAAAAAAACGTCTGAAGAAAGACATATATTGTACGTCTTGATTAGGTCAGAAGACGTCCGTACCTGAAAAAGACCAATTTTAGACGTCTTAAAGACGTCTGGTGCTCACTGGGTTTTACGCCTGCCAATAGTTCCAAATTGTCCGAGGAGAAGTAAAACTCCTTTTTGTAGTTTAAATACATTAGCATTTGATTATGTGTAGACATTGACTTACATACATTGACACGGTTTTTTGATGAGATATATACACATTTTTTTATAAGAAACATACTTTATTGGTTCAGTTGCGAGTCAACAATTAAAAGTACCCCATAATATTACCCTTGTATTTGTTAAAACGTATATAATTTGATGTTACTACAAAAAAACATTGTACAATTTTTTTTCGGGTTCTTATTGTTGATTGTTGAACAGTCAAGAAAATTCCGAGTAGTAATTTAATTCTCCCTGATGGCATGATTACTTAATTCTTCTTGATTGAATGAAAAATTTTCTTGTCTGCAAAGAGAGTAGAACCCTATTTAAACATTTGCCGCGGCAAGGAACGGAAAGCTTTCAAAACAAGAACAGAATAGTTATATACTCCATTTAAGTGATACCCAGATAACAGGAATAGAAGCAATCCTATTTTAATAATAATTCCATTCTTCCTTTGCACAACTTGTGAATGTCTTGCAACAACATTTTAATAGAGATTTAAGTATGCGTAGAAACAGGGCAGGAAAATGTTAGGGGAAAAAGGAAAATTAATCTTCAGCTAATTGCACATAAGGGTCTAATTTCGTGGGGTCTGACTTTCACGCTTTTCATCAAAAATCTTGAAAGAGCGCAAGTTCACCCAACATCTGTCATTGAACACACATCGCATTATTGTACGCACAACAAATCAACTTGAACGCACATCAAGTCATTGAACGCACATCGAATCATTGAACGCACAACAAATCAATTTGAACGCACATCGAATCATTGAACGCACATCAAATCATTGAACGCACAACAAATCAATTTGAACGCATATTTTGAGGGGAGAATGTATAGCTTCATGCGTTTTTCTGTTTCAGTACAATAAATACTCCCTAAAGGAGTCATTTTTTTTCCGCCGAAGGGAGTCATTTCGCTCAAAATATAAAAGCTCTTCGTCAAAAGTAAAAAAAATCCTATAAGGGAGTCATTTTATAAGCAATTTTACGCCTAAGGGAGTCAAATATAAATGACACCCTAAAGAGCGTCGCAATGACTCCCCTATTATTTTCAGTGTATCAAGAAAAATTGCAGACCTATTCACTTTAGGAAGAAATTTGGACAATTCTTAAGAGAATTTTATGTTTACAAGATATTATATACACGTGATATAAACAAAACACTGACCCGAAAGAGCACCAGTAAATCTCGTTGTTTGCTTCGCACTTGAAACTCGTCTGTGACATCTCTACAAAAGAACAACATAAATTGTAAGAAAAAAAAGAACACTTCACAAGATGTTTCTCCCACGGAGTTTATTTGTAGATAGGCGAGAAACAAGAGTGGTTTACGAACCTTGGTGGCTTTTTACTCTGTGCCAATTGGTTCCATTCGTAATGAGCTGGTTCAATTTTATCCAACAATTTCATCATCTGTAAAGAAGTGCACGGTAAAACAATTACCAGAAGCAACATTCGTGAAGTTATGTTAAAGACGTCAAACCAAACGCACCATGCCATTAAGCTTGTGTGTGTCATGGTAGTCGCGCAATAATAAATCACAGACTTAGATTTATTTGTAAATTAGCGTTCAATACGAAGTCCAAATTTTAATGTTTATGATGTTTAAGAGTAATAACTCAAAGCTTGTGTTTTGATCCATATAACTTTGTAACCAGCCTTCTATCACATTATTACAAAAAAAGATTGTTGCTGTAACTTCGATATAAACATATAGCTAAGTTCAAACCTCATCCTGGACTTCTCTAAGAGTATTCTGCAGCTCCATAATTTTGCGAGAATGTTCACACTGCTTTTCTTTGACTTGCTTCTCCATCAACCTGAGTTCAAATAACAGTCTCAAAAACAGTAAATTAACTGGAAGAAGTAATCTGTTGAATAGAAAAATAATTCCCTGAAAAATATTGGAATGTACTATTACACAGTTAGGCCAATCAGTGTCAAGTAGAACCTAAATTGCTATTAAAGTACAGTTGATATTAATAGCATCAAATAATTTTTAACAATTTATCAATTAAATTGAGCAGGGTAGTACATAGGGCATTAAATATCTCGCTAGATTTTTAAAAAGTTGCACAGTAACCAAATAACCTAAAAAGAAAATAATTAGGCTTACTTTATCACCAATTCAATAGCATTTCCAAGAGACAAAGGCTTTGAAAATAAAGCATTAAAACCCAAAACATGAGATAAGTATGATGTTGATTCAAGCAATCGGTTGAACTCCCGCTCAACCAGTTCATCTTTTTCTTTTTGAACCTACAACACGAAATCAAGGTTCCAGGCATTACTTCGCATGAGATATTCTGGTTACTATAGATAAGCGTCCATATTCCTTTGAACCCTTCCCCATGCTAGTTCTCTTATAATAACTATGTAAATGTTTTTTATAGACCTTGGTTGTTGGAGCACTTGACACGAAGTAAATCACAATATAATGGACATTGATTGAAACTACCATAACATTTCTGTAGAAAACCTTGTCAATTATTGTAAATTTTGAATTGATAAAGATATGGTTATGAAAAGTTGGTAAGCCAGCCTACAAACAAGTGTACATATTGTTGACTTACCATTTGTCCATTGCATTCAAACAATGGGCATTTCTGTCGAATCTTTGTTAACTTAACATCAACTTGGTTGCTAATCACAGTCACTGGATTTCCACCTACATATACCGAAAAAAAATAATTTCAAACAAGTGGTATACAAGGAATACATTCTGATAGGAATCGATTTTTTTGAGAATCAGGTCTTATAGTTGATTTCCATTAGAAAGTCATAACAAATATTCAAATGTAAAAAGTGCACAAATTTTGTTTTTATGTTAAAAGCACAAACATTAAACCCGTATGCAGCTATGGAATGAAGCAGTCAGAATAGCAGACATAAGCATATAAAAACATGCATAAATGTTCGCCTCACCTAAACCAGTTACAACCATAGCACCAAGATCTGCTATAAACTGCCCCTGTCGAAAGGTTGCCACTCTTCCTCCAACCCTTTCTCGAGCTTCTAACACAACTACATTAAAACCAAATGACTGTAGTTGGCGTGCTGCAGTCAACCCAGATACACCACCACCAATTACAATAATTTTGGGTGCATTTTTCAGTTGTGGTGGCTGTCGAAGAAGTCTGTAAACACCAATGTTTATTGATCCGTATCTGTCGAGAAACGCATGGATTCTTTTCATCAAAATCACATCGTCTAAATATGGATATATTACAATGTCAAAATAAATAAATAAATTTTCTATCCAAAATAAATTCTAAGGCATAAAAAATAAAGCACAAAATAAACATTTTTTTCTTCAAAACAAAAGCAACAAAACACTGTAAAAAAACATGACATACCATTGTAAGGTGATTCAATATTTGGAATTACTTTCTCAATGATCAGCTCCTCTCTAGGATGACTTAACCAAAGTTGGATCTTAAAATAAAGCAGACTAAAATTTAGGAAAAGGAGATAAACAACCTGAAAGAATTGTCTGGAAACTTCAACATAATATTTTCCAGCACCAAAAAAAGGTTTTTAAGGATTATTTTTAAACAAATAGTTATTAAACATACAATTCGATTTCTTATATACAGAAATTTCTTCTGAACATCAGTTGTACCCTGACTGATATCTTGAAAGCATGATGCCTCTTGTGCAGTCATTTGGTCTGATGGTAAGCGTGCACCAAATGCTGATCCTTCTAAGGCTAAAATAAAAAAAATAAACACAGGAAGGTAAATTTTCGAATAAGCATGAAGCTCTGTTTATTACAAGAAATGTGGGTAAAATTACACATAAAGTACCAGAAAAAGTTATGAGTAAATATAAAAATAAAACAATAATAACATGTAAACAACTTACTTTTTGCAGATATTTTTAAAACCTCAATTGGATCTAAGACAGACAACAATTTGCTAGTAAATGCAGGTTTCTGGCTATCCTTCAAAATAGACAACAGACAAATAGTTGACTAAAATCATAGCATAGCATTTTTAAAGCTTGTCTTTGTGATTACAAATCCGCTAAAGAACTATATCATGTTCAAAAAGATATGTACAAATATTTATATACTGAGAATTTAGCTTTAATTCTTTTTGCCATCATAAATGAAGTTCACAATGGGATCTGAAAAAGAAATTGCTGTTGCTAAAATTTTTAAAATCCTCCAAAGCTATATATTGAAGTGCTGAGTTTTAAAATCCGTAGGATAATGTTATAATAGTTTTTCTAAGAACCTTGTTTTAATTTTTCATGGGTAAAGGTTAGTTCAACACATTATTATTTACAAAGAAAAGGATATATACATGTGCTGTGAGCCTGATTTTTTTAGAATTAAAAGAACATACATATGCATAAAAAGTTGATGTACTTATAAGTCAGATATATTATGTATATATACATGGATATCTGTAACAGTTTAAACAAGTTTTAAACTATAAATAAATGTAAAAAAAACCTGTGGGAAATTCATCTTCCTCCTCTTCCATTTCTTCAGTATCCATACTTGTTCTGTTTGTTGGGTTCATATTACTTATATATACTGGTATAACTAAAGAAATATAACTTTATTTTTTAATTTACAACAAACAAAATTCATTAAAGAACTGTGTGACAGCTTCTCTAAGAAATTTGCAAGACAATACAAGTATAGATTCGATCTTGCACATTAACCTTTTCATCTGCAATCAGGTTGTAAACTAGGTTTAATTAGCTGCAGTTCTTTTTCAAAAAATGCACCTGTTTTATTAATTAAGGTGACGGTATACTTTTTGAGCATGGTTTTTTAAATCGTGATTTTTCCAGCGATAGCTAATCAAAATTTATTCATTCATACGTCACCAAAAAGCATTTTTAAATACCTATCAAATGGTATAAAAATAATTTGAAACTTTTTAACTCGTGAAAAGTACAGTGACATTTTTGAAACACACCCTGCCTTAAAAAAAGTGACTTCATTTACAAAACTCTCATTCAATGTTCTTTAGAATCGTGATAGATGTATGTAAAAACGATTTTTTAATTATTTTCCACAAAGTCCCCGTTTTTGATTTATTTTACTTTTTCTAAAAAAGCCATTTTTTAACTTAAACTTTAAGATGTAATATCTAGAGAATCGTTGATTTTTTGAAGATAAAAAAAAATCGCTTTTAGATAAACACGTTGGCTTCAGCACAGTAGCACTCTCACTTGTAGAGCTTTTGTAGTTTTGCAAAAGAGATTTGAAATGTAATGGATGGTATACGAAAAAAACAACACTACGAAAAACTGTTTTAAAGATTTTTTAAAATATCACACCTAAGCATACGCATAATGATGGTGATACTTTCACACTTCCGAGGCGATGAATATTCAGAAGGTTGTCCTTTTAAATTTATTATTCGCAAAGACGTGACTGAGTATACCATAGAAATAGAACTTTCTAAGTCGTTTAACATTTTTCTGTGACTTGCAGAAACAGAACAGTATGGCATAGAAGAAGATCGATGTTTACTTTGATTTCTAATCAGTCTCCTTTTTGCTGGAGTATTAATTTTTTTTAAATTTTTCTTCTTTTGTTTGTTTGGAAGACACGAACGGCGTTTTACGATAACTTGACATTTTTAGAAATGAAAGATTTGAGGTGGGTTCAATTGTCAACATTGGGTTGCATAAATTACTTGGTCCCCAAGAAAATCAGTCTAAAACCTAGTCATCTTAGTTTATATCATTGACTCATGAGCTAGTGAAATGAACTATATGTCAGTCCTGGTCTTTTGAGGTGCGCATTCGCGCCCCTGCACCTCCGCACGCTCCTGCAACAATGGAGCAGCGTTTTTAATCACGCACCAAAAACACTTTAGTCACTTCAATAATGCGCACCTTAAATGTCTTTTGTATAAAGTAATTATTTACTATGCTAATAATCAAAGAAAAAAATGACTTAAAGTTCGGAATTTGAATGAAAAACATGCGCGTTTAAAAAAGAATTATTTTTAGAAATTGAATACGTTGCATTGCGTAATAACACATGTTGTTCTTTTCGAATGTTACTGGCTTTTTATGTTTCGAGATGAATTCATTAGGTTAGGGCATCATTAGGTTGTATATCGCAGAAGTCGCCGGTGGCATGCTGCGAAAATGCTTGTCACTGACACAGCTTAACATGAAGCAAAACTGTACAAGAGACTCAATTGTTAGAGTCTTCGCAGAACATCTTTTCTCACAAAACGGAGGGCAGGGCTGACTTATTGCCTGCTGTGTCGTGTGGGAGACAGAACTTCTGGACTTCTTTTTAATACGATTATTATTACTAAACATATTTGATTTCTCTTTCCCCTTTTAAAATGATTTTTTAAACCTTATTCAACATGTTTTTTCTTTGTTATTACATCACGAGAACATTCGTCCGAAAGCTGTAAGGTACAGGACACCTAACCTCTCCCATGTTCTGGTTATATTTAACTTGCATGGGTGCGCACTCTTCTCGCAGTATTCTCTGTGACGATGAAGGTCGGACTGACTTGTGGCATGGTTCCAAATGGTCTTCCGTCTTTCGTTCGAGTCTCAGTGTAATGCACCAGCCGAGCATAAGAGTATCAGCATTAAGGAAAGGGGCCGACTTTAATGTTCTCTATACCTTACGTTCTTCATAATAACACCGACCATTTTTGATCGTGGCATTCATTCAAATTTCACAACAAAGTTACGTTGGCAATTTTTTTGCCGACGTAACTACGGTATCTTCGTATTTGATACGAATTATACGAATTACGTACGGAAATTTTGAGACGGTCCTTTAATAAAGATGCAAATACATTCAATTACTCAATTTATAGTAAATCAACTCTTGATTTACTATAAATCTAATGCTGCTAAGGTTAAGCATGTTCTAAGGAGTTCTTGGTTTTTAACCAAATGTCATCCTAATTTTTTTTAAAGGTTTTTTAAAGGTTTTTTTAAAGATGCGTTGCTTGCTTCCACAGTTTTTTTGCTGATTTTTGTATATAATTATTTGTATCTTTATCTGTAATCTGTTGGCTACTTTTTTAACTATGACAAGATTTATAACGCTGTTGCCAAGAATTGTTATGTTTTTTCATATATAAGGCGACTTCAACTTAATTAGTTGTTTTACGGGCCTGACCGACCCCAATTTTCACGAAAACAAAAATATAATAATATCAAGCAAAAAAGTTTTAAAGAAAAAAAAAGATGAAACTAAAAGGCGCGATGCGATAATTTTGTAATTACAAAAATAGTAATGTGGTTAAACATAGTTTAAATTTTTATGTGATTTATAACAAAAATTAGGTACTTTCACTAAAATAGTTATAATACAAGTAAAAAAGAAGACAGATTATTATTGTCGTAACACCCTCCTACGTTATCATTATGATATATGTTTAAAATTACGCTTGCTAAAGTCTAATACTGCAAGACCTTTAGTCGATACCATTTAGGAAAAGTAATAAAAACAAGGTAGACCGTAACACCCTCCTCCGTTATGAATTTAAATAAATAATTTTACCCCTGCGAAAGACTATAAATATTATCAACTAAACTATAGTCCGTAAAAAGATCTTGCACTTAAATTTAGATTGCGCAAAAAACATTAAAAGAACACTAAAATTTTTTATCAAAATAACTTTTGCTTTTTTCATTATTTAAGTGGGAGAAGAATAACCCGCTGTATAAATTTCGAAACAGCCCAAGTATAACTTGCTGTATAACTTTCAAAACGACAAAAGTTTATTCTGTATATATAACTTTTCAAAACAGCACAAGATAAATTCTTGCTGTATAGCTTTCAAAACAGCACAATAATAATTCTTGCTGTATAACTTTCAAAAGAACACAAGAAAAATTTTTGCTGCATAACTTTTAAAAATAAGTTTTTGAGCATGCAAGTATTTTTATCTTTTTACCTTGAGCGCTAGTTACCTTTTTGTTTAGTGAGACAAATTATTATTTTTTTTTCCCAACTGAAAAATATAAACTGCGTGCGTTATGCAAAAATACATAGAAAAATATGCTTGCCGTGACACCCTCCTCATTTGTTATTTTATTTTTATTTTTTTTTGTTGTTCCGACCATACATTCTCGATAAAATTATTTTTATTTCGCTGACCGAACGACTGTAAGCTACTATCGACTTTGCCCGTAGAACAACTAATTAAGTTGAAGTCGCCTAATAGGCCCTGAAAACAAGTTTGGATAGGACAAATTCATACCTATCATACTCATTTTAGCCATCATTACCCAGTGCAGCAAGTTTAGGATTAGTAAATTTCACAACCGACTGATAGCCTTGTGGTAGAGCGTTCGTTTCCAGTGTGGGAGGTCTTGGGTTCAAACCCCGGCCGAGTCATGCCAGAGACTATAAAAGTGTGAATCTATCCTTTCTGCTTAGCGTTCAGCATGAGAATAGGATTGATATCGGTTGTCTAGTTGAGCGATTGCTGTGCTTGCACAACTTTCATAGCTCAAATGGGAGCTTTAAATGCGCTAGCACTGCCTTCGCAGGACCCTCGTTGATAGCAGTTCCAATAGGGACAGAAGAGCCTATCCTGGGTAAATAATTTCAATAATAATAATAACCTGCATCCAAAAATAAATCCTTCTGAAAAGAAAGTCATGCATACGATGTGTGCTGCTGATGTATTTGTTTTTCTCAGCAATGTGTGTATATTAATGTTAAATCTTGCCCCAAAGAGAAGTGATTCATTAAAACAGGCTCCTGTGGTCATGGTAAGATTATTTTATTGGTCTCACTTTAAAAATAGGCCTTGTTTGTACAAAATGTGGCGTGGGTTTATTGTATTTGACTTCTGATTGGCCTCATATTTGTTTTTCACAAAAATTGGCATAGTAAACCAAAAAGCATGCTGGTTCGAATTTCAGTTTTAATAAATATTGGCATGGTAAACAAAACAATCATTCTGAATTATGACAAGTGATGTCAAAATCTTGAATTTTGTAATCTTGAGGCCACAATTGGTATGAAAATTGAAATACTTTGTTTTTGACAAAATTTGCCAGTGCCAGAGCAACCCTTATTTTACATTTTTGGATTACACCCTGATAGTAGTAAATATTCATCTTTGTTAGCTATATATATATATATAGCTTTATATTATTTTAATTTTATTTTTTAACATAAAAATAGATCATTTTCAAGTTTAATTTATTCAGATAAAAAAAAAGGAAAAGAAGGACACACTCAAAGAGAAAAATGGATAAGATATATAGATATATATATATATACATCATTTATTCTTCTTTGTGAATTAAACAATACTTTTACATACTACATATATTATATATGCACTTATCATTTTAGAATTGGTAACTACAGGACGACAGGTGCAAGAAGTGGTTTTACGGGACCTGTAAAAATGTTGAAGAATCCATTTTTCAACAAACGCAAGAGTGGTTTTGTATGAACTGTCCAAAATAAAGAATCATAAAACTGTAGTTTCAGGTCAAGCAAGATGTATTTTCAGACACTCAGGTTAGCTAGGTTCCTCAACTGAGCATCTTAACAAAGAGTAACAAAGTCACTGCATCAATCCAGGAAATCAGGCACCACACAGAAAGGTACAAAAGAATAAAAGGGTTTTCTGGCCTATTTTCCGTAGATTTTTTAGACAAACCAGAAAACTCAACCTTTTGAACAAGGGTCGCGGTGGCCATGCATCAACAAAATTTTACTGGTCTAGCTGGCTATGTACATTTGTATAAACGAATGGAAAAGAACAGAGGAGACAGAGGGAAGACTATCTAGCCAATCAAAACATCAACACAAGGGCATTGTCTCAAGGAAAACATTAGTTACAAGAGTCGATTGGTAGGTCGTATTTTTTTTTATCATGTCGCACTTGCACTGGAGTAATGCCGAACATAAAGAAAACTGGAAAAATACCGAACAAAGAAAAACATCAACATAAAACTTTGCGCACGTGCTTTTTCTATTTAGTAGAAAAATGTGAGATTTGCTATTTATATAAAATTGATAACTCGTGTTTTTTTAATTTTATTTCATTTCATTTAAAAACGTTTCGCGATCGATTCGCCTTCATTTTCGCGTGGGGAGGAAAACATATTGGAACGGACAAGAAGAAGATATATGGCCGATTAATAAAACTTAATGAAAGTACAGTTTTTGTTATTATCTGTTATTGTTAGTACTTGTTCTGGTTTCCATTTTCACTGATTGAATGTTTTTTACCAACGAAATGTTTTTCTTTACCAGATGGCGCGGAGGTTAATCATAATCCAATCTCGTTAGGTAACTGTTATTATTTGGTTATTTTTAATTTTAAAAACTAACTAAATTATGTTAAGAAAAAAAAAAAATCAATTAATTTGTGATTTTTTTCTAAATCCCATGACGCGCGGGGGGG
This sequence comes from Hydractinia echinata, assembly GCA_030067915.1. Taxonomy (NCBI): domain Eukaryota; kingdom Metazoa; phylum Cnidaria; class Hydrozoa; order Anthoathecata; family Hydractiniidae; genus Hydractinia; species Hydractinia echinata. The sequence goes on along the minus strand of JASGCC010000015.1, from coordinate 698,229 downwards.
GGCCGTAATAAGCAAAGAAAGCCTGGGGATGAAGTGTGAACGTATTTTCGAGTATTTTTGGCTGATTTGGATAACTGCTTTGCAGTATACTGGCTGACCTTGAATTATTATTTTTTAGCAAAATTTGAACCTATCAATCGACTCTTGTAACTAATGTTTTCCTTGTCTCAATGGCTCCTAATCGGATTCGCCAACAAATAATTTCCCGAGATCAGTTCCGTTTTGCCCCTGGAGAACAAACGGGAATCAATATAAAGGGCGGTTGCGGAGCGGAACAGGTCCGTATTTCGAAATATTTCTGAAACTAGTCTATAAAGCCCGTGGAGAAATCCACTTAGGCAAAGGGTCAATAAAAAGAAAGTTGTTTTAGATGTTTTGCTGACGTCAGCAGTGCAGATAAAAAAATTCGCGAAATTTGTTTATTCTTTGTCTGTAATGCGTAGAGGTTGAAATGCTGGTTAAAATAATGTACAGGATCCATATGTTCTCGACGAAGGCCTAAGGAGATATCAGGGATTAAAAATTTATACCTGTTGCCTTCATCGTATAGATCTTGAAACGCTGATCAAGAAAATGTATAGGATTATGTACTTTTGACAAACGGTTGCAGAGATTTTAAGGTTTGAAGGTTTTTTGATGACGTCATCAACCCGTCCCTTCCGAAACGGATTTGGGGACCCAGGTTTGGGAAACTTACCCAAATTTGTCCTAGGTTGTCCCTAGTTACCCACGCGGTGAAAAATCATTGACGTCACCACCTCGTTTCCAAGTTATTTGGCCTCAAAATTTTAGGTGCACTGTAATGGCTTCATTAATTTAATGCGGGATATTGACGTTAAAGTAGTGTTATTGACGTCGCGCTGTTACGACAGAAAATTTAACATATTAGACATGCATTTTTCGGCGACATCAAAGCAAAATGAAGATATCCACTTTGCCTGTCACAGACACACGGAACTGGCGTATTATTATAGAGATAAAAATTTCAGACAGTTTCGAAATAAAAATTTCAAATGTATCTCGGCCTTAAGCGAATTAGTTTTTTACCTATAAAAGTAAAAGTAATATCGTTATAAAAACACCTGAGTTCATTTCTTCTTTTCCCCTCTTTAAAGCACAGACTGTTTTTCTATAAACCATAGTCATACGTAATTCGAGAAGCCATCATAAAACACGCAAAAATGATAAACTTTATTAATATTATTTTATTTTGCTCTGCTCACATGACAAAACTTTATAACTTTCCTCAGCAGTTTTTATTGATTACGTTTTTTTCCTCTTTTCTTCTTTGAAAGAAGAAATTTTGAACGTCGTAATCGATTTCCAATTTTGATTTGCACATTTCGCGCCGAAAAGTCATTTCAGACCCAGTACGCAAAAAATATCTTCTTTGGGATACGCCAGTAGGTAAAATACTTTTTAATCTGGAGGTCTTAAGCAGAACCGGACTGAAGGTCATAAGTGGACACCTGACTAACTTTTTAAAATAGTTCCTTGGTAAGAAATATTTTCGCTCGCTTAAATGGTAAATGGGCTTCGCTTGTGCTCAGCTCACTTCGCTCGCCGGCTTAGCTCCGCAATAATACGCGCTTAAATGCCAAATGGGCTTCGCTTTAGCTCCGCAAAAATTGGATCTCGATTTCTCGTGCGTGAAATATGATGTTTACAATGTCAATATTGAGAGTATTGTAACAAACATTATTTAAGGTTTACTGAAATTGTTTTAAAAGATTTGCTGGACATTAAAACTGTCGCTGCAAACATTTTTCGAAGACGCTGCAGTTATGAAGTTTTTATATATTTTTTATTTCCAGATCTATTCGCACACCGTAATGCTTCGTTTAAACGCTCGCGGGGCGTTTTTATTAAATTTTGCCCAACGATTTAGGGGGTTTTTATTCAAGGGAAGAATTTTATAGAAGGGAGAGTTTAATCGAAACATTGCGATATGTTGTAATTTAAATGGTATATCGTAGAGCAGGCTTGTTTGTGTAACAAAAGTTTGCGGAGTTTTTGATATACAATTTGTTAGCTGTTTATGTGAAGATTTGGTTACATAGCAATAATATCTTCGTGTCTATCCTTCTAGGTGTTCAAAAGCGAGGTGCTTAAGAAAGGGACGGCCTTTTTGTTTGTTCGTCATCGACAAGAGCTTGACAGTAACCGTCAACTTGTATCTTTTCTGACATCGGGACGCCGATAGTTCTTCTCGCCGTCCCGGTTATAGAAAAGAGACAACAAGCGCTGGGAACGAGGTTGGGTAAACGTCACAGCAAAAAGGGCCGTCTTTTAAAGTCATAAAAAAAGTCCAAAACCTATTGTTCTATTACAAAAAGATAACATAATAATTTTGAAACATTTGTTATAATTTTTTTTCCCATTTTTTTAAAAAAATACGATAAGAGTTTATATTTCCATACTTAATCTCTCAGGTGATGAGCTGATTGCAGCCTAATCTGTAATAGCCAGTAACTTTTTCCCAATGTAAACAAAAGACGACCAACCTCGTCTCCAGGTCATTTCTAGGCCTATGAGGTAATGATAGAACGACTCCGTCATCGGCGTAGAGGAGCCGTGTGGACGAGATTGAAGATATTTTACTTCACGAATGGTAGGCTCATATTTTGAACAAAAAAACTGTCAGCTGAATGTAAAATAAAATGCATGAACTCATAATTTGTTAATTTCAGTTATTTGCTTCGTGACACTAGTAAAATGGACACGTGACTTCGTTAACGTAATTTGAATTAATGACACATAAACTTCCATAACTTAAAGTTTTACATGATCCTACAATTTTTGAGATGTAAAATTTGATGAACGCACATTTCAACCATCAAATATTTAACACGTGCAGTTTAATTTTCTTTGTTAATAAATAATATCAGGATTTTCACCAGACTATCATAATGACAAATACCACCGACGACCTTCAACGTCGAGCAAATGGTCCAATAAACAAAACCCTCTTAGCAATGTCTACTGGATTGTCTGGAGTTGGTTGCTTGACGATTTTGATCACATATGGCTTGTACAAAGATATCCGTACCGCGTCTCGACATATCATCATTTGCTTGAGTATTGCTGATCTGGTCACAGTTTTAGCGAATTGCTCCGGGTTGGCTATCCAACCATCAACAGAGAATGATACTTTTTGTATTATACAAAGCTTCATTGGCTCGACTGCAATTTTATGTTCATTTTTATGGACAATTATGTTGGCTGTTTATCTTTATGTGGCGCTAGTTTGTGAGAGTCAGCGCTTAGCGAAACGAATGATTTGGCCATGGTTTCACATACTATGTTGGTCTGTTCCGCTGATCATTAACATAGTTGCTCTGTTAAAAAAGAGGTTAGGAAACAATACAGACGCAGGTACAGCTGGCTGGTGCTGGATAAAACTCACAAGTAATTCATTAGTTTCAACTTCTTTTGTTAGTCCTTTTTTTACTTTATTGTAGAGTTCTTGATATCCAAGCAGTCTTTTAAGAGTTTTTTGGAATATCCTTTCCCCATTTGAGTGTCCTTTACAACTTCTTAAGCAACATCTTGCAACTCAGGTCTGTAGGATGCGAATGCGTTTTCAGGGTGAAAAAGGGGGGAGTGTCTAGCGAGGGGTGGGAAATTTTGCAAAATAAATTGTTTAGAAAATCTAAAAAAATGCGATTTATCAACCTCGTCCGCAGAGCATCTTGTATCTTTTCTGACTTCAGGACGGAGATAGATAGTTCGTCTCGCCGTCCCGATATAAAAAAAAGAGAAAACAGGTGCTGGGAACGAGGTTGGCAATTTATATAATACAAAACCAAATTGTCACTTATAGTATTTATAACAAAAAAAATATGCAATATCAGACACATCATGCACTAACTTCAGAAAAATAACTCCATACTTGTTCACTTGAAGGTGAATATATATTCCTTCGACTCGCCAGGGGTGAACTGAAACGTAAAGTGAGCATGTTTTCTGAAATCACGTTAATATTCTTCATATCAATTTACTATGTGTAAATGTATGAATATTTGCCAAGAACGCAACATTTTCTACGTAAGCTCTGAGGAGCATAAGCTCTAAAGAACAGGAGTGCCACACAGAAGTGAACAGTGTATTTTTTTCTAATTTTTGAAGAAATAACAATTTCCCAGATTGTTCAAGTTGAACAACAGAAGAACATAGAATGCGTTGATGCAATTATTTAAGTTGATTCTTACGTTCATATAAAATCTTTTCCAGTATTTTATTTGTGCATTTTAATATAGGTGATCGGTGCGAAAGGTTTTTCTTTTGTTTAGACTCCTGGAAACAGGGATGTATAATATCATAAAAGTTAATGAGAGAGAAATTCAGTTGTTATCACATGAATGTTTTTTTAGGTAAAAATGATCCTCGATGGCATATGATAGCATGGATGTTTATTGATGGAAAGGGGATCGAACTTCTAGCTTATGTGATAGTCTTGATACTTTATGTGGCAGTAAAACGTCACTTATGGAGAAAGGTATGTTTCGAATTTTCACGTTCCTCGCAAGCAACTTTTGTACTAAAACATAAAATGTTTCCTGAGTTTTTTCGTTATGGGAAACTTAGATAACCTGTTAATATAGTTTTAAAGTGCCCCTTGGGCGCGGTTAGACAAAAATGTTTTTGTTACTTTTAGAGGAATAACTCCTTACCACGTACCAAATCCTTTATGAGTCAACGTACAGCTGACGCAGCGAGACATGCTGACAAAAAACTCATCATTATACCTTTACTGTTCATACTTCTGCGCATGTGGGGAACCATAAGATTTTTTCTTTATGTGGCTGGAAAGACAAATCATGGAAGTGCACCAGTGTGGGAAATTGTTTTATTGTATTTACATGTGAGTTTAATTCCAAGTTATTACCTTGCAATTATGAAAATCTGATGACGACCAAGATTACAACTAGGACGAAAATTTTCATATCAGTAAAACGATTAGAGCTTTTAAAGCAGATTTGAGCATTACGACAAAATACTCTAAAGGTTAGTGGGAATAAACAGGGGGGAGTGTGTGAGCAGGAGGAGAATAGGGAAAAGGTACGTTTTAAAAAATAATAACTGAAAGAGGTTGCAACAATTAGAGTGGAATGGAAACTACTCAGACTACTTGTGTTCATATATAATTTAATTACAGCCAAAATTAAACAGGCAAATGAGTTTAATATTTTGCCCTGTTCATCTTAATAAACAAATAAATAAGGGGAGAGAGAGCAGGGGAGAGAGGGGGAGTTAAAAAAAAAATTAAAAATAGGGGGGGGGGGGGGGGGGGGGGGGGGGACTATTCGGTTCGCTAGAGTCAACTAGAGAGTCAACTAGAATATTGTAGATATTTCAAAACTTCAACTTATTTTTTTCAGTCTGTCGGTGATAACTTGCAAGGTGCTACAAACTGTCTTCTGTTCTGCATTTTCACACCAAAGGTTCGAAATCATATCAAAAGATCAATTTTTGCATGCTGTCAAGCACTGAGATGTTGTTATGTTGAGCATGATTTTGACGAAAGCATGGATGAAAGAACTTGTTTGTTGGATTCACAACGACAAAAATCGAAGAAGGAAAAAATGAATCTAAATGTTTGAAAGGGGCTTGCATTGTCGGCCCCAGAGCTCTTTGAGATAAACTCGAAAGTAGCTCTGGACCCCTGGTCGCCTTATTGGATTCTGATTGGTCTATTATGAGAATTCTATGTTTTTCCGCGAAAGATTGTATTTAACATTTGAATGTAAACAAACATGGTGGTGGAGACACGAAGGAACGAAGTATGCTCGCGTTTATTATGTCGTGACTGAATTTAAACCGGATATTCGGCTTCCTCTTTTATCAAAATTTACTGTTAGTATTTGACCATTCTCTGCTTACCTAGCTATCATAACTCTGCCACTAGAAGTTACTGTATGTTATACAAACGTTTATTCATGTAGTAGGGAATAAGCTTTTGCAATTTTCAGGATCTTCCACTGTACTGTCAGATCCGCTTTCTCAAGTTGTGCTAAATCACGAACCCAATTAGGTCCCCACAAACGATAAGTCAAATTAAAAACGGCTAGTTTACAAGCACAACATCAGGTAATCAAGTCAAGTAAAATACCCCACATAGTGGAATATTTGTCATCACGTGACCAAACAGGTCCAGAGCTACTTTCGAGGTTTTAACCTCAAAGAGCTCCGGTTGTTTCGCATCAATTTCTTTCCCAGACCTTCTTTTTCACTTTTTTGATATGGGTGCTGGCGCGAAAGAAGTAGCTCTGTGAATAACCGATTGAAGTTTGAATTTGATTGGCTCCTCAATTTCGCGAGTTGACGGGCGGATCGTTAAGGCGAGTTACATCTATATTATAATACCAGTATACGTCTGTTTGTCTGTCTGTCTGTCACGCAAAATGGTACCGCAAGTAGCAAGACGCACGCAATGAGGTATTAAAAGGACGGTCTGTGGGGGTTTTCACGGGCCACCGAATAGTTAATAAATATTGCGGAAGATAATGTGTATTTTCAAAAGTTTTAGACTTTGTTGTAGTTAATTTTTATTGCACAAAAATAAATTTGTACAAATGTAATTTTTGGAGCTAATGCGTCTTGTTTATAATATAATATGTAACTGTAGTCAAGCAAATAAACACTAAATAACTAGTCTTAACATAAACATTTTTTCCTACCTGTTTTCCTTATCCAATTTTCTATGTTTCTCTAACCTATTCCTACCTTACAACTGCCGTTACATCTTGCACACGCCTGACCACAATCTTTTTTGTCTATATAAATGGGAAAACTATATGCTAACCGCTTTGACTGATAAATTAATTGGGAGAACTTATTTTGTAGAAAAATCAGTGACAAACCAAAAGAGTGCGAAGACTGTTCGGTGTGTTATGTCAATTCTCCTGGCCAGTTATCTAGTAATACTGATTTTTTTTATTTTTTTTTTGCACAAATTGTTACAAAAATTCGTGTTGAGTATCCCGGGCCAACGTTGTGAATATCAAAAGCGCATAAACTTGAGTAGAAAAACGGTTGTTGACTTAAAAGTTGTTGTTATGGGGCATTTTAAACAAGTTGATTTCACATAAAAGAGCTTGAAAAGTTGTCTATGAAACTTTTTACTTGCCTTATTCCATGAAATTAACGAGTCATGAAATTAACGCGGTTTTTCAAAATTCGCGTTAATTTAATGACCGTTAAATTAAATGCAGCGTTAATTTAAAGACTGTTAATTCATGACTCGTTAATTAAAATACTGTTAACTTGGTGACTTTTTTACAATATATAAAAAGCCTAAAAAACATAAAAATAATTTTTTTACAAATTTTTTACTATTTCCTCCTCGTCGGACCATAGCTCAACGGTGTTCTCTTTTTCAGCGATCTTTTTTAAAATAACTTTTGTATCATCTTCATACTACTTTTTCCAAAATTTTAGAATTCTTAACATTGTCTTTCCAAACAAAGAAAACTTTTATTTCGATTTCCAAACCGCCTTTTGATAGAGGAGACCGCTTTACTTCCGTGAATTCAACTTTTTCCCGTAATTTTTGCTTCGTGTTTCATGACAGTTAATTTAATTCGCGTTAATTTCTTGACTCGTTAATTTCATGGAATAAAGTACCTTATCGGGGAAAAAAAAGTCGGGGGAAAATTTCGTCGGGGAAAAATTAAGTCACTTTTGAAATATAAGTAGTAGTAGGAGGGGATGAATATATACAGGTTTCGACCTTTCGATCGCGCTATTTGAAGTTGAAAACTGTATATAATAAAGATGAGTTGGTTCAGGAACGCTATCAGCAAACTATACGACACCGTGTCGGCACCAGTAGCCGCAACTCGCGACGCTTTTGCTGATCAACTACGGAGCGTGCGGGATACCGTTACTTTCTACTATAACAAGGCGAAGGAACAAATCTTGGGAGCGACAACGCTCCACGACGAGGTCCAACAGATCACCATCGAAGACGAATATCAGGGAATCGCCGACCTCAAACACATGTTCGGAGGGGAGAAGGAGCAGGTCACGAACCCGGAGGGAATCGAGGACATCCAGCACATATTTGACGAGAATGACACTCAATTTTTGGAAGATGGAAACCGCATCAAGACGTGGCAGTTCAACAAGAACCTCAACCAACCGCTGGCGGAGGCTATCATGCGAAAAATCACACCCCACGTAGACATGCGCGTCAAGGTAGTCTACAGTTTCAGCTGTGATATTTACCGAGGTGGTGGCGACGTGTCGGCCTACCACAAGACCAAGAGCTCCAAGTCACTCTCAAGCCTGGCGGAAATCGAAGCCTTCATGGAAGAATGCGAGATGAAGCGGCTCGATCTGGAGGATACAGAGTTCTGGACCAAGGCCTACCTACCACCTGACAGAACCATCGAGACCCCGGAGCGTACGAAGGTAAGATAGTCTTTACGCAAGTGCGGGTTAAGATCATCTCTACGAGGGAGCCCCTACTAGGATGCGGACCACTTCCGGACTGGCTGCGAAATAGGAGGTGCATCTACGCTATGGACGGTGAAGATGCCAGAACGGACAACCTGTGCTTTTGGCGATGCTTGGCTGTAAGGGAGAGGGTCGACGTAAAAAGGGGGACAGAGTTCCTAACAAGGCCAGCCCTCAAACTAGCACGTGAGTACTACGAAGCCTCCGAGTTAAAGCGGCAAGAGGTACGTGCCACGAAGCTCGTAGACTTTGAGGGTATCGCCAAGCACTTCAAGATCAACATCAGAGTCTTTGAACCCAAGACGAACTCAGACAAGGCACCATGGCGGCTCGTTTACGGTCAGAATCAGCACAAGGAGGGGTTAGACACGATCAACCTCGGTATGCTGGATGGTCACTGTTTCTACATCAAGAAGATGGATGTTTTGACTCAGAGCTGGGAATGCGAGGCTTGCACCCAAATCTTCACACAAGCCTGCCACCTCACGCGGCATAAAAAGAACGAGTGCGAGGGTGTCAAGACGACGATCATTTGCAAAGGCGAGAAGGTGAAGCGCATGCCGTGCAAGTCCGAGAAGGTCTTTTACGACGAGGATGGTTTCAGTTACGCGGCGTGTCAATGGCTAGAGGCAATGTCGGAGCAGACGGGAAGCCACATACATCATGCACTCTGCGGGCATGGGGGAGAACGTGTTATACGTGATGGTGAGAAGGAGGTCTACAAGGTAGACGGCTATGAGCCCCAAACCAAAACAGTCTACGAATATCACGGCTGCAAGTGGCATGGATGCCCATGTCAACCAAAAAGAACCAACGCGGACAAAAATCGGTACGTTGTCACCAAGTTCAAGGAGGACCACATCCAAAAACTGGGCTATAACCTCGTGACGGTTTGGGAGTGCGAGAGCCCTCCAAAAATCAAGGGGTACCTCAAGAAAGACTTTCGACCCTACCCCCACTATATCGTGTTTGACTTTGAAGCCCTCCTAGCACCTTTACACCAGCGGCAAACAGCAGACCTAACATACCTCTCGGAGCATATCCCAGTAAGTGTGGCCATTCACGATAGTTTCAGTGAAGATCCAACGTTCATCATGCACAAGGATCCCAAGGTCTTGGTTAAGCGGTTCGTTGAGGAGCTCGAGAAGAGACAAGCCCTCATCGTTGAAGGAGTCGAAACCCTCTACCCAAAGCCCGACGACTTTGACATGCTCCCGAAGATGGTTCAACAAGCTTGGAACGAGTGGGTGAATCAAGTGGCCGTGATCGGGTTTAACAGCTGAAAGTATGACATCAACTTGATCAAGCGGTACTTTGTCGAGCGAATTACCGAAAACGACGAGAAAATCAAAGTGGCAAAGAAAGATAACGACTACATGTTCCTCACGACCTCGAGATTCAAATTCCTCGACATCAAAAACTTTCTCGCCCCTGGGATGAGTTACGCCAGCTGGTGCAAGTCTCTGGAATGTGGGCTCGAAAAGCTCGTGTTCCCTTACGAATGGCTGTCGAACTACTACAAGCTGAACCATGTCGGCCCCGTCGAGCACGAGGACTTCTATAGTAGTCTTGTTGGGAAAAACACCCTCTCACCCGAGGAGTACGAGCAGTTCCGCTGAGAGTTTTACAAGCGCGGCTGCGTCACTATGAAGGACTGGCTGCGCGAGTACAACCTGGCTGACGTAGAACCCTTCGTTGAAGCCGTCGACAAGACGAGGCTGCAGTACTACGAGGATGAGATTGACATTTTGAAGGATGCCGTTAGCATTCCGGGCGTGTCGATGCGCTATGTCTTGAACAAGTCTCTACGTTTACACCCCGAGTTAGAACTCTACGCACCGGGGGAGCCCTGCAAGCACAGATGCAAAGAGGATTGCTTCAAAACCCGGTGCAAAGCCTGCAGCGAAGCCCAAAAAACCTACAGCGAGTGCACGAGAAACGAGGCCTACGAGCTCTTGCGGACCGGGATGGTCGGCGGCCCCGCGATCGTCTTTTGTAGGTACCACGAAAGGGATGTGACAGCCATAAGATCTCACGTCTACGACGAACCCCGCGAATGCAAGACCATTCTAGGCTACGACGCGAACATGCTATACCCGAGTACCCTGCTGCAAGATTTCCCCTGCGGGAAGGAAAAGCTTATCAAGATTGGTGAACCGACAGCCAATCTCGAGGATCTAATACGGGGCGTTCTAGACGGCTCACTCTTCGGCTTTGCACAAGTTGATATAGAAGTCCCTCCGGAGCTGTATGACAAATTCAGCGAGATGTCTCCTCTATTCGTGGTCAAGGAGATACCCGACGCTCAAATCCCCGAGCACATGCACGATTACTTGACTAAGACGGGGCGCAAGCGTGTTTCAAGAACCAAAAAGCTCCTAGGGGTGATGAAAGCCGAGAAGATCTTGCTGTATACACCCGTGCTAAAATGGTACCTCGAGCACGGGCTGAAAGTCACCGCTTTTTACCAGTTCCTCAAGTACTCGCGAAGCAAGCCCTTCGTGTGGTTCCCCGAGGAGATTGCCGATGCGCGACGACAAGCCGATAAAGACCCCGACAAGCGCATCGCGGGAGATACTGCCGAGTTGAAGGGGAACTCGTTCTATGGGAAGATGATCGAGGACCTGGCAAGGCATGCCAACACTAGCTTCACCAGAGATGAAAAGGAGGTCGATGCAGCTCTCCGAAGCCCCTACCTAGAAGACCTTGAAGAGATAGGCGACGCGTAGGAGATCAGAAAGGGTAGGCACGGGGTCAGCATCGATAGAGCCTACCAGTGCGGTATCGCGGTATACCAACTAGCCAAGCTTCGCATGCTCGAGTTCTACTATGATTTCCTCGACAAGTACGTAGACCGACGAGACTTTGAGTATGTGTACATGGATACGGACTCGGCGTATTTTGCCATCTCTGGAGAAGAGCTGCGAGATGTCGTTCGCCCTGAATCCCTCGAGCAGTACGACGAGGACGTGAAATATTGGCTCGTCACCGACAAGCACTCGAGTCGAACGGGAGGACTATTCAAACCTGAATTCATCGGGTCTCGGATGATTGCCTTGACAGCCAAGTGCTACTTTGTCGAGGGTCAAGAAGGTACAAAGTTTTCGTGTAAAGGGATGTCAAAGAGGCAGAATGAAGTGACGTGGTCTAGGTACATGGGGACGTTAAACGGTAGTTTAGACACTGCGACAAATGTAGGTTTCAGGGTGCGCAACCAGGGGATAGTCACGTACGAACAGAACAAGCTGGGGCTCTCGGCGTTCTATGACAAAAGGTTTGTACATGACGACGGGGTGCATACGGCGCCTTTATATTTCTAGCGTGTTTGACCCATGCTATTAACCATCAAGGTTGATAAAATAAAAGAATGCCTTGGGAAAAAGATTGTGAGCGATTCTTTTGCGTTGGCGACTGTGGTCACAGGGGGAGTTGGATTGAACCAATGGAAGTGAAAAATGTCCCATATCGGTCGGGAGTCCGCCGATAGAATCCAAGCTTCCAAGGATCCCTAAACTCAAAAAACCCTCCGAGTTTCAAGCAACAACAACAAAAAACCAGGGGGCTCTTCAAAATAAATAAATGGACATATGCCTACTAATGTCCTTACTACTACCGTATACTCTGATCGCTTATGTTTTTTTTCGATATCGAGCACTAATAAACAGGATGTCGGAGCTTACACAAGTATTCGACACAGCCTCTGCAGAAACCTATGAACATGTCGACAAACCCATCGACAAACGTAGTGCCCTGAAAGAGGCCCTCCGTAAAGGCAAGGAACATTTGCTGCCCAAGAAATGCACCGAAGGGTTTGTTGACAAAGCTCCGGAAGAGGCCATTGATAAGGTCTATACCGAGTATCTTCAGCGGGAACTCCACGAAAAGGGGGAGAAGACGGCTAGGGCACTCTCTGCCCACGTAATCAGCCTCTATGCAAATTTGATCGGGAATGTAGTGAACATAGACTCTGCCGACGAGCTACGTCGGGATATCGAAGAAGACCCGATCATCAAGGACTCTCTAACCGATCTCGGTATCCTCGTGTACTGCGCCCTTGGGAGATGTTTAGCACCACTCTTGGTGGCGGGGCATACGGCTCGGCATATGAAGAAGAAGAAAGAGGAGGTGCAGGATGAGGAGGAGACTAAGGAGGAGGAGCCCTAGGGGCCTAGATTTAAAGGTCTTATAAGCCAACTGGCTTATAAGAAATGATTGAAGATCAGAAACAGGAACCTACTAAAGTCATAATCAAGAAGAACGAAGGTCGTGTTGCTGCTGGCCAAGAGACTTGTCGAGTGGAATCGTAAGAACAAGGCCGACTTACTGAAGAACGTGGGCAAAAGTACTTCACAAGATGATCAGGAACCTGCGACAGGTTCTGGCAAGTTCCCGGACAGTGCATATCTCTATGGCGCTTGAGGTCTTGCAGTACTTGCCGCTTGCGTGTATTACATACGTAAGCATCAGGCACAGGCCGCCAGCCTGCTCCAGAGCCATCGCCTACAAGCAACGCAGCATATGCAAACATACAAAAACCCAGCGCATCCCAGATTGACATTTTCAAGATGCGGTAGGCACATAATAAATGACAACCAACGTAACTCCAAAAGAGAAGGAAATCATCGACATGCTCTACGAGACCGTAGTCGATCTCGGGTTCACCTTCGCATACGCGATGGCTGGAAAAAAAGTTCCTAGGCATTACGAGCCCATCAACCAAGATGGACATGAGCGATGCTCTCAAGATGGTGGCCTATTTCTCGGCGGGCAGGATCCCTGCATCGATAGTCCCAAAGCCAAAATAAATGACCACAATTCGTGTTTGCTCCTCCTGGGGCAAACACGAGTTAACATGGAGGTTAAAAAATGTACGAATTGTAAAAGGATCAGTTCGCCAGATTCTTCAAGGCGATCCAACCCAACGGGCAACGAACAAAATGGTGCATCAAATGTCTGGATGCCCACAAGGCGTGGCTGGAACGTAACAGATGCCTTCATGAAAAGAGGAGGATCCGGTGCAAGGAATGCAATTTCCCCGGGTATATGTATGAACTTATTCTAACTAGGATTCACAAGGCTCTAATGTATGATAGGGAGTACCTGGGGTGTGATATTGTTACATTCATGAAGCACATCCAGGCCCAATTCAGAGATGGTATGAATTGGGGAAACCGAGGGCAGTGGCAGTTTGACCACAAGGTGCCACTAAGGTATAGGGAGAACGGAGAATACTCCAGCGAAGAGGTGCAACTCGCGAGGCTCCATTACACAAACATACAGCCTATGTGGGTAAGTGAAAATCAATCAAAAGGTAACCGCTTCATCTCCGAGTAAACAAGGTTTATGTATGCCCTAGGGTATACATAAAAGCCTTAGAATAAATGCTAGACATTGTGAAAGACCCGCATACGGCAATTGACCGGACCGACAAGTTGCGGTAAGACGCAGCGAGTCCTGGATTTGCTTGAGAACGAGTACAAGCACCATTTCGACAACATTGTCATTCTCTGTCCTACAATACAGTGGAATAAGACCTACCTCGAGAGATCCTCGCTCTGGAAAGATGACTACGTCTTCCTGATAGACCCCAAAGATCAACTCTTCGACTGGAATCCAAAAACTCTCATCACTCTTAGCGGGCGAAGAGACGTTGTTTATCGTTGATGATATGATCGCCGACGAGACTCTGAACAAGCGTCGACAACCCCTGCCCAAGCTCGCCATCAGTGGTAGACACAAGAAGCCACAGTTTATGGCTACTCACGCAGTCGTATACCGCCTTGCCCAAAATTTGAAGAGGCAGGAAAAGCAGTTGTTCATGTGGTATCCCCATATCCGATCGGACATGAAATTGATCGACGAAGAGACGAACATGATCTCCGATTGGGAGAATATCAAGACCGAGTTTGAAAAAGTCCAAGCACGCTTGCTTGCACGTTGAGGCTGGAGCACCCTCGGACTTGGAGGATTTTGAAGTGAGCGACCACCCAACCACGATCCCCCAGACCCAAAACAGTAAGATAACATGTCTTCTCAACTTACCCTGTTTAGCGCAATACCTGCCGGAGCCATCGAGACCTTATTTGGACAAGCAGGACCAACTATGTTCAAAAGGGCTGATCTCGGAGGTTTTGGGGATTGGAAAAAATTGCAGTCTCGTATCAAGATATCAACTACCATTTCGCGTCATGAGATAGGGTTAGTTTCAAACCAACCCCCCTCAAGTAAGCCAAGGTGGGAAAAATCCACATGATGTCTTCGTTACATTAGACGGGGCCTCGAAATTACCGTCAGGTCAAGAAAGCCCAAAGCCATATCTTTGGCAAAATGGTTGGCCGGGAAGGGGGTTAGAAAAATTACAAGATGAGGTCAGGGAGCAGCGCAAGCTACTCGAAGGAAAAGGACGTGGCCATCGAGGACGGAGAGATGGCCCTGGCATTCCTTAATGATGAAATTGAGGATAGGGACAACCAGCTCATGATACTCGGGGATGACCTCGAAGACAGGGATAGACAACTCCTGACTCTGGAGGACGACCTCCAGGAGAGGAACGAAGAAATTGAGGAGCTACGGCAACGCGCCGTACCCCATCTCGAATCTCCAGGAAAAGACAATAGTATGGCCGTTATCCGAAAGAACAACGATGATCCCTGGCCATACCTTGCCATCTGTGGACCAACAGGGGTATGAAGCGCAAAAAATTAGGAATAAACTTGTTTGATTACCCCAAGGGCGAGATTGTGGTACTGGCGGAGACCCCTAATTCTATAGTTCATACAACTGGCTTCGAGAACGTGGGTGTATCGAGGTAAACCCTGAGCGTGTGAGACATTTCAGGCTAGGCGAAACACTACACGCATGAACGTCTCCTGGCACTCGCGGAATGAGGGGGAACCGGTAGGTAACGCTTTTGTAGCTTGATCGAGCCACAAAAAACACGCATGATAATGCTGCTTGACCACTTCCATAGAGGGTCAGAAGCGGAAGAATTGTGAAAGAAAAAAGATGGAAGACTATGTACAGAGGCCGACAACTTAGAAACCTTTACGATATTCGGGTACCCGTGCTGCGATGCTGCATCAGGGCAGGATCTAGCGTTGGCTATTGCTCTACTTGCCTGGGAAAATTTTAGATTTAGAAATGGTGAGTACTACGAGGGTTTAAGCACCCTGAAGACAAAGAGCTTTTGCACAGAAGTAGCGTCAGGCATGAAAAGCGTGGGGTACATTTGCAAGAAGAGAGATTGACAAGGAACTCGAGGATGATATTGAACGCCTAGGGCTCCATATTGTTCAAAAGGATAGGAACAAGTATGGGGTACTCTGCTACCAGGTCATCAAGGATAGGGACTTGAAGCTATCAGATTTGGCCAACATAGAAACAATAGGCAATATACTCAACTTTCCATAGAAGATAGACGCCTAGTTGACATTGACGTTGATGGCGAACCTGACGTTATCTGCGGTATCGTCTATGGCTATCCGTTCTATACCATTGCCTCCTTTACTGTATGTAAGAGATCCGAGTAAGAGTTGGAGGATGAACCTTTAGAGGTGCTCTTGAAATTACTCTTACCAATCCTTAACCTCCTCCAGGGATACCCGAACATTTCGCGTCATGAGATAGGAGTGTCGTCAAAACACTCCGGTCATGTATGCAAGGAGGCGGGAAAAAATCCGATGTTTTGTAGCTTGATCAAGCCACAAAAAAAAAAACATTTACCCACTCTTTGACATACTCTAGGGGTACCTGAACATCCTCGGGTACTAGCATGAGCTCCTCCGAGACGAAGCTTCTTTCGGGTGCTCCTGCCAGATAGTACAACAGACGCGGTACCGGCCACGATTACGGTCCAGCCTATAACGTTTTCTTACTCCACCAGGCGTCGGTCGCACGTCTTTTCGCATCACCATGCTCTTCTCCCGGTTGCAGCAGATACAAGTACAGTCCATCCTCGGGTAGGGGGTTCTCTTCAGGGTATTCTTGACTTTTGCAAGCGGGACATCATCGAGCTTAATCGCTTGTTTGGGTATTAGATCAATCATGACAGTTTTGGTGTTACTGAGACTTTTGACGATGGTGTACAAGTGTTTGACCAAGTGGTACTTTGTTCATCAGAGACCAGCTCTTGCGCATCCTGAGGCTTGAAGAGCCTTCTCCGCGAGTATTCTTGTTGAACGACTCGACAAACGCCGTAAAAGTGTGGTGGTACTTGGTGGTTGCGCGCTTTAATTCGACCCCTTTGCTTTCTAGCAGCTTGCTCACATCTGCCTTGAACTCGGAGCCGTTGTCGCACTGGAATGTCTTGGGTATTGAAGGCCACCGGGCTTCGCGTAAATATCCTTGATCATAGCAGCGACTTCGCTGGCCTTTTTGGTGCGTAGGGCCTAGCTACTTTGTAGCGCGAGGCCACGTCGATGCCTGTGAGGATGTATTTGTACACATTCCCTTTAGACTTGTCGTGAGGCATGTAGGCAAGTCAAACTGATGCATTTCATTGGGCTTCGTGATGGTGAAATGCGGGTAGTTGATACGTTTAGGTCCTCGAATATGTCGAGCCAGAGCAGTTGACGAGTCAGCCAATGAGTAACCCTCTTCTTGGATAGACTTACTCTGCTCAGCGAGCAATTTGATGGCTTTCCGTCCGGTCCAAAGATGCTCCGGAGTGTAGTAAATACTGCTCAATTTCCCCGCTTCTTCAGCCGTTAACGATATGCTTTACTTTCGACATGTTTATTACATGTCGAAAACGTTTCTGCGACCTTACATATACTTGTATACCACGAAGCCGAGGAGAGTCAGGGATCCTACGATGAACGTCAGCTCACCGTCTTGTTGGATTTTTGAAGGTGTGTAAAAATTCTTTAGTTGTGGGCCTTCTTCTCGGAGGCAATGTAGTACTGGTACAGATCGTCATCGAGCTCCTTCAAGCTCTCCCCCGCTTGCCTTTTCACTTCCCGTTGCTTGCCGAACCAATCCAATTTAGCCTGCCTATCTCTGATCCATTGAGCCTGCGCAGCTTGTAATTGTTCGACCGCTTCATCATGTCGTTTCCTCTCGCCTCCCCATGCCCTGAGAGCTTGCTGAAGAGATAATTGGTGCCGCTAAACGCTAGGCGTTGATTAGCGCGCCTCCTGCCATGATTGCCAAGGTTGCCATTTATTTTATTAGTACTCCACGGAGTGGAAGCGCCCGTCTAGGATGTCAACTGAGCAGTCCATCAGCAAGTAGACGTAACAGCGTATGTCCCCAGTTCCATCAGCTTTTTTGGTCATATGCAACGTGATGCCGTCACTAAGCCTTTGTAGGGGTCTCCCAGCTACCATGCAGGATATGGTCGGGAGATGATCTGAAATCGACAAAGAGCGCATACCGTTTCGTTGAAGAATTGGCCAATCGTTACCGAAGAGTCATGACTACCGAAGAGATTGACGACCCCCTCAAAATGATCCTTGGGGAGCATGGCATGAGAGTACAACTCATTAGGCTCACCCTCGACAGTGATCGAGATCTTGTCGATCTTGGGGTTGCAGAAGACTTCGTTGATGCCTGAATAAGCCTTCACTTTCCCAGGGTCTACAAAGAGCAGCAAGACACCTTTCAATGACTTGGCTGGGGTGTCAATTTGCAAATTGTAGCTCGTCTCCTGTTTTTCATGGTCACCACCTTTGCTACGGAGGATGCGGTTGATATGGCAGGGCCAATCTTGCATACCTTGACATCATGGCACTCGCCAGACCATCGTGGGTGATCTTGTCAAATTCCAACTTGATGTTGGTTATCTGGTACGCTGCGTCGGCTGCCTTGGCTGCCGTAGATCCCACGGCATCCGTACCCCCATCTTTGATGACTTCAGCGTGTCCCGCGAAATTTACGACGAATTGTAGCGCCTATCATAGATCCCTGCCTGGTTAGAACGGTAAGTCTCTGGTGAGTTCAAACATCTTGCCGAGGGGGATGGAGAAAAGTGTTACCATACGCCGCGACGATGGCTTTTTCCTCGAGCGTACCTGCATAGTCGGTGGCCTTGACTTGCCGAGCCCTGATGGTACCGTCATTGGGGTTGATCCCTTCTAGGATCAGGTTGTTCTCCCGATCAAACTTGGGCAGCCAAAGTCCTTGTAGGTAGCGAGCACATTGTAATCGCTTATATTCTGCACCTCGTTGCCATTCAAGGTGATGCGTAGGTTCCGCACCAGGCTTTTACCGATATTCGAGACGATGGTACGCTTCGTATTTGTTCCCGTCAGCACCAGGTCAAACAATAGCTTGATGCTACCTGGAAATAGTACATCGTTTTGAGATATGTTGGGTATGTCAACATAGAGGTCCTCGTTCTGGTTGATGGTGGATGGTACATGCGAGATTTGAACCCTTTGACGGCGTCCTTTGATACCGAAGAGTTGCTTCGTTTCTGCGTAGGGGTCTAGGTTTTTTCCGAACATGTTGCTCATGCTTTATTACTAGCTGATTTTCGATTCAAATAAAATGCCGATTAATCCAGTATATGAAGGAGACGACTTTACGCCAGAGGAAAAACATTCTAGACGAGCAGGATGAATCCTTCAGTAAGCCTGATGATTAAACAGCTTCCACAACTTCCATCAACACCGGGGCCTTTCAACACAAGGAGAACAACAGGGAGGTGCGCTTGGTGAACTCGCGGGAAGCCAACTGGAAACACTAGTCCATGATTTTTAACGAACATTCTGGCCTTGGATCTCCGGATGAAACCAGGGTAAATATAAATAGAATTAAGGATAACTTTAAACGTGTGGGGGAACAGCTTTTTTTCAAAGATATAAGGCTTACGAAAAAAAATGGGGTCGGGTTCCGGGCATTAAGTACACTAAGGAATGAGGGGCTTACGGCTCAATATATTCGGGATATGGGCTTTACTAACTATGCCTCCACGCCCAACAATGGTAGGTCAGCGGCCCAGGCACTTGGGCAAAAGGTTGATGGAATTGTGACCACAAATAGGGGTGCCATTTCGATGCAAACCGTACACTCGATGGAGAACGTCCTTGATGAAACGAAGAGCCTGATCGATGCCTCATTTGATGGTACTGATGAAGTATTCACTGCACGTGAAAGAGGGGGGCTTGACCTCGAACTTCAGACCATACGGGGCGCTTTGAAGCTACTGAAACTGAGCTGATCACATACGATAGCGAGATTGACAAGGCAAGGGGTAAGGTGAAAGAACTCGAGAAGCAGAAAGCCGGGGCAACTGAGGGTAGGGTGAAAGAACTCGATGGGGAAATCAAGAAGCTTGAGGATAAGATCAAGGAGTTGACTGATCAAAAAAAGGCCGCGCTGGATGCTCATGGGCTATTATCCTCAGGCATCCAGAGTCAGCTAAAGACCATCAAGGAAACCCTGATGAAAATTGCTGGAGATGACACGTCTCTGCTCGAGAAGCTTAAAATCTTGTTCAAGGAACAGGGGCTGACTATAGCCAGCATCGTCTCTGCTATTGGTCTACTGATAAGCACCATCGTGCTCGCAGTTACAGGTGGTGGAGGAGCGGGTGCTGTAGCAGCAGGAGGAAGTGCCGCATGAAAGGGGTTTGTGGAGAAACAGCTTGAGAGGCTCGGAAAGTTCCTCAAATACCTAGCAGGTAAGGCAGGTGCGGCGCTACCAGGGATTATTGGCAGTGTTGTCTCCTTCCTCCTAAGGGTAGCGGCAACAGTCGTCGAATACGTAGCTAGGCATTTATACATGGCCATCGCGGCTGCTGCAGGGTTTGTCGTGCTCTATGTTGGGAAGGGCGCGAAGCCGTAGGGCTCCTCAGTCTAGTGTGTTGATCAACACATTAGACCTACTCCTGTGGAGCCATCAGGCGATTATTTTTTCAGCCAGATATAGCAAAGGATGAGGCCTACCCCTGTTGTAATCAAGGCAGCTTTGGTATCCTCATGCGGATTTTTCCCGCCTCCCAGGAGGTCGGTGGGGCCCTTCCGCTGGGCCCCTTGCATACTCGAGGTGATTGGTTTCAAACCAACCCTTATTTCTTGCCTTGGGGGTTCCCTCTGTTCAGGTTTATCTACCGCATGTTTGACGACCTGCTCGAGATGCCCAGGGGGCGGCATGGCATGCCGGGTATGCTTGAGTGGCGTAGTATGCTTAACAATAGGCTTGTTGTTCACATCAATTTGGGCACCGACATTGACATTGGCAGGTGCTATGAGGATGTTGTTGTTGTACCCCATAATTTTACCGATACGCAAATTCATGTCGGAAGGCAGCATGTAGATACTGGGCATGACGGCAAAATTTACCGGAGTTCGGGCATATTGCAACACCTTTTGGAATTCCGTGAGATCATGCCCTACGTTCTCTTGACGCTGTACCATGGCTTCGAATTTGCTCATCAGGATTTGCCTTGCTGTATAGTTGTCGGCACCCGAGCCGAGTAGGGATGCCTTTGTCCCTGCTTGTGATCCAAGCAACAAGACCACGTAGACGCGAATACTCTCACTTAGCTTGGTCAGGCCCTCTGATGTCAAACCCTGACTTGTTGGCATGATGAATTTCACCCAATCCCCCTCAACTTGGGGCCACCATCTACCTTGGGTGAGTGACGCCGATACCGACTTGGTCTTGTAGAGACTATTGGGGTCCGCACCATATTCACGACATACTTGCGCATACCCAGAGGTGGAGTAGGGATTCTTATAGCGTGAGAACCCATCGTTGAAAGACATGGGTACCTTCATCCTTGCTAGGATGCGTCGCATGTGATAGTACACGTGAAATTTGAAGATGCAGTTAACGAGGGGCACGGAGCCTATCAGATGCTTGGTAGAGATCCCCAAGGCCGTGCTCGCGCAATGAGTGACGAAGTTCACTTGGATGTTCCAATAGTCCAACGCTTGTCCTTTTGTCCAGCCCTGAATGACAGGGTCGTTCAGGTAGGTACTTGTCACCTTGATGGGGTATTTAGTAAACTCGGGGAATACCATAGAAATGTGTGAATCTGTAGACACGTACAGGTCTTGGTGCTCCAAGTTGGTTACACCAAGTGGCCATTCACCTCTGTTAGGTGCATACTTTGCTTTCGGGTTGTAGGAGTAGATGTTCATGTTTCTTTAAAGAAACATGAAGCAACTGTATATCACTAGCATCGAGGAGGCTACGATATTCGAAGACCACCTAGGGCAGGATACGAGGATCGCTCTAAAGTCGATCAGTATTAGACCTACGTGGCTGAACATCTACAGTAACAACGACTTCACCATCCGTAGGGCAGGGTCTGATAAGACGGAAATTAGAATTGAGATCATGAACGGACTCTACAAGATCGAGGATTTGGCGGCTATCGTGAACAGTCAGGCAAAGGATAGGATCAAGCTGTTTATCCTGAAAAATGGACTCTGCAGGCTCCGTGTCAGTGACGGGTACACAGTGGTTATTCATCAACAGCTGCAAGAACTTTTAGGGTTTAAATTTGATCCCAAAGAAAAATACTATCAGGAGGGTGACTACGATGCAGTCTACAAGACTGACGTATACCATCGACTGAGACTCGTTTGCCCTCAGTTGGATGAGGATGACTGCCTACTTGATGGAAGCAAATAAAAAATTCTGGCTTTGTTTCCTACCAAAGAACTAAACGCTTGGGGAGATATGCTTACATGGAGTTTTGACACTCCAATCTACTTGCCTTTGAAGGGGTCAACAGACAGGCTGGAGTTCATGCTGACGGACGAATTCCACCATGACAAGAACGTTTCGTTCGTCGGAATTAGGATGCATTTACTCATACAATAAATGGCTGAAATAACCAAGCTGTACCCGAATTTAGTACCGAGTGAACCTGAGCACGATAGTATACACGAAAGTCAAAAGTATAGGCTTGACGAGATAAATGAGATTGAAAAGTACCTCCGCAATGAGATAAAGGAGTGGGACAAACTCGCAAAAAAGTTTAAGATGCATGGGACATGGATTCGATACTGTGACCATGGCCTGTTGGGTATTAGCGTGATCACATCCGGGATCGGTATTGGTACCCTGTTATCCGGAATGGGCGTACCACTAGCAGTAGCCATGGGTGGCCTAACCGTGGCTGTGGGGGTAGGGCAGGCAGGTCTTAGAACTGCTGGGAAAAAAATGGGTATCAAGTCCAAGAAGCATGAGAACATAAGGCTGATCGCCGAGGCTAGATTGAACTCGATAGTTGATCTAATCTCAAGGGCTGTTGAGAATGGGGAGATTGATAAGTACGAGTTTAGCCTCATTATGCAGGAGAAACAGAAGTACATGGTCCTGAAGGAACAGATGAGGCAGAGGTTCAATCGCATTGTGAATGCTCTCAATGAACGGGAACGTGCCCAATTAGTTGAGAAGGGCAGGGAAGAGGGTAGGAGCGACGTGTTAAAAAAACTTCAGTCTGTACAGTATGTCAGCGGTATCTAGAGTCCCCACCTAAGTATTCGTAGACACTAGATCTAGTGTGTGTTGTTCAACACACTAGATCACCTACACAATCTCGAGCACCTCTCCGGTATCAGGGTCGATCACCAGTTCACCATCATGTATAACACGTCGCTGTCTTTCAGCGAGCTCTCTCGAGTATTGCTCAAGATTTATCTGCCACGCCATTTTTGGAATAGGGCCCGTCTGTTTGCATTGAGACGTCCTTGTACTTAGCTTTGCGGATCACCTCCAGAAGAGGGGCCTTGTTGAGAGTTGAGTAGCCCCTTATACCCAGTGCCTTCGCTTCTTTCATGAGTTCTGTAACCTTCATGTTTTGTTTATATGGTTGGAGAACAACCATATAACGCATACTCACAAGACAGTGAAGCTGTCGACATCGTCGTCATCAGAGTCACTAAAGTAGCAAGCAGTATACCGGTCGACCTCTTTGTGTTTGCACTCTTCCAGGTATGTCTGTAGGTAGTAGTTTGCACTTTGCCTGTAGATACTCGAGAGTTTCACGATGGCCTTACATATGCAGCTTTCCTGTGGCACCTTCTTCTTGTGGAAGTTAGTTCTGACTTTACCATCCCACGTCTTAAGCTTAGTGCTGAGGTATCTCCCCTTTTTCACACCGCCGTTGGTTAGGCGATGTTCTATCAGGGAATCCACCTTCTTCAGGATCTCCCCGTAGAGGTATAACCACTCAGGGTATTCACCAAGATCGAAAGACATCGTGAGCGCGGAGTCTTCGGAGTAGCATGAGACACCCATGGAGTAGACCTTTTCAGGGGTCTTGAGCAGTAGCGTTGCTATGTTGCCGTCTTGGTTCTGATAGCCAATAACGAAACGCTCATCCTTGTCTTTGTTGGCTGAAATGGGGTCACTCAACACAAGGTTTTCAATGTTCACTTCTTCAATGTTTAGCGGAGTCGCGTTAGTGTAAAATTCCATGGTCTTAACAGTTTTGTCTCCAAATTTCATCAGCATCCTTTTTATTGTGGAGACAAAACCTCAACCAGGATCTTCTATGTCGTCTTAGTGCAAGCGCAACTGCCTCCATTGTAGGTGATGTACTCTTGATAGCAGTACCAGCAGAGCAGCTTGGCTCTTATAAGGAGTCTGCGTCCGCAGCGACATCTGTCGTACTCGTCGAGTACGCGTTCACAGTCTTCACAGTGATCCTTCATCGTTTATTTGAGCCCGAACCTAGTGTACATGTCCTGAGTCCTGAAATGAATCGGAACATACCCGAGTACAGCGGGATTCTCTTGAAGCGCCATGGCGCACATGTCCTGGGTCTTGAAATGGTCTGGAATAAAACCGAGTAGCCAGGGATCCTCTTGAACCGCCATGGTGCACATTTCCTGAGTCACGAGATGGTTCGGAACAAACTCGGGCACCCCAGGTTCCCGTTCAACAACCATATTGAACATTTCCTCTGGATGGAGGCGGGGGTTCGAAAGGTCGAAACCTGTATATATTCATCCCCTCCTACTACTTAAGTCACTTTCCCCGACGAATTTTTCAAATAAGTCACTTTTCCCCGACTAATTTTCTATATTCCTGTAGATAACTTCACAAGGGAATTTGAATCAATTTTTTTTATTTATCTATGTATATTTTTCATACAAAAACAACTACGAGCGAATGAGTACAAAAATTCTTAGTCGGGTGTCGGGTATAAAAAATCGGGTAAAGGTACTAGTCGGGGAAAAAATAATCGGGGGAAATTTTGGTCGGGGAAAAATTAAGTCACTTGCAAAAAATTTAGTCACTTTCCCCCGACTTTTTTTCCCCGATAAGGTATTTGAAAAATATTTTTGGGATATAGGGATTCAAAGTTTGGTTACTTATGCGTAATTGTGACATCATCAAGTAGCACTGAAACAAATAATTGCTTTTATTGACCATAATTATCATTACTGAACATAAAAATTAAATGGCAAAAAACATTTATAACCCCACATGCCTTGATAAAACTCTTAAATACAACACACTAAATTATCAGTTTGCGAATAGTACTTCAAAAGTTGTAAAAAATGCGAAATAAAAGATGTCCTTCTTATCTTATAAATGAGAAATTTAAGTTTGCGGATTCAAGTTTAATTCAAAATATTCCGCATTCTTTTTTTTCCTCATTCTTTTCTGACTTTCGTTAAAGCGAAAAAAACCGGAACCACAATGAAGTAGTTCTAGGAATGCGAATTGTTTTGTTCTTGTACACGATATCTCAGGGAAAATCAAACTTTTCAAATAATAAAAAATCAAAGCAAGATAGAGCATGAAAGATTAGAAACCTGATCAGAGATTATTTAAGAATAATAACATCGCGAACTTAATGAGACATGACAAAGGCACGATATCGGCCAGGCTATATGTTCCTTGGATGGAAGCCGAAGATGACTCATGCGAGTGGTTTATAAATAAACAATACCAAAGTTACCGTGACCGACTAATCACTTGAGGTTAAATTTTAATTTTTAACACCAAAGGTGCTTCATCGGTCATTTTTTGACATACGAAAACACACAACATCAAATTTTCCCAAGATATCCGTGAGTTTATGAATGTCTCTCTGTGGTAAACATGTGTAGTTCTTAAATTTTGCAATCCCTCTTACCACAGTCATAAGAAACAAATATAGTCCGGAGACTCAGCTCTCTTTTTATGAGGCATATTTTCTTACAGTGTTGACATGAAAAACCGGTTTGAGTTGCTGTAGGCATAGTTTCGATGTCTTTAGTGACTTCATCGCTAATTTCTGGCTCAGTTTCAGTAATATATTCGTCAATCAACTGCAAAATCAAATCAAAGTCGTCTCCTGATAGGTAATCTTCATGTCTGACAGCTATTTTATCTTGATTTCATGCTCTCACACTCCGGCCACCCCCCGTCGGACAAGACTATCTCTGTTTCTTATGACTATGCTCTGATCTATTTGCAAACTGATAATTTAGTAGAAAAATCAGTTGATCTCACGCTTTGTTTTATAAGCAACACACAATTTTGTCTGGAGTATCGAGGCGTTTATTTGGTGACGTTGAGTACACCTGCTAGTAAACAAATTTTGATTTCCATCAAATAATTTTTCTAAACTAGTCGTTAGCCCGTGGAAAAATCCACGGGTTCGCCCGTCGCAGCTAAGCTACCATTTTGCGTGACAGACAGACAGACAGACGGACAGACGTATACGGGCATTATAATATAGATAATTATCTAGAATTATATCATGTGTAGCCTAGTTAACTAAGCTTTCTTCGAGGATATCAATTCAGTTTCTCTCAAACGAAAGCTTAGACGTAAATAAAGAACAAATCCTTAAACTTCAAATCCACGCCACAGTAAACCCCGAATTACAATCAACCATGAGCACAAGCCGGCGTGGTCACGTTACCCTCTTAAATAATACAAGTATTGATTATATTTCTTCAGGCAAGTAAAGCCATTCTCGTTTAAACAAAAGATTTCCCGATATTGACCACGTGAGCAAAGAACAATAGAATTAACCAATCATAAAGCGCGGTCAGAATTCTGACCGCAAAAAAATCGTTTGAGACCCAGCGTAATTTTTTCCACCTTAACTATTCCGATTTGTGGTAAGAAAAATTATGCTGGGTCTCTGGCTATATCATGTGTAAACCTACTGAAAAAGAAAAACACTTTAGCGACCAAGTAGTAAATAAATAATGGCATCTACAAGCACCTAAACTCTAGGGAGGAGAGTTGACCCGTTTGTCTCAAAATAAAATTCACTACTTAAAGTCGATGGTGTGAAACTTTTGTTTGTGTCATAAATGTTAATGCACAGTCGGCACACCTGGTGATAAGGATGTGTTTTTTTGTAATCATACGACCTCCTTTGAGAGAACTGCAAAATTTCTACACGAACAACAATTGTATTCTAATTGGTTTTAATTATGTTGTTTCTCGTTAATCATGACAAGATGCACGTAATTCCATACTAAATTTATTTTCACACATCATATCATTCTCGTCCTTAGAGCTCTTTAAGATTAAAAAACTTTTGAGGTTTTAATCTCAAAAAGCTCTGGGAACGAGAATGACACCATTCTTGTTCCCATTGTTTCCAGAGCTCGTTTTTGTACTCTATTTTTTAAATTCAGAATTTTTTCGTTCTGCTCCTTAAAAGGAATGCTAGGTCTGAAAATACACCAGCATACATGGTATAAAACCAGGACTCACTTGCTTAATACAAGCAATGTAAATATTCTTATAGGTCATAGTCCCTCTGAAAATAAAAATTATGTATATGACCCGAATAATTAAAGAAATCATTAGTCCCATTGTCCAGCTTTTCACACCCTCGTCCACAGGGATGTTAGCCTTTTTGATATATGAGAGATGACGACGAAAAATATTTTTCGCTCTCTCATATCAAAAAGGCAAAAATCCCTGTGGACGAGTGTGCAGCTTTTATTCTGTTTGATTTATGACTTTGCAAGCCATTCGATAATGACACAATTATATGCAGCCATGATGCAGCTCATTAGACTGAAGATAGACACGTCCGCACGATAAAAGTAATTGCTATTGAACTTTTCCACCTTATTACCAGCGCTCACGCAGTAGAATTTGGGTAAAACTTAAAGCTTTGCTACTATCATATTTTATCCACCACGCTTCTGTACTTCATCAGCGCAAAATAATTTTTTTCACAACCTCGATACCAACGCCTGTCTGTATTATTTGTTGATATGAGGATAAAACGCGTCCTCATATTCAAATAGCTACAGGCCCTATCGATCGAGGTTGAATTTTTAATATGATAATATTTTTTTATATTTTATTTTTATTAAGCTTTCTTTGCATCATCAGACACCGTTGTTTTCAAACCATCTTCACTTTTTTTGACACAGAGTCATCCTTGTTTCCAAGGCTTTCTATCTTTTTGATAAGTACATCTATTTTCAATAGCTACCCTTTTGCATTATGACTATTTATTATGAAATATTTTAAAAGACATAAAGGTTTTAACGGTCTTAAGTTTAGTTAAGTTAGGTTTTAACCGTAAACTTTAATTTGAACCCCCTATTTTGGGAGGGCGATGAAAGCTGTGAAAGGGATTTTTAAAAACGTAGTCCAGAGTAATGTAAAAGATCACTAACTTATGAAAAAATTACCTTATAGTCAGAAATTTTCGCGACATTTAAATTTCGCGATAAAAATTTTGGGACAATTTCGCGATTTTTATTTTCGCGATTCGTTGCCTTGAATTTTTTTCGCAACATTTAATTTTCGCGAATTTCATAGAGTTACGGAGTTGAGGGAAAACAAAATAAGATTTTTAAGTACGTTTTTCTACTCTAATAATGACATCTGTAAAAGGAAGCTTTTTTTCATAAAAGGTCAATGTTATAATCAATAAGGTAGCGGAAGAACCTTTTTTTTTTATCAAGCGAGGATAGTACAACCTTTCAAACTCGCCTCGGCGTTTGCCTAAATAATGGTATTGACGTTAATAATGTGCCTATACCGGTTGAAAATCGAAGCTTCTCCACTGCCATAGGTAAATGTTAAAGTGAATTTCAATGATGTAACATAAAACAACAAACAAAATATACTTTATGAATTTTGTTGCGAAAATTTTACGTCTGCTACCCTGTGGAGTCTAAAAAATGAAGAAAAAAAGAAAATATTTCGCGGTTTTTATTTTCGCGATTTCGTCAATTAATTTTTTTTCGCGGCATTTTAATTTCGCGAAAATGCCCAAAAATCGCGAAAATCGCGAAAATTAGTTGTCGCGAAAATTTCTGACTATAAGGTAGTGTTAATTACAGATCAGTGCACGTTTAACGACTTTTGGAGGTGGGGGACTAATGACGTAACCTTTCTCAACATGTGACGTCAAGCCAGTGCAAGCAAGCCAAATCTACTTTGTCATATAATCTTGCCATGTAATTCGTAATAGAAAAGAAAGACGCCTCATCATTCGTGAGGTAAACATGAATTTTTTGGGTAAGTTAGGCCAATCACAGCAGAGAAAAAATGGATCAGTTCATACGGCTAGTGTCGGGTTAGAACAATTTGAGTGTATATTTTGCGAATTATTTCTTTGTTTTGATAAAATTATCTCTGACCGCAGAAAAAAATTTGATTTCAATTTCTACTTTAAATCGTAAATGACTAACTTATCAACCCAACAAATCTCATACGAGTTTTAGCGAAGGGCAGGGGCACTGGGGATAAAGTTGAAATGGATCACGTGATGATGACATAAAAACGGGATTACGATCACTTCAACGACAACTTCCATATTATTTGTACAGCTTATTTACCTTAATACTGCGGTTAAATCGCCAAGGGATGTTTTTTGGAAAGGCGTTTGTAAATAGTATTTTCGACTTTTTTACAGGACAGCAATTTCAGTGTCGGATACAACCTCGTCCCCACAGCATCTTGTATCTTTTTTTAACGCACCAAAGCCATCACGGACATATCACCGACTTCCTTTTCCTCGTCCTCAATTTCCTGCCATCTTATGAACATCGTTGTCAGTTTTTTACCGAACAAGACTATGGATCAAATTTTTTTTGGTAAAGAGTTTATCATAACAGACTTTTTAAAACTCAAGTTTAAGTAAGGGCGTTTATTTGAGGCGGTAAAAATATTACTTTTGCTTCAACCCACTAAATATGCGGGCACTTTGGGGTGAAAAATAACAAGTAACATCGACACACCGAACTATTCTATTTAACGCCCTGGGCGTTTAATAATTTTTGAAAATTTAGGCATAAAAGAAAATGGGAGTTTAGTAAAAATAAAATTCTCATTTTCCCTAGTACTGAGAAAGTACTACAAACAGTAAACTCAATCCACGTGGAAAACAAAATAAAATAAAATTGACTGGCAAAGAAAACAACAATATTACATTTTACATTCAAATTTATTTTATTAGCTACCTAGTTATTTACAAATTAATATATCTTTACGTGCGAGCTTGCGAAAAAACTGAAACGTTTCCTCGTGATATTTTTGGATGTTTTTTGTATTCTTGAGAATCGTTAATCAGTATGTTCAGTTGTCTTTTTTTTACTATACATTCATTAGAACTTTCGCTTCTTTTTACTGAATTAGTCTCATGAATTGCACCAAAATACCACGTAGTAAAAGAAAATACTTCTCTCCTGCATGGCAGAACTTGCTTCAATATTCTCTTGTCTGACCAGTATATAATTGCTCTGTTAAAAATTGGTTCTATGTCCACAAAGTTAGCTTTAGCAGGCACATAAAACCTACTAAAACCACCATGTGTTAAGTTATTGTAACATTCATTTGAGTAATAGCAAACTGTCAACAAACGTCCGTTATTATTTGGATTATCCGTGTGAACTTTATAACCAAAGCTGTGCGGAGGAAAGCATGAAATTTGCGTTTGTGAACGATGTGATATTCTCACATTATTAGTTTGATTTATTAGCTGTGTTACAGATTCAATTAATTCATCAAAAGCTCTTCTTAGTGAGTTTATTTTTTTGTTTGAGTCGTCAGAACTTACTACCCAACATACTTTATCGCTTCGGTATTTTGTTTCTACAATTTCTTCAGCATTCCTAAACTTTTCTGGTATTGCATATAGTTCTTCGGCTTCGTGTTGCACTTCTTTTGCCAGCTCCGTCGTAAGAAAATTGTCGATTATACAAATTCCAACATTATTCAAGGATTTTAAAACGTAACCCAAAAGCGGTTCGCTGTCTCCCTGTAATTCGTTTTTGTTTACACTGCAGTGAGAAGGAGAAAATTTGCGATAAATTTTCTCCGTTCTTGCTTTTCTGATAACACTAGCATACTGAATGCAATTATCAGACATATTTTTAATATCACAAAACATAAAAAATTGCTAAAGCGAAACTTGTTTTGGCTTGTTGAAAATACGAAAATAAAAATACGAATGTAAAAATGTCATGAACTTGCGCACTGTTTTTATAAATATGAACGTTCAAAGAAGCGTGGTAAGTTGCACGTACAAAAATCGTGTGTGGGAGCACGACACACCTTTTTACATTAGGTTAAATGTGATCTCCATCGTAGATGTTTTATCTTAAGTTACGTAACTATGGCAGCTCTTTCGTGTATTATTTATTAATCATGGTTGCAAATTTGACCCAACGATTTTCACTTTTTTTACTGCTTTAAAGATTATAAAAAACCTATGTCTTCTTCTTATCTTAAAAAAGGCCTGGGAAAAATTTAAAAATTTTGCGTTCAATCTTTACATGCTGTATGATTTTTATCATGCCGAACTTTTTACTCCTTTTTTATCCGATGTAAAACCTCGTTCCCAGTGTGACGTACTTTTCGCAGTCCCAGTGACAGAAAAGATACAAAGTGCCTAGGTACGAAGGTCTCTACAATTATTGTTCTTATTAAATAAATATTTATTTATTTTCTTAAGTTTCAAGCAGTCTTTGATTTCACGTTTGCGCTCACATAACTATAACCACGATTCCAGGGCCTGCAGCGTTTTTTAGATATGAGGCCCTGGGATCGAGGTTGACATGACTATAATAAATTACTTTACACGAACATCCAAACTAGCTGTTGAAAGGTAGTCTTAATTACGGCTCTGACAAAAAGCCTGGAGACGGGGTTGGTAAAATCAGAATTTGAGAACGAAACCAAACATTTTTTTCTTTATGGTATTTTTAGATAGAGTGAATAGTCTGCACAATAAAAATGCAGGTATCCACCGTCCCCAGGGATTTTTTGCCTTTTTGATATGAGATATCAAAAAGACAAAAATCTCTGAGGACGAGGGTGGCAGGTAATATTTCTAATAAGGTATCCTTTCTAACCCGAAGAGGTTGCAGTTTTGTCATTGAGACGTTAGAGAATAAATAAAACAACCTCTTTCCCGGGGGCTTTTGCCTTTAGCGCTAGCGGCTTTGGCATAGGCAACAACCCTGGGGACAAGGATGTAAATAAAAAGGACGTCACGGCCAAAATTTTCTCAACTTCAATATAGAGCAACAGGGTGATCATAAAAATTTGAAATTATTTCTATAACGTTTTGAAAGAGTTTGAAAAAAACACATCAATGATCACTGCTAAAGGCAGAAAAAATGTTATAAATCTGTTGTTTTTTTCAAAAAAATATTGTTGGTAAACGTAGCTACCTTCTTGGACATTTTGGTGGGGTCTGTACAGCTCGGATGGGCTAATATAAAACGGTGCAACAAAATAATAACCTATTCCTCTGGGCTTCTTTTCTCATTGTGACCGTCTCGACGGCAAGACTCACCTTGATTGTAAAAAAGAGTCCTGGGGACGAGGTTGTCGAACCAAGACTTCGGTTCAGAACGGCCCTGCTGATATAATGGCTTAAAATAGTTTATCACTAATAAGGCGCACGCAACAGAGCATGAACCATATGCCAATTAGGGAAGGGGGTGGACTAAAAAAAAGTATGAAAAAATTAAAAATTAGGGGCTGGATGAAAAATTATTTGGAATTCTAGATTTAAAGTTTAAAACATTATTCATGAGAAATTTTTTGCCTTTCAACCACACGATCTTTCAAACTCGAGATTTTACTGACATAAAATGTACTTATGGGTACATCAAATTACTAAGCTCGTTGTCCAGTTATGAATCAAACTTATAAAATTCACACAACAGATTTTCTGTGAGAAAATGAGAGCTTGCGTATGAAAGAAACTCAGAAAGCTAATTCATATAGCAACTTCGTTCCCAACACCTGTTATCTTTTTTATATCGAGATGGTTGGTTATCTGTGAGCATAGGTGGCGTAATTCCATCTGTATCCTGCGGTTTAAAAAAGCGCTTTTGCAACAGCGGCGTGGTATTTCTAAAATCGCGTTTTTAGTAGCGCTACCCAACATGTATTATTTTCGACCACAAAACTAGATTTTTGTTCTTTTTTAATACTGACTACTGACTCAAGTCCAATCTATTCAATCGGGTCTCGTTGTTCTGATTAAAGTGATGACAAAGACTAGTGATGAGGTTGATTCACAATGTTTTTAAAGACGCCTTGGAAATCTCCGCCAAAAGATCGCCGAATTGAAAATGAAAACACCACAGGCTGAAGAAAAACTTCCTGGTTCTCATAAAAAGCGTATATGAATCAAGATAAAAAGTATATTCCCTAAAAACACATTCCTACGTGGGTGGTATAACTTAAAACCAGTGAGCGTGTGCTGTTGTGGGTGGTATAACTTAATCCTAGTTAGTGTCTGCTGCATCCATACTTTTATCACATCACTGAACTTTTGGCATGATATTGACTTCCACGAGATTCTTTGTAACAGTATTGTTTTCAACAACGTTTGGATACAGTGTACTCGTTTTGAATTGAAATCTGATTTACGTTTCGTCTGCTAAGATTGCATCAATGTTCGTTCTCATTGTATCAATATTTTTCATGCTAAAATAAATATTGGCAGGAGCGGTTAAAATGAGATAACAAAAAACGTAAGTTGAGCTGGCTAGCCATCCATATAGATATCATATATCATTACATAAATCTGCATAAATAAAATACTGAATAGAGCTTTGCATAGGTCAGTGACAAAAGTAGAGTTACGGTCAATTTATTTGCATTGCACATGACATTAACACTACACTTAAAAACCTTAAGATCATAATCAAAAGAGAATTCTTTCAAATGAGTTTGTACGTGAAAAATAACTACTAAAATTAAAATTCCTCGTCAGACACTGCGCGTTAAGGCGAAATATTTCCAGCGAAATGATTTTCAGCATTTAGATTGGTTGGCGGAAATTTCCGTCCTTAAAAAGTAGAGTTAATTTCTACTTCAGAGGCGGATATTTCCGAGGAGCAACCAGAATCATTGATTATTCTTTTCGTTCTGCGCGAAATCTTCCGCCTTCCGCCTAATCAAACATTATTGGTAGATCGTTTATCAAAGTTTTTTAATGTTCAACCACGTTGTATCTGCAAAAAAGTATCTTTTATATTTATGTACAAAAGTATCATTACATGCAAGTTTAATGTATCAAGTGTAATGCAAGTGTAATCTCTATTATAGAACCGGTCGTACCAGCGTCAAGCTCAAACATTGGTGTAATCGACATGCAAGTGACACATGACCATATTGCTTCTCCTGAAAATGTCAAACGAAAACCACAATATCACAAGTGGATCGATAAAGAAAGGTACGCCATTGGGAAGTATGCTGCAGAAAATGACAATATTAATACTGTTCGCAAGTTCCAAATCGATTTTCCGAATCTTCTTAACTTGAGTAAAAAAGGAGGAGTGATAAACACTACAGTAGCAAATGCCACTGCCAAAGCTTTGATGAACAAGTACCTTTATGTTGTTGGTCAAGTTGACGTGGACTCCTCGCGTTGAGCAAAAAGCTTATTTGATAGAATGAACTTTATGAAAAGGAGAAATACATCGTCTAAAGTTGACATTCCTGATGGCGCTCGCAAAGAAATTGAATTTTTGTTCCTGCACGAAATTGTGTCCATTGTAGAAAAGCACCACATACCGCCTGCCTTAATCATCAACATCGACCAGACACCGATAAAATATGTTCCTGTTGGGAATGAAACTCTTGAAACGTGTGTAACAATTGAAGGAAGCTCAAACAAACGCTCTATAACAGGAACCTTTGCCATTTCATTACGCTGCGAATTTCTTCCAATGCAACTAATTTATAAAGGAAAAACTACACAGAGCCTACAGAAGTTCAATTTCCCAAGTGGTTTTTCACTCAGCGCTAATCAGAAGCATTTCTCCAACACTGAGGAATCCCTAAAGTTCTTGAAAGAAGTAATCAAACCGTATGTAAAGAAACAAAGAGAGCTCCTTAAGTGCTCTGTCGTTCACAAACTAGGGAAAACTAGAAAAACGATTAAAATGTGTCCGTACATTTCTTGGGAAAGAGAGGGAATATTCACCGAATAATTTACTCATCAAAAACGATGCCATATTAGTTTTCAAAGCCATGAATCACATTGCTCCTGATTACATGCGTTCAAAATTCCTTTTGGCAAAAAACTGCCACAAATCATCAAACAAGAGGAGCTTCAAAAACAGGTTCACACTTCCCTTGGTCAACACGGAATTTGGCAAAAAAGCCCTCCAGTTTAGAGCTGCAAAAGTGTGGAATAATCTTCCAGACCAAGTGACCTGTAATGGAAGTCTGCTTTTGTTTAAGACTTCCATCTCTAATGTATTTGGCAAATTCTAATGGAGATTACTTTTTAAATTTGGTTTTTAATTCTTTTTCTTTTCTTTTCAATTTTCACAGATTATAAAATATGTTACTATGTTTGATTGAGCTGGAGCAGTATAAGGTTTATCATTTTTTTGTTTCTTTTTGGTTCTAGTGGCCCCCAGTGGAAACAATCCACTAACTATAGGTTTTTGTGATTTTCTGGGCTAGCCATATTATTATTATTATTATTATTATTATTAACAAGCTCTCGTGGTCATGGGTGTATTTACTGGCCAAATGACCAAAGATGTTCTTGATGCTTATAATAAAGCCGACATATGCATCGTCAACGTTCCTGTTAATATGACAAAGTTCTATCAGCGATTTGACTTAACAGTAAATGGTTATGCCAAAAGATTTCTAAAAAAGAAGTTCAACGAATGGTATTCGGAACAAGTTAAAACCCAATTAGATGCTGGTATCAACATCGAAGATGTACAAGTTGGTTTGCAATTAACAAAGATGGAAATAATTCACGCTGGTTGGATAGTTGAGTTCTACAACCATATGACAACTTCCAAAGGAAGAGAAATTATCGATAGCGGATGGAAAGCTTCGGGGATTTCTGACGTAATCGAGCTCGGCTCAGAAAAGATGCCATCGATCGATCCTTTTAAAGACATCGATCCGATGCTTAGCCAGGAGAACCAGCGTAATTTTTCTTACCACCGGGAAATCGGAGTAGTTAACCCTATTCTGACCGGGTCGCGCTCTTTCTGCACGAAATGAATTTAAACGCCCGCCATATTAAGAAAATTTCAAAATGGCAACCGAGACTGTTTGACTTTTATTTTTTAGGTATACCGCATCGGTTTCTAAAAAAAATTCATAAAAATGATGATCGGTGCTACCATAATGGCCGCCCTGTCATCATTGGCTGGAAAATTCTGAATTTTGACAATTTTCAAGATTTAGCGGCCTGACATATCCCTTATACATGAGCATCTTTAAATGATATTTTTCTACTTAATGTACTTTCTACTGATTCAAAGAGACTTTTTGGATATTATATGCTGTCAAATTGTATATTTATAGACTAATAATTATTATAATAATGAAGCGACAAAGGATATTGGCTGACGCAGCTTAGATTTAGTGTCAAAAGTTAGATAACCCCAGAAAACTACCTTTGTTTGAAGTTATAAAAGTGGGAAAACTGATGTTACTCTCGGGTGCTTAATACTAGGGGGGGGGGGGGGGACGCTTATTAATTTTCCGATTTTTTTCCCACCCACCCACACCTTATTATGACCCCCCGCTTATTAATTTCGTCCAATGAATAAGCTCCTGATGGTCGAAAAAATTTTTTGGGAAGTTATTTTTTTTTTGAACGTTCATACATTCTGTGTTTGCTCGTATTTACTTACCATCATTAACGCAAGCTAGCACTACGTTTATTTATTGTTACGCACTGCATCTGTATCTACTTTGTATCACATATTTTTGTCGTATGGGTTAGGATGATTTGAAAGGAAGCCACTACAGTGTGCACAAAAAATTCTGACACCCTGTTTAATAACCCCCCTCCCCCCCCGCTTATTGGTTCTCAAAAAAAATTCCGACCCCCTCCCCCTGTATTAACCACCTGAGAGTAGTTATGCCTGCTACAAATGCTGTTTCAGCTTTGAACCGCATAAAAACCTACCTTCGAGCTACAACCACTGATACACGGATGAATAATTTGATGGTGTTACATATCCACAAATCATACACTGATAATATGAAGTAGCTAACAAATTTATTGAAAAGAGAGAAAGTCGTTCAGAAATATTCGGGTACTTCCCATAGATCATTATTATAAAAATCACTGAATGTTTTTAGGGGGCTGGCAGCACATTTTAAAAAGTCCAAATGCGATGTAAATTTTCTAAAACGTGCCAGCACCCTTAAAATTTCTAGTGTTCTTATCATTTTTTATATTATTGTAGTCGTGTAATGTAAATATGTATCTCTTTCTATCTTTTGGTTTCTGATGGAAATTTTTATCTAAATCTTGATGCCAATTAAACAATGCAGCTTTTCTAAATTACTAAAATATTGAAACATTCATCGTGATTTTTAACATTGAACCATGAGATCGTTGACGTCTGGAAGGGCATTTTCCGCCAATCTAGAGATGTGTAAAATTTGAAAATTTCACACTCGGCGCCCACCATGGGGGCACCTCGGGTAGCCACTATATAAAGCGAAATTCATATATGTAATTTTTCTATATAGCCCCCCCCCCCAAATATTAAAATTGTGGTTACGGCACTGATATATGACAATTCGCGAAAGTATTTTCTCCCCTTAAAAAACTTTTTTTGGTTTCCGCATAATATGTCCCAAAGACCACGATTCGCGAAAGTTTTTGTAAAAAATTTCGCGTTTTTTTGGACACGCGAAACTTTCTGCCCGCGAAACTTTCTGCTCCTAAAGTATAATTAAAAAATAAAATAAAATAGAAAAGTTAAAACTTTTCAAAATAATAAATTGGCAGCATATTTTGTTCAACAAGCCAGAATCATGCGTTCTAGCTGTTTTTTAACATACCTGTTTTGCAGCACGTTGTTCCTACAAAAGAAAAACAACAAGAATATCACACAAAGATTTGCGGTAGATTTTAATCTTTCTCTTTATACTGAACTATCGTTTAGGCCAGGCCAGTTTACAACAGGCCTACGGAACTCAAAATATTCCATTCCTTGAAACTAACAAGAATTCTGTGCAAGAAAAAACGTGCTGAAGACACTTTGCCAAACCAAAAAACCGCAACAAACGATGCGATGATGTAACAAAAAACAAATATGGTTTTACATACACGCCAAACGCATGATTCAAAGACACCTGTATCGAAAAATTCCGCGAAGTTCAGGAATACATTTTCACAATACATTTTTAGACTGTTGCTTAGGTTTTAAATTTCAACCTCAACTCTTAGCAACTTAGGTTGCTTAGTTGCTTGCTGATCAAAATAAGTTATTTTTTTAGCATTTGTGCCAAATCATGCCAGTTTTATCTCACACTAGCATGGCTGCATGGATAGCAATTATAATGAGGTTGTTTTATTCTCCATCGTTGTGTCGCAGCATTCTTTCATGTCACAAGCATGACCCGCTGGGAATGTAATACATTTAACATTGTGCCGGAGTCAAGATTAAAATTCATGACACACGTCAACAATTTTGTCCATGTAAATAGTAGTGTAGTTTTTAGCAGATGTGAACAAGGTAAATACGAAACCAATTAAACTGGCTAAAAAAACTCACTAAGAAAGGAATTACATAGATTCTGAATTAAAAAAAATTCTGTCACACTTTGTAACTATCATTCTCTCTTTTATCTGGTATATTTTAAAAAACAAGCGCAGTATTTTTCAAAAATAGACACCCTATTTGACATTTATGCAGCGATTTTATCCGATGTTTCGCTTAATTAGGATACTGCT
This sequence comes from Hydractinia echinata, assembly GCA_030067915.1. Taxonomy (NCBI): domain Eukaryota; kingdom Metazoa; phylum Cnidaria; class Hydrozoa; order Anthoathecata; family Hydractiniidae; genus Hydractinia; species Hydractinia echinata. The sequence goes on along the minus strand of JASGCC010000015.1, from coordinate 659,687 downwards.
CCGGCAATTATTCGAATCATTATACCGTGTGTTATAAAAAACTTCCCAACAAAAGTTCGGACAGCCGAATACCTCCAAAAACTATGACAAAACATAATATAGTCATTTTATTGCTCCTCATTTCGTTGTCTCGATTACTAAGAAATGAAAAGGCTTTTAATGTGACGCTATCTAATGATATAACGAGACAGCACAGTTCTTGACACACGCACTAAAATTATCTAAACTTTCTAATGATATTTTCTAAATAATATATTCTGAGCTCTTATCGATCAATAAAAAAGAACAAAACAAAAAGTAATGACATAAAAAGTTTAAACTGTCTTCAACTCAGTAGCAGAATGATTGACGAAATTAAAAAAGCACAAAAAAATCAGATAAACACGCTTATTATAAAGGTTTCGTATACCAGGCAGATTTTTGAGTTTGGGTCAAGTTTAAATACATAAATGCTTATATGAATTTTTCAACCCTATACCAAAGTGCTTTATGAAAATGGATGATAAATGGGATATCTCGGGTTGCTATGGATATACCGGGGGTTATTTCAGGGGGTAAGATGATTTTATGATAAAATCTAGTGAAGCAGGTTGAATTCATAAAATTTGAGCAAGATGGAATCAGTGGATGAAATTTGACAATGGTGACCCTTTATAATCAATAATACATTTTTCAACAGGTGCGATATTTTTTGTGGAAAGCACCTCGTTAATAACAGGTGGATAACAATTAAAATTAACAATTAAAACTAGTTTTAACTAAAGTTTACCATATATAAGGCTATGGAAGAGTAAATGCACATTTCTCTGCAAAGGGAAATGTATATAAAACAAAACAAACAAAAAACACAACAACAACAGGAAATTAATTGGCATATGATACATGAATTGAACTTAGTTAATTTATTTAAAAAGAAATTGTTCCTGATAGTTCATACAATACGAGAGCAGGCTGTAACCATGAGTGGAAAGCAGGCTGTAACCATGAGTGGAAAACTTATTTAGTATTTACTCTTCGGCAGCTAATTGTAGGGGGGGGGGGTCGATATTTTTTTTTTAGAAAAGATTATAAACAGGGAGGTGTTAATAAATGGGACGAGGTGGATTTTTGTAGAAATCCATAAAATGGGGGGGGGGGGGGGGGGGGGTATTTTGGTTAGATTTGTTTTTCTTACGCTAATTTCGAACAATTATCTCAAGTGGCAAATGTGTTCGAAATGGTTTGAATATGATACCCTTGCATTGCAATAATAATCAAAAACATAACAGTTTCTTTGTGTTTGTTTGTGATCATAATTATGAATGTTGAAAGATAATATCAGCACTGTGTTAACACTGTTGTATAGACATAAGTTTTATTAAAAGACGTTGTTCCATTTTATTTCACCTGCAGAAAGTGATATTTTTTCTTTCAAAATCCGTAAACGGGAGGGGTTGCTAATAAACAGGGGGTGGTTGGTATTTTGACAAAAACTGCTAAACGGGAGGTGTTAATAAATGGAAATGGGTGGTGATTTTTTTCAAAAATTGCAAAGGCCCCCCCCCCCCCCCCTCCCCCCCCCCTACAATTAGCTGCCGAAGAGTAACCATTTGCGTACATCAGGACCTGGGATCGCTTTTAGGATAACTCCACAGTACTGGAATTTCTAATCAGACCAAAATATATTTCGTGTACTGCTCCCCCCAGGTAAAATTCTAGTCATACTTCACACTTTTTAGTCACGAAAATACTTTTATAAAAAATGACCACTGTTTCAAAGAACTCTAGCAACAAACTATAGATATGTTCCGAGCTCTATCTAGTGACACATGTAGTTTTTGTTGATAGATTCTCGAAACGTTGTGAAAGTGCCATTCAATTATCAAAATACTTCTTTGTCACCAAAGCCATTCCAACCCTTTACACAGTCTGTCTGTACATGTTTAAAAGCCAAAATATTTAGGGTAGTTACCCTATCTAAGACAGCGTCTCTTCCCTATTCATTTTGAACTAGCCATTATGAAGTTCCTAGTTATGATTACAAAATAAATAAATAACAACTTACTGTGATCTTAGTCTTTCAAGTGTTTTCTCCATCGTATTTATGCTCTAAAAAATAAAATTTATCACTTTCAGTATATGGGAGGTAGCTGAGTCTTTACAAAACATGAACCATTTGCTAAAAATGTTAATATGCCATTGAAGGTAAAGGCTCGTTTCTATGACAAAATTACAGATTTTGTCCAAACAAAAACACTTTTTAGCTTTTTACGGTATAGTGAAAATGCAGTTAAATGAAAATGAGCCTTAAAAAATCAATGCGTGGAAAAACATTAAAAAGGAATTGTTTGTCACGTGATTTCCAAAACAGATTATATTACAAAATTCAGGGCTTGAAATTATGAAACCTCATGCATTGTCCTTGAAGTCATAAATATTTGAAAAGACACATGACGTAATTCAATAACTTTTCCATGACCTCTGGAATTTCCACGACTAGTAGCCACCCTGTTCAAATTTGCATAGGAATTTCAGACACAGCAAGAAAAAGGAAATTCGGTAACCTTATACACCAGAATCTATCTAAGAGAAGGTTTATATAATATCTTTACAGAAATGCCAAGAAGTAAATTTACTATGCACCTGTCCTGTGTTTAAGATTGTATTATCAAGTGACACATATGTCTTTGTGGATTGGTGGAGAATCTAATAAAGAAGAAAAAAGTTTTTTCATCTTTCTGATAAAAAAAACATTCTTTCCACATTTTTCCACAAAACAAACTTTAATTTCCAATTGCTTTAGATAAAGGAGCCCATGATTGTATAACACACCAAAAGTTATCAAAATGCAGCAAACTTAACCAAAATAAAGTGAGACTTAATGTTATCGAGAAGATGCTCTGAGGATGTTCTCCACAAAGAGGAATAATAGTAATTTACAGACCAAAAAATCCTTGATACTGTCACGATGGCACAAAATCGTGATAAAGATAATGCTCAAAGAGAATAAGTCCATATTCAAACTGTAAGTCCAACTTGTTATTGATTGTTTGTCTCCAAAAATTATAAAGGAAAATTTAAAAAAGTAGTTTCAATGCAGTAACAGAGTATTGAAAACTTCGCTGTTACTTATAAAACAACAAACCTCTCTTGTCCTTGAACTCTTTGTTATTGCTTGTGATAATTTTCCTGCGTCAAAAACCGCAGAATCAAGACCATCAGAAATCTTTCCTTTAACTTCAGAATTTTTGTAAAATCCACCTTTATATTGGGCCATAATTCCTTGCACTTTTTTTTATCTCCTTGAAAACAAAATGTAATATATAAATACTAATAACCACACACTAGCATGTCTGCTAAAAAGAATCTACTATAGTAATAGGCTACTTCCATCTGTCTTTGACTTTTGCAAAATTGATTATATTTTTCACAATTTTCTTTAACAAAGTCTATCTACCTATAAAATTGTTTCGTCTCCAGACCTTTTGCCACACTTTCAAAGTCATGCATGGAACATTAATGTCAACAGTAGCCCTTGCAATTTAGCAAAGCGTCAGCAAGAAAGTGCTGTCACAATTACTTATAGAACACTTTGGCAGTTTTGTAACTCCTGTCGGCAAAATTTTGTCAATGTAATTTTTTAACTTAACAAAACACGTTGGCAAAATCACTACTTTCGTCAAAAAATTATCCTTCCACACATTTAGCAACATTCAACATTATAGCACTCTTGCTTGTTCTTAATGTAGTCTTTTAATTTATTGTAATATTTCTGTTTGTGCGTCAAATGCAAGTTTTTATGTTTAAGCTACCCCCCTAAATTAAAAACAATTTTTTACTGGAGAAAAGTATTTATTTTATAATAAATAAAAACTATTAAATAATATGCAATAAAAGAACATTAAAGTTAAAAGTACAACGTTGAAAAAACAGAATTTAATTAAATATATTTCAACGCTGAAAAAACAGAATTTAATTAAATATATTATAGGTTTTCTGCAATGATTTAACCACAAGTGGTGACAAACTGTTTTTAATGATGTATTTGAAACGCAAAAAATATGTTAATTGATTTTTCGCTAAGAGCTTTTAATGTTCATGCATTGCCATAGGAGGCATCTGAAATACACTATAGAGAAAACAAATTCCTTTTTGTTGTTGTTATATCATCAGATTTTCCAACTTATATTATTTTTACACTTAAAAAACAAAACAAATTACAAAATAAATCACAATCGTTTGCAAATCGTTTAAATCGCTTCATGTTCGTTTCATGAAGCGATCCGTAAACAATTTTAAAAAATGGTGATACAATCTTGAAAAAATCATGATCGTTTCAATTCTTATAAAATGTGAAGCAATGGTGGAGACAGTCCCTAAGTTGCTCAACTGCAAAAATTTATTACTTCCAAAAATTTCCTCAAAAGATTTTGCAGCAGTTGTTTTGATACTGCAGAAGTATAATCTTGTGTGAAAGTTTCTTCCCTTAAAGTACTGTGAGAAGAGTGTGTACCCATGTGAAGTATAAACTAAATGGACTTGGGACAGATTAGATGTTCTGAAACCAAATTGGGCTTTTCAGTTCTCATAAACAACTGTGTTCACCTCCGCACTATTAACAAGGTTGTGGCCGGGCATATCTTTCGTAAGGCTTACTTCAACAAAAGGCCTAAAAGTTAACCGCCAAGTAGGAATGATGGAGATCCTTTTCGATACGGGCTAGCAACTAGTGCTCTGTAAATAGAAATCATATACAAATATGTGGTATATTGAATAATCAGATAATTTCACAACCCGTGTGTTAAATAAAAACCCTTTTAAAATAAAACTCATGCACAAATAGTGTATGTATTAACACCCCTCCTGTTTAGCAGTTTTTGTCAAAATACCAACCCCCCCTAGCTATTACACCCCCCCCCCCCCCCCCCCCTACAATTAGCTGCCGAAGAGTAAATATGACTAAAAATACGTGGTATTTTTAAAACTTTCAGCAAGATCTCTAATGCATAGATAAGTCTCACTAATTTTCTGACATTGCCAAGTTTGAAAATTGCCACAAGCTTACTGAGTTTATTGAATCTTTTTACAATTGTCATTTATATGGTTCTCGTCCATCCAAACAACTGAAATGTTTGATTAAAATCAATAACAGTGAACTAAACCAATCTGATTCATATATAAATATCTTGGAGTGAGCTTAGATCATCATTTGAATTTGAATTCTCATTACCAGCTGGCATAGATACAAGAGAATATGCGCACGTATCTCTTTACTCGTTACACAATACCACCGACTGTAGCTGAAACTATTTACAAATCATCTATAATAAATCCACTGTTCCATTACTGTTATCCCCTATTTGCTGGCCTAAACATCACTTGGTAGACCAAATTCCAATTTCAACAGAATAGAGCAAAAAAGATCATCGGGACTGAGTCCTCACTTTTATTGCTAAGTTCAACGTAATAGAAAGATTGTTACTGATGTGTTTAACTCGATGCACAACCTCGAACCGATACAACACTCTGAGTTTGAACGTATCCAGCACAAAATCAACACGCGTGGCAATAACTCACTGCTTCGCCTAGTTAGAACACAAGCTGGTTGAAAAACTAGCAAGTAGCAAGGATCATTACTATTTAACAAGCTCGATTTGTCTCTAAGGAATAAAAAGTCCTTTATCAAATTTAAATCAAAATTATGGCAGTGTCTCTAATTTATCTAATTTATGTATGTACCATTTTTTTTACATTAATCTAGTTCTTTTAGCTATGCATTTCAATTGTGTCCATCAATGTTAATTTCTTGTGTTTTTTCTCATACCAAACAGTAGTTTATTTCAGCATTTCTGTTGTTTATATATTTTTCTGTTAACGGGTCCTACATTGATGACAGAATTGTAAATTTCCTGAAGTAGTCAACCAGCATAATGATGAATGATAATAATAATACCTAAATTCATGTTTCTGCCTGTCAAAACCTATTAGAAAAAACTTAGTCTTTTCTTTTTTTAGATTTACCAATAAACAGTTATCGTTTACCCATCTTTTAACAATTTTAAACTTCCTCATTTAAACACTTTTCGATGTTAGCAGTTGATTTATCGGATAAATATAAAATGGTATCACCAGCATACAGCAGCAGAGAGAAAAGCTTTAGTTGCTGTTGAATGTTGTTTACTAAGATCAGGAATAGGAGAGGTCCTAGTATTGAACCTTGCGGTACACCATGAATTATACTCTCTGTATTCGAACTTATTCTACCAAAAACTACTAGCTGTTTGCATTACTGTGGAAAGTTTATCATTTCTTGAACATGGTAGTTCAGTAGGCGGCGTTTCGGGAGATCCTTTTCCCATCTTCGGGCAAAGCAAAATGATGTTGAGCATGTATTTATATAATTGCAGAGGATCGAAATTCATAAAAATTAACCAATCAGGAACGAGCTGATAATCACAGTTAATTACGGTAATTAACATTTTTCATACCTAGATGGAGATAACTACTTCTTCTGTAGGGCTGGTAACCAAATCTCAGGAAGTTGATACGAGATGCTGTTTATGTGTTTGTCACATTCTACACTATCGATGGTTTCTTTTATCTTCCTAGCCGTTGTTATGGATTCTCTGTCAATGATTTTCTTCTCATCCCAATTAAACTGATGACTTCGGCTCCAGCTGTGGTCCGCAATTTCGTTTTTCTTCACATCTCTGTTTCTTACTGCACGCATATGTTCTTGAACTCATTGCTTAAACTTTCTTTTTGTTTCGCCTATATATACACTGCATCACAATCTTTACACAGGATTTTGTAAACAACATTGCTTTGTTCTTCCAGGTTTATTTTGTCTTTTGGTTTAGACAAAGTGCTTCGTAGGGTGTCTTTAGAGTTAAAAATGCTTGTGTTGCCTTAAAACTCAACGAAGAATCTCACTGGTACCTGGTACGAAGAGGTAGGAATGCTGATGTGATAAATTCGTCTGATGTTTCCCTGTTGTCCCGGTTGTATCTTCTCTTCATTTAATTTTCTACTTGCGTGATGATTTTCTGACTGTATCCATTTGCGATTATTGCATTCTTTACATGTCGAATTTCTTCTTTCTACTCCTTTTTGTCACTGACTACGCTGTTGGCACGATTTAGTAATAAAGATATGATACTTTCTTTGTAAGATTTCTGATTGTTTGATATGAAGTTAAGATACTGGTCAGTGTGTGTTGGTTCACGATACACTGAAACTGAAATGAAACCATTCTTGCGTTTGACCAAAGTGTCTAGGAAAGAGATACTTCCATCTTGTTCAAGCTCAACAGTGAATTTAATGATGTAGGCCGTTGATGTATTTTGGTTGCAATTAAATATTTAATCACACAACCATTTTTGCTCCACACCATCAATCCCATAGTACAACAATGTTTGTAATAAACATGCATGGTTAACAGTGTCAAATGCTTTCGAAAAATCCATATATATAACTTCATTAAGTTTTCCTTCATCAATATTCTTGCGTATGTGATCCACTAATTTCGATACTGCGTGTTGGGTAGACCTATTGCGACGAAAGCCATATTGGGAAGGAGTTAATAGATCGTTGTCCTCCGAATAGTCTGCAATCTGTTGATAAGCTATTTTTCAATAACCTTGGACAGACAACTATATAGTTTTAGAGTTTTAGACACGAGTTATCACTTAGAAAAAATAAGTGTTACATGCATTCAACTTTATTATGAAATTTTTCATGTGTTATTTTTTCGCTGCCACAGCTTTTTTCGTGGCGTGCCGAAAACTGTCAGCGCTATAAAAAAAGCGACACGCTCACTGCCACATGTTTTTGGCGGGTCGTCCAAATATTGCAATGCTAATAACTTGTAATAAGCTTTGTAACATCTTGAAGTATTATATATATTTGTAACGAGGACAGTTGTGAGAGTAAAGTTCAATAATAAAAATATACTACGTATATATTCGTAGTTTGGCAATGCGCAAAGAATTTTGTTGCGCAGTGCCACACTACGTATATATTCGTACGTATATATACGTAGCACGGCACTACATGGAAAAACTTTTTGCGCAGCGCCACACTACGTATATATACGTACGTATATATTCGTACCGTGGCAATGCAGAAGAAATATTGAATCTTTATGGAATGATTCCATTGCATTGGAGCTATTTTCGAACGTTTTTCGAATGTTTCGAATGTTCTTACTAACAAGTAAACATAAAGAATGTCAGTTGTTCGTGTTTGATCAACACATGTGGCCGCAAATTTGGAAAAATGAGAAAGGAAGGTAAGTCTTTGAAAATATGTCTTTTTTTGTTATCAGGCATTTCAATTTTGTTTATTTTTGCTAGAACTTCGATAAAAATACGAAATAGCTATTATAATTAACATTCTTTTATTTATAGCCACCTCCCAAAGATACTCAGCAGCCGAGGCAGCAGATATTATCATGAATTCTGGCTCTGATGATGAAAGCTTTTCAAGTGATGATTTTAGCTGTGGCTCAAATTACACAGAATCATCAAGCTCCTCAGACGAAGATGCTGCTGATGATCAAGATATTACCAAGGAAGCAGATGAATCAGAAGAAGGTTCAGAGGAGCCAGAATCAACAATACCAACCAAGGACAAGAGGTGGTTTCGCACAAAGAGGAGTAAGACAAGAGGTGGTTCATCATCTACATCAGGACAACAACGACAAGACTTGAACAATGGTATACATGATGATCGAGCTGCAACAAATGATCAAGGAAAGACATTGACAAAGGCTGAGCAGAAAAAAATGAAGAAAGAATAAGAACAAGCTCTTTGGAAAGATGAACCTAATAAAGTTCAAAACTTCTCGTTCAAGGAAAAGACAGGATTGAAGATCAACCTGCAAAGCAATGGAGAGCTTGACTTTTATAAACTTTTGTTGACAGATGATCTAATTGATTTGATGGTTCTGGAAACAAACCTGAATGCTGCACAAGAGATTAACAGACATCGCCCATTACGTCGCACCTCCAGATACAACGCTTGGACTGAAGTGAATGCTGAAGAAATGAAAAAATTTATTGGCATACTTTACCTTATGGGTATTGTAAGACTCCCAACAATTGAGCATTATTGGAGTTGTAACGTGATGTACAACTTCAACGGGTGTAAAACTGTTATGTCTCGAAACAGATTTCAAATGATTCTTCGCATTTGGCACTTTGCTAATAACGAGGAAGAGACTACCCATTTGGATAAAATCATACCCCTTATCGATCATTTGAATGACAAGATGATGGAGATATACCAACCTATAACAGGGATTAATCAATCAACGAATCCATGATGTTGTGGCGTGGTAGGTTGGTGTTCCGTCAATACATCAAGAATAAGAGACATAAATACGGTGTCAAGTTTTATGAATTGTGTGAGTCTGGTGGTCTTGTCCTCAGAGCCCGCATTTATTCTGGAGAAGCAGTTGATGATGATTATGATCTTGGACAGACTGGGGCAGTAGTTATCAACCTGATGGAAGGACTTCTAGGAAAAGGGTATCGCCTTTTTATGGACAACTACTACAACTCTTTTGGACTGGCAAAGCACATGCTTGAAGAGAAGACCTACATATGCGGAACTTTGAGAAGTGACAGAACGGCGAATCCAGATGCAGAGATGGAGTAGCCGTTGCTAAATGGAAAGACAAAAGAGATGTCCTAACAATCAGCAACATGCACGCAGTTGAAATGGTTGAAACCACAAACAGGAGAGGACAGAAAAACCAAACCAAACATAGTCAAAGATTACAATGCTGGAATGTCTGGTGTTGATAAAGCTGACCAAATGATCTCGTATTACGACAGCTTTCGCAAAACCGTGCGCTGGTATAAGAAGGTTGGCCTGCACGTATTGGATATAATGATGCACAACGCTCATTTTCTAAATAGTCAATATCGAACCAACAAATATGGTTCCCTTTTAAAATACAGAGAGCAGGTGATCAAGTCACTGTTGAAGATCGATAATCTACCAAAGGAGCATTCTCAGAATAAAAATGATGTACACTATCTCATGCCAATTCAGCCACCAGAGAAGAAAAAAAATGCATCAAAGCCCTGCCGTGTTTGCTATAGTGAAAAGAAAATAAGGAAGGAGACACGCTATGTATGCGAAGTTTGTCCAAATAAACCAGCTCTATGTATTGGCTTGTGCTTCAAAACATTCCATGACAAAATCTAGATTTTTATTGTATTATAGCTTTTACTTCCAAAACGAAAATATTACTTTATTGCATCAACAAATCATTTTTTCTTTCATTATAAGCTTGTTATTCTCATTTTGCGACACAAGGAATTGTGTCGAGATTTTTGAAAAACCGTGCGGGCAAAAATCTTTGAAGAGCCGCATTTTTAAAAAGTCGATATTTTGCAGAACAGGATCAAAAAGTTTTACACCGATAAAACGAGCCAATCAAATACAAATTTACTTCAAAGATTTGTCCATCTACTACGTATATATACGTAGTTGGCAGTTTAGGGTCGGATCGATTCTACGTATATATACGTAGTTGGCAGTTTAGCGATGGATCGCTCCTACGTATATATACGTAGTTGGCAGTGAGACTACGGACCGCTACTACGTATATATACGTAGTTGGCAGTCAACATGTTAAAAGACAACAGGTGCTTCATTTAATTTGCTAGACTTGAAAATAAAACTTCAAATGATTATGCACAATAAAATTTACTGGAAGTGATTTTGTGATAGCAAAACAAAACTTTTCTTTGTTTACCTACTTTCGCATGTTGTTAAATTGTTGAAAATTATTTTTTCTACGATGGTGTTGTTCTACTGGAATTTAACTTGTCTTCTTCATCGCTCGAACCTCGCGATAAATTATAATCTCTCTTGAAAGACCAAGAAGCGAGTGCATCCTCAAAAGTCCTGGGCTGAGCTATGTAGCTACACCGTCTGACGTTACAAATGAACAAAATATGTATGAACCAAGTTGGCTTTTATTCAATAATGGCGACGACCGTTAATGTAATTATGGCTTTTTTGTGGACGAAATTTGGACATAATAAAATAGGAAAATTTAAATTTTTTTATACCATGTTGTTTCTGTAATATGCAAGAATGTTTTTATTAGCTACATCTGAATGAGAGCACAAAACAATATCTCACGCTACAACGAGTCTGCGAGAATACATAAAGAGTTTATATTTTAAATGTGAACACAAACAGTCAGGGTAAACACTTAATTAGGCAACGGTAGGCTAATTAGGGCATACCACCTATTTAGGCGACTCATTGTAGCCTAGATAGGCCATATGTAACCTACAGTACTGGAAAAATGTTATTTAACATCGCGCTTCGCGTATCGCGACGGTATTCTCGATCCGCAATAGACGTTTTTTTACTTTCAAATTGTATCGAGAGGGCCTCGCGATGCATCTGTCTCGATATCATTCCCGAAGATATCGAGGCCATTAACAATTTCTTATAATAGAACTATTTTAAAAATAAGAGTGTTTTTAACAATGATCGCGGATGTTTAAATATAAATAATACTTTCTTTGTGTTATATTTTTTTAACTTATGCATAAAAATCTAGGGTATAGCGTTAATCTTTCTTTGGAAAACATTGCACCAAGATTACGTGTATTCAATTAAATATTATTAGTTGAACTATATTTTCACATGTCTGGTTGATCTTCACACTTTCGATGATCTTGTTTACGCAGCAAATATTTTACAGGCGCCGATAGAAAAGTATTTTTAGATCGCATTTTAAAAGTTTAAGAACGAAATGTGGCGATAGAAATGCTTTTTTAGATTGCGTTTCAAAAATTTAAGAAGAGGCCTATATAAGACATTAATTTTAATTCACCATTTAATTTTTTTTTAATTTAGCTGCTCTTTTTAAATTAAAAAAAAAAAAAAAAAAATTTTAAAGTTCAACTTTTCCGTCTTTCGCTACTTTCGTTATATGAAATCACTTCCAGCATGTTCTTTCGCAAGCACAGAGTCAGCATGATATCTAATTATAGTTATGGTGATCAATTGCCACATGCAGACTTTGCTTTCTGAATATTTTTTAGCAAACATTGCTTTATAACTTAGACAACAATCTGTATAATATTAAAATATCAGAGATGTGTTTGAAAAAAAAAAACTTTCTCTTTATTCTCATTAAAAAAACTTTCTCTTTATTCTCATTATCACCTACCATCGCGACACATTGAGACGGATTTTGTCACTATACTAGATTCTCGATAGATCGTGACAATTTATTTTAATTGTTTCTTATTATCATAAACGCGGTACATAGCGTATCGCGGGAGTCCGCTCACGTTGCGCGCTCGATATGTTAAACAACCTTTTTCCAGTACTGTAGTTAAGACATGACAATATTTAATGGCTTTTCACACATTCCCAAGAAAAAATCGCAAAAACTCTTTGTTCAGAATGGATAGTCCGCGCGACCATGATTCCAAAATTGTCACTTGTGCCTCGGTATGTTCGCGCAAGTAAGAATTATGTTAAAATGAAATATATAACCTAATTAGGTTAAGTGTCGCCTATTTATGTGACGATAGTAAAATACGCAATAATTTAATGAAGATATTCTTTCACAAAACGCAAAAAAAATTGTTTTTTTTTAAGATGGATGTGGTAACAATTACTTTGTTTGTTTTGTAACGTTTCTTTTTTATTCACATCCTGTTTTAACAACGTTAAAATCTTCGTAAAACAATACCACGTTTTCGTCCGCCATATTTTTTTTCCTGTGGCGTGGATGGCTGAAATCATCCATTATTTAAAACAAAAAATATTGCCACACGAGGTTTGGGCCATAAGTTGCCAATGCGCGATGCAAATAAGACGATAATTGGTCAAAATTGTCTGCAAAGTGGACAGATTTGATTCACGTAAAAATTGTAGTGCGAAACGCAATGATTTCGACGTATTTACAACAGAAAGTTTTTGTTCGCCTAGTTAGACTACGGGTAGCCTAATTAAACTACATCACGTCGCCTAACTAAACAACTCGCCTAATTAGGTCATGCCGCGTAATTAGGTGTTTACCCTCTGACTGACAAATAATTAAGATATAACTTATCATGACAGTCTAATCGATATCCGAAAATGGATATGTTAATTATATCCAAATGTGGATATATGTCCAAATTTCGTGAAAAAAGCATAATTTACCTTCTTTTTCTGACAAATTCCTCTAATATAATATGTTAAACTGGATAAAAATTGTTACAAAATATATCACCAAAAAGGATATTTTCCGCTTCTTTTTCAGTTTTCTGCGTGTTTGTAGCTTGTTTCAATCAAACAGAAATTAATTTTCAAGTCAGTTAACAGCGAGCGTAATATTTTTCAAAAGTCATCATTTTACTTGTATTTCATACAAATTAGATCGGTTCCGTGGTTTTGAAGGTATACTATCTATACTTTTCTTAAAGCCAAGAGTTTCTTCTTTAACATAGTGTAGGATTCGTATTAGGTACGCTTTTTTTGCTCCAAGGTACCCTTTTAGAAAATCAAGTATAACAGATTTGTATTATCAAACCGCCCTACACCCGCCATTTTCCCGTTTTTCCCCGATTTTGTTTTATCCTGTTTCGCCCGGTTTTTCCCGAACAATGGATGGCGGGTTAGCTGCGCGCCCATTATATCCGAAAGTGAATATATTCAAAACATATCCAGTTTTGGATATCGATTAGACTGCATGATGTGATGCTGCTGATGAATGAAAGCTAACATTTTATCATAGATCAAGCAAAAGGAGTTTGTTTTTGACCCAAACCATGAAGTTCAAGGACAAGACAAACAGACAGGCGGCACAACATATATACCATAAAAAATAAACAAGTTAGGGAGTGGATTAAAACCAGCCGTGTAAACCAAAAGGTTTCCCTCAAGACAACTACAACCTACGCACACCATTTTGAGCTCGCGCACTCTCTCCGCCATTATAGGTTTTGAACGACGGGTTTTTAAGATGCAAAAGAGCAAAGGTAATATTTTTACTTTCACTTTCATTCTTCGGCGTGAAGCGATCATCTGTTCTGCCCGGATTGCGAAAACGGTCCGTTTATAAACAGGACGCCCGGATTATGTACGCATGGCTCGATTATGTTTTTTTTGCCCTGGTTATTTCGTGGTGACCGGATTATGAACGCTGATATAATGGCTGGCCAGGCAGGCTGTGATTGGCATTTTCTTCGAACTTTTGTGAATTAAACATTCTCTGGAAGATAGAACACCCCTAAAAACTAGACATGGCGAAAGAAAAAAGTCTCGACGTAATTCTTAGGAACCTAAATTATTCTTTTTGCGGGAATTAAGTTTGGTGAAAAGTTATTAAACTTGCGAATCCCAAAATTTAGTATTTGCCACGAAATTTCGTTTTATTTGAGAACAACAAAAACTTTGCCACCAGGGCTATTTGCTTGTCAGAAGTGATGACGAATGATATAAAAGCGGCCGGCCCCGATTATGTTTGTTCTATAAGTGAGAAATAATATAAAAACATAAGTGAGCCTGCCCCGATATGTTCGTTCTATAAGTTTTAAGTAATATTAGACTGTCGTACATAACGCCTGCCCCGATTATTTGTGTTTTTTAAGTAACAAATGATATTAGACTGTGGTACATAAACCGGTCTGCCCTGATTATGTTCCTTTTATAAGTGCCAAATAATATTTTTAACTGTCGTACATAATTAGCTGGCCTGTCCTGATTATGCTGTCCTGTATTTTCTGCCCTGTTTTTAACCGGGGCAAGCTGCCGTACATAATCAGGGCAGCGTTTATTATCCGGGCAGAACAGATCTCGTCTTTGTTTTTTAGTTTAGTCATTTGTCTGTGTGCAACGCATCTCTGCCTGCCTGGTGGCTAATTTAGCGAACAGAACTAATTATATAGCTAGCATAGCTATCTAGAGTGTAAGTATTTTTTTTGATTTACTGCTTTACCATAAATAGTATAGACAGAAATACTCATATCAATAGTATTTCTTATCAACTTCCAGAAATATGGTTACCCGCACTTCGGAAAGCGAACATTTAGGAAAAAGTGCAAAAAATGGTTCGGGACAAACGTAACAAAAAGCGAACTTTTAGAAAAAGGAAAGATTTTAATCAATCTATTGCTTCCATCTGGGTCCGTGAAAAAGTTAATTACTTTTATTGCTGTGATCTGATTGGTTAATTTCGATCCTCTAATTATCTCTTCAAATAATAAATAGCCAAAGATGATTACGATCATTGCCCGTCGATGACAGCTGTAGCTGTCGAAACGTAGCCTAGAATAAACTCGCTTGTTTATGACATGATAATATTTATATTATTCAGTGCTTGCTTTAGGTGTAGTAGCTAGCTGCTGCTGCGGCTTAATTTATTCTAGCATTTTCCAGACTGGCATCAAAAACTTTGAGCCATTGCACAATGACTCGGTGCTGTCCTTTAACCACCTTGTTAACAGTTTCTTATCCAAACTATAGGATTGGAAATAATAGAAACAAGAAATTTCCACAGTAAAAAAAATTAGCCCTAAGGCCGCCATCAAAAATATGTTATGTTCGCGTCCTCCGACCGACTCACTTTTGGCAATAAAAACCCGAGTCGGTAAGTCGGAAAAAACCCGGAAAAAACTTTTTGATCCAAACGATATATATTTGAAAAAAAAAATTTTTGAGAACTAATTTTCCCAAAATTGACAAAAACTCGCGAAAATTAATTCCCGTAAAAATTAATATCTTTAGGGTACTCATGGCAAGTTTACAGACAGGGCGGCGAAAAAAGGGTCTGTCGAGTGGCGCTATACTGTTTTTTGGCCCTGGGAACGAATTTTGCCCCCATCTGAAAATCCCGGGAAAAAATACGCCCGACCGACCGACCGACTCATTTTTGCGGGGTCTTCAGGACGCGAACATAACATATTTTTGATGGTGGCCTAATACGGCCACAAACATGTTATAACTCTCGCACTAGTGCGAGACCGTGGTTCGATTCCCCTTGGCGGCGATTCAACATGGGCGAGTGAATGTTACCATAGTCCCGGGTTAACCCAAGCCATGTGAGGGAAGTTGGGGAGATGGTACACTGTGTGTGGGCCGTTGGATGTTGCCGGAAGTTGTCTAGTAGAGCGCGCACCCTAATTGGGTCTGGCGTAGCTCAAAACGAGCATTAAATACTCTAGGACTCCCCATCTAATTCATGGCCCCTCCTGGAAATAATATACAGGGTATATCCCTCGATATTTGTGAGGCCAGCCATGTAAAATATGCACATCTAAACATTTTAAGTGGATTTTGCTTTAAACATTGTAAAATTTCATCTATATAATAATACGCTAAGTGTGTCTGTCTGTGTGTCTGTGACAGGCAAAGTGGATGTCTTCATTTTCCTTTCATGTTGCCGAAAAATGCATGTCTAATATGTTAAATTTTCTGACGTTACGGTGCGACGAAAATAACACTACTTTAACGTCAATATCCTATATTAAATTAATGAAACCATTACAGTGCACCTAAAATTTTGAGGGCAAATAACTTGGAAACGAGGTGGTGACGTCATTGATTTTTCACCGCGTGGGTAACTAGGGACCACCTAGGACCAATTTGGGTAATTTTCTGAAACCTGAGTCCCCGAATCCGTTTCGGAATGGACGGGTTGATGACGTCATCAAAAAACCGTTAATCCACAATATTTCCGTAACCGTTTGTCTAAAGTACATGATCCTATACATTTTCTTGATCAGCATTCAAGATCTATAGGATGAAGGCAACGAGTATACAAATTTCTAAAGAAAAATTTTTTGTTCTTTTATTTGGGACTTTGCTGACGTCAGCAAAATTTTAAACCCTTACATCTCATTAACCATTCATCAAAAGCACGTGATTATATACATTTTCTTGATCAGCGCTTTAAGTTCTACACAATAGAGGCAACGTGAAAACATGGTTTTAATTGTTTTTGTGGATGAGTTGCTGACGTCATCAAAATTCAAATGACACTTATTTTTCAATTTTATCCTGCCTCAGTGGATTTTTCCACGGGCTTTATCGACTAGTTTTAATAATAAATGTGATAAACAACCTGTTGTTATTGTTTTCTTTGACAATGTGTTCATTTTCCTATCTTTAATCGTGACAACCTCATCTTTAATTGTGTGATAAAAGTGAACCCTCCTCTCTGGCAGGGTGTAATCAAGAAATGTAAAATAAGGGCTGCTAAATTCCAAATAGGAATTTCAACATGGTGGTCTTAGGTATTATTGAAATCTTATTCCTTCACAACTTACATAAAATGGGCTATAAGTCCCATATTTTGTAGTAAATATAATTAGCTCCTCTGAGGGAAATTTAGGATAAATTTCAATTGGAAATAGCCGTTTAATGTCTACTGAGAACACTGGATTACACCCTGCCCAGGTGGGTCACAATCTGAGCTAATAGGGTTTAAGCGACTGAAAATGAATATGTGGCATTTCGGACATTTACCAGTTGGCATAAGAACGTTCAATTACCCCTATTGCAGATTATACTATTGATGACCAGTTTACAGTTTCAATTATGCAAAAAAATTGGTGGCTGGTTTAGGGAGAATTGGTCGAGAAAAGGTGATTTTAGTCAAGTTGTTGTTTTCTCTGTTCTCCCAGGGTCTATTTGTGTTGTACATCTGATAAATGGCCACATTGGCACACAAACATACCTGTACTTAACCACTAGTTTCTTCACAAGTTCATGGACTTGCTGGAAAGCTGCTCAAAAATTACTATTAAAAAACATACATTTTTCTGGTAGTAAACACCAATGTTGTATCTTAGAACCCTACAAGAACTTACTGTGTCAGGAAAAATACAAAGTTACTTTGTCTATCAACACGAATTTCATGGGCTAAGCATGCCTTTCTTAGTTTCCGAAGATTCACATGCATTGTCAGAAATAAAAGAAGTTATTATTCGTAATTTATGAGCGTTTGTATATTAGCAAACTTACTCCACTGACCTATTTTCATCACAATTTACATCATTTTTACAGAGTGATGCAAAAACACCTCTATTCTCTTTGAAGGTCTGCAGTAAATGCTGTATGGTTGTGACCGTTATATTACAATACCATGCAATTAAACTTGACCTATCCCCTTAAACTTGCCAGTAGATAGATAGATAGATAGATGTGCATATTTTGCATGGCTAGCCTCACAAATATCGAGGGATATACCCTGTCTATTATTTCCAGGAGGGGCCATGGCTTAGATGGAGAGTCCTAGAGTATTTAATGCTCATTTTGAGCTACGCAGACCCAATTAGGGCCCGCGCTCTACTAGACAACTCCTGGCAACATCCAACAGCCCACACAGTGTGCCATCTTCCCAATTTCCCTCACATGGCTTGGGTTAACCCGGGGCTATGGTAACATTCACTCGCCCATGTTGAATCGCCGTCAAGAGGAGTCGAACCCCGGTCTCCCGCACAGAGTACGAGAGCTATAACCACTAATCTACGGCGCCACCAGTAAGAAATTTTGTTCCAGTTGTGCTAATTTTGCTACACAAGTCCTATTTTCACCAGGGATTAAAACATTAGCTTTCGCAGTTGACTAAGAGAACATCAATTTTTTTAATGTTTACCATACATTTATGTAAGTCAATAGGCTTGTATGAAATGAAAATGAACTTAAAAAATATCCCTGGTATGAGTGAATTCGCTCAAAGCTATATAACTTGAAACAAATGCATATGAAATAAATAGGTGGTGCAGTTCATGGGTTACTATACCTTTCCCTGTAACTATAACATAGTATAAAAATAAGAAGTTAAAAAACTTTTTATATTTGTAGTGGAGAGAAGTTAGAAATGATAACTTTTTATGATAACTCTGTAATTACACAATATTTTGTTACTAATCATTTGCATATGTATACAGTGATGTGTTAAATTTTAAGCCAAATTGTGAATTTTTAAAGATTTTATGACACAATTGCACGAGAACTGCTTTTCAGAATTCCAAAAGCTTCTGTAAATTTTTCACCAATTTCTTTGGTTAAATTTAAAAATTGTGGAAATCAGCGAAGTAACTTCCTGATCAGGAAATTTTAAAATGCTGATGAGATCATTACAAACCTTAATTCAGCCTTTCTATTTCACTCCGGCACTCAGCAGTTGTCAATGGGAGGCAGGCAAATAGCATTTAAATAAATTGAATAAGAAAGGCTCATTTATTACTTGTACTAACAAGCAAAGGTGATATTACAATTGAAAAAAGGTAGAAGGTTGTGTTGCTGTATAAAATTTATGATTTATTACATTTCATGTGAGAATTTTGAATGTCAAATCTTTAACACTGGCCTTGTCTGCTCTTGTTACGACACATAAAAGCTCAGGAATGGTGTTTTGAGAAGAAACTAAAGGATTAAGAGGAAAATAGCACAATCTTATAATCCTCTTAATCCTTAATCCTAATAATTGTTAAATAAGAATTTAATTCTGCATGAAAACTTAGACTTTTTTAAATGATTTATCTTCAAATAAAACTTTCACAAAAAAATTACCTTTTTGCAGGCATTAAAGAAGAAAAAAATTAATACGGTGGTGTATCAGAAACATTGATTTTATTTTGGACTTGAAATAAATGTTTAACAGGGTGAGAGTTGTATTTGATAATTTTTATTGTGATGAAAATGGGAAAATATTTTGCTTTTCCTGGTGATTGCTTGTTTGGGTTTAAAAAATTACAGCTAAATTATGTACTATATATAACAATTTGTTTTAGTTTTTTAAATATTATATTTTGATAAAAAATGCTAATAAGGCCTGGTATATATATATTGAAGACTTGGAATCGCTATCTTTGTAGTTGTGCAAAAAGTTTTGATCTGGTGGTCACTTCGTTGCGCATAGATCGAATTATTGCAACTGGCCTTGGAATAGGAAGAAGGTAAAGCTTTTTTGTAGCTGCCATTAAGAAATAAGACTCAAATAACACTTTCCATTAAGATCTTATGTTGTGTCTAAATGTAAAGGCTATTATTATACTGTTGCTAGCAGTTGCCTGAAACCATTAATTTATATTGTATGCCTCATTCTGCTTAATCCTCACACACATATGCCAGCAATCTGAAATAATCTGGGAATTTTTTTGTATAAAAATCAAATGAATGCGTATTGAATAGTGCACCATGAAAATTTGTTGTTGTGATAATTTTATACAGGCAAGTAAGAAACAATTTTATTTCAGTCATGAAACATTTTGAAAAGGAAAATTGAATGGCTACCGGGAAAATGTTTTCTAAAAATAAATGCACCAAAAAAATGAACTTTGGGAAAGTGCACAAAAATAAATGCACAAAAAAATTAACTTTGGGAAAGTGCACAAAAATAAATGCACAAGAAAATTAACTTTGGGAAAGTGCACAAAAATAAATGCACAAAAAAATTAACTTTGGGAAAGTGCACAAAAATAAATGCACAAGAAAATTAACTTTGGGAAAGTGCACAAAAATAAATGCACAAAAAAATTAACTTTGGGAAAGTGCACAAAAATAAATGCACAAGAAAATTAACTTTGGGAAAGTGCACAAAAATAAATGCACAAAAAAATTAACTTTGGGAAAGTGCACAAAAATAAATGCACAAGAAAATTAACTTTGGGAAAGTGCACAAAAATAAATGCACAAAAAAATTAACTTTGGGAAAGTGCACAAAAATAAATAGACAAAAAATTTAACTTTGGGAAAGTGCACAAAAATAAAATTTGCATAAAATTTAAATTCATAAAAGAGCATAAGATGTGCAAAATTGAAGTGAAATAATTTACTTTTAGGTAAATAACAAAACATAAGGTTGCATTTCTGCTTATTAACAGAAACTACGTTTTTCAGATCAATTACTTTAAGATTTTAATGAAGTAATATCTTTTATGCTCCAAGCGTCAACATGTCCCATCAGTTAAAATTAATTATTCTTTTTTTTCTACTTTAAAATATTGTTATAGTAAACAGTCACAAGTATTATAAATATTGCGCATTGTGTGGAAACTAATAAATATAATATATAATTGTAAATTAAAACGTGTATTGTTAACATAACTCTCTCTATTTTACATTTTTTTATTTTTATTTTAGGTTAACTTAACCTAACTTTAGGTTAACTTAAAGGATCTTAAAAGTGTGATTGAATTGACCTTATATAACCTTATGACTAAATTAAAAGTGCAAGGTGTTATTTGTTGTGCATAGAATTCAGCATTTTTATTAGATTATTTTCAGAATATAAAATATACTCCACTATAGGCGAATCTTGAGGTTGCACAAAGTATCACATTATATTGTGTTCACAAACTCTTTTCTTTTTTTAGGCAGAGTGAGTACAGCCTTCTTAGTGGCTTGATCAAATTGAATGGTGAAACAGTCACAAAGAAAAGCAAAGAGGTAAGTGATATGTTGTTTCTTCTCTCAATAATAATGCACTTACAACATGTAACTGTGTATGTGTGGTCGTTCATTTGATAGGACCAGCTGATTTGCTTTAAGTTTTCATAAATATCTATTAGATACCAGGCTGCTTGATTTTTAGGTATAGCCCTAGGTATTGCCTAATACTTAAAACTTCACCTTTAAATGGGCAGTGAATCGCTCCCTCCCCATACATAGACCTAAAAACAGTATATTAGGGTTAAGTAAAATGTTTAATTTATATAGTGGGATGTGCTAACTTTCGTTACCCTGTCAGTAGGGTGTGAAAATCTGTAAAGTAGGTTTGCTTCTAAAAATTTGAGTTTGTAGAGGAAAAGTAGTTTGATGCTGTATTTATGTCCATGAAATTTTTGTCAGTGTTAAAGTCGAAGATTTTTACGTGATGTGAAAATAAAATGTAAAATGTTATGATGTAAGTAACAGCTTGTAATGTATTCTAGGTAATAGTTGGTGATATCATTGACCGAATACTTCCTGAGAGCTAGAGTAAAAGTGATTATACTCTATCGCGAGTTGAACTTTGCGACATCAGCGAAACACGAACGAAAAAAGAAAGTTACAGAGTGAACCTATCCAGAGCCAAAAACATTATCATACCGAAATCGGAATATCAAAAATCGTTTAATCGGTATAATTAAAAAAATGGCGGATATTCAAACAGCTTTTCGATTCACTTTAGCCCTGATTGGTGTAATATTGTCAGTGTACTCTCTCTACGTTGAATTTCAAGCCGCACATGATCGTTCATACAAAGCTCTTTGTGATATCAACGAACATGTCAGCTGTTCCAAAGTATTTCTCTCGAAATATGGCAGAGGATTTGGTCTTGTGGAAAAGATTTTTGGTCCTGATTCTGTTCTTAATTTACCAAATCCAATATTTGGCATAGTGTTTTATGGTTCGGTGATGGTGCTCTGCTTATTCAGATTCAGTTTGAAAGTTTCGGGTTTGTTGACATTGATGTCAGCGGCTTCATGTATAATGAGCATCTACCTGGCCTATATATTGTACTTTATGAAGGATATTTGCGTGGTGTGTGTGAGCACGTATGTGGTCAACTTTTTGTTGTTGTTTCTGAACTTTCAACGCTACAACGAAATCTCGAATGTGCAGAAGTTGAAGGAAGAATAATTATCTTATAGAATTATATAACAACATGTTAGGATTTTTGTGTGTGAGAACAATTTTTCTTTGTCAAAAAGTTTCTTCCCTTAATTTATTAATCGTATGTTGACGAGGTTTATTTGGAGCGTCTATTTACAGAATTGATTGGTTCTATTATCGCAGATCCTGTACCATTCTGAAATTTTTGAAACACATTTTTTTTTATACTTTATTAGTTATTTTTTTTGTAGATTTTAGATGTAGACTTATTGGCAAAAAGAAATGAATTAGATTTTAATTTATCATCAAAAATAGAGAGTTTTTATCTCGTGTGTGTAATTACATTCACGTTTTGCAAAAAATCGTCTTGCGCATATCAAAATTAAAGAAATCAAAGAAATGCTTACCAAAACACTTTAATTTTGTCTCCGGTTGCCCGAAAGATTGTCTGAAATAATTTGTACCAAATGATTCCAAAATGGGCAATATATGGAAGGGATACTGGTGCAGTAACAACTTTTGACAAAATATCGATATTTTGATTTTATTAAAATTCGTCCACGATTGCAGTTTCAAAAATTATAATATTTTGTTCATCGCAAATTCTCGTTTTTTAAGCGACTGTGGAGCCTATGTAACAAAGCGAGGGGGGTGGGGGGTGGGGGGGGGGCCTAAATTAACAATGTTTTGTGGTATTAAAAATTAAATTTAGTGTACAGTAGAAGTAATTCGGAGAAGTTTTTAAGTTTGAATAATTTATCCAACTTATTTTGAATCCTGAATAAGTATTGATCTTCTTATGAGGTTGTTAACAAAATCGCCTCGACAACTTGTCAACACTTCGAAGTTTGTCAACTTTGCAAAAGAAGTAAAAATAAATATTACTTTATTAAGAAAGAAAAAGGTGAGTAGAAAGCACGACATATCGTTCGTGGTAGAAATCTATTTTTCATAACGTTTTTTTTTAAACATTTGTCTCGTTAGTTTTCAAGCTGTGGCTGGTATTAAAAATACATATGTTAAATACACGTTAAGAACAGTAAACTGCGAGGAAGTCTTTCTGTGTTCTTAAATTTTCAATATGGCAAACAAATATCTGATTCAAAGTCGTTCCAGGTAATAAAAAAGAAAAAAAAAACCTGTGGACGAATTTAAAATCATGTATGTAACATAATTAACTTATTTTTCAAATGTCTTCTTAAAACCTTTCATGTTTATGGTTTATTGTCGATTTGATAGCTTTAAAATTTAGAAAGAGTTAAAAATAGAATCTGAGCTTAAATATCTATCTACAAGGCCATTTAAATTTATCTATTGTTATATATACATATATTTATCTATTGTTATATATACATATATTTTTTTCAAAACACGAGGAAGGTTTTCATCCACTAATGTGCCAGAAGAAATCATTATTAGTAAAACGATAAAGTTTTTCCTGGAAAAAAAATCAGGGAAAAATCAGCCTTGTCTCTAGGCCTTTTTTCTCTTTCTGACAGTTGCTTGAGAAAAAGGCTCTTTTTGCTTTTCAACAAGAAATCCGAAATTTTTGCATAACATTTTTGAAAATTGATCGTACACGAACGTTTGCAGACTTTCTTATTCCAAAAGGTTGAAAATATATTACGTTAATTCATTAAATCATTGCGCAGAGCCGCTGTGCGGACAATTGGTTGCGCGAAATATTATTTTTAAAAGGTACGCAAGGATTGATTGCGCAAAATTGCAACCTCGTCCCCAGGGCATCTTGTATCTTTTCTGTCCCGGTTATAGAAAAGAGACAACAGGTGCTGTGAACGAGGTTGGCGAAATTGGTTATTTCTTTTATGACTACATGCAAAACCACCCGTAAATTGTAATGTCTGGATGGCGTGAATCCAAGATTGAGGAAGCTTTTAAGTGGCCATCAGTCATACAAAACGACCCATGTATGTAATGTAAGTAAGTAAGTAATGAGGAGTTTTAACGTCCTTGGGGATTCCATCCTAACGGCTGGCTCTTCCTCCCCTCCGACTGTAACTATGTTACATTACCGCTAGAGATACGTAAAACTTTGCTCTAACTTGCTTGCCTGCTACACAACGGGGTTCGCGATCAGTAGATGGCTCCAAATAGGCTGACAACACTACATTTGAAGAGCGTGGGAGTGGGGACTCGAACCTGAAAACTTATGATTACAAGCCGAATGCGCTACCACTGCACCATCTCCGCTATAAAAGTTAATATTTTATAAACTTTTACGTTTGAAAGATAAACAACACATTTATGCAAATTTCTATAGATGAGTTGCGAATGTGTACAAAGTTTCATATATGCGCGCGCATCCTGACAGGCAAGAAAGGTAGGACCACATAGGTCGAATTGACTATTTACGCTAGTTTATAAATTTTTATGAATATAAGATTGAAAATGCATTGGTAAATGTATTTTTTTTAAGTATTATCTTCTCTGCTATTTAGGAGCAATCTTTACCAATTATAGCGTCAGTGTTTTTTTTCTCACTTAATATTTTCGATCACCGCAGTCTATTGTTTATATTTTTTGAACGTGCATATGCGTGCGCATGTCCGTTGCTCTTGATGCAAAATCAAAACATTACGTCACACCGCAACTCATCTATAATGCCCGTAAGGGGTGCGCGAAAATTTCATGAATTAAGGTATGTCTTCAGTTAAAATCTCTCAAAAAAAAGACAAGAAAATTGAATATGAAGCGCCAAATTGACATTTAATACCAGCTAGTCTAATCGGCATGTTTGACAGACAATAAACCAGAACATTAGTTTCAACAAACAACAACCGCGGGTCAACCGCGTGATTTTTGATATTTCACGACTTAGATTGTTTTAGACATTTCAAATAAAAAATTTGCGTAAGATTTTTTCCTGTCAAATAAGCACCCTTCTTTAATCTCTCGCACCCTAAAACGAGATGAATTTCATTCCTCTTCCCCTCGAACATCTGAATCAAGATTAAAGTTGCGGGAAATGGAGGAAGTTACTGGGAAGTCAGAAACTGCATTCAAATTTGTGTTTCTTTTCCCACAATTTTCTTTCTGTTCGCGAAACTTTTTGTCCATAAAACTTCAAGTGACAAACGCGTCTAAAATTTTAGCTCACAACTTTTCAGTTGCAGTTTCAAATACACAACCCCTTTAGTCCAAAAAATATAATTTTAAAAATATTTAAATTTTGACGCTTTTTTAGCCTCGATGTTTTTCGCCTTAAAGAAGAAGAACAACGATGACAAGCAGCGTTTATACAATAGTGAAGAACATAATTCATGCATGTCAGCTCAGGAGACGCATAGAAATCATGAATCTCGCATGAATGTGACCGAAACTCGCCAAGTCAACACTAACCACAACTACAAAAACAATCGTATTAATAGTAACCGAGACGAAAGCACAGCTTCGATTGACAGAAATATTTTTGAACCAATCACGTATGTGGTGTTGTTTTTATTTTTTTTTGCTCTATGGTCAGAACAACTTCGTCTCCCTCCTTAGCAATTACTTTTTGTCAAATCCTTAACGGCCTGAGTATGCTAAGTGTTTAAAAGAACCCTAGGAACGAAATTGGAAAGGGTTTTTGAGACTCCATCATATATAACTCCACTGTTAATGTTTGCGTTTTTATATGAAATTCATCAACATTCTCAACCTGATTTTGAGATGTGTAGTTCCTTTAAACTGAAATTGTAACAAAGAAAGATCTTCGCACTCGTATTTTTGCAGTTTGTTCAAGTCTATTTCGCTCAACAAAACTTTTAATTGAGCAATAAACTTTCATTAACTTAAGATTTGTGTTTCTGGTTATAACAATTATGTTGTCGAGGCAGATGTTAAAGATCATCGGTTTATATCGGATCTCTGATCATCTTTATCCATAAAGTGACAACATGGTGAGAAGAACGCATAGATTATCAGTCATCAAAGTGGTTTTTGTTTTTAATTTGAGTTTTATCATTGTGATTGATTTAAGTTCGCTCTTCACTGTCACATTTCATCCATCATTCATAGCTTCGATGAAGATGAATATATTAATATATAAAGTTTCCATGGATATCATGGCTACATATTATATACAAATTTCAATCATGCATAGTGATATAAAGTATAATCAAGTACGATATTAAATCTTTCTTTTCTCTCGAAATTAAAAATAAATTCTTTTTGGTGGGATTTTCTGCACAAAATGAGCCCACCGGAAAAAAATAAAGTGAGTGACAGGAAGAAAAAAAAATATCGCAAGAAAAGAAAAAAGCACGACAAAGAGATTGATGACGAGAACGAAGAAATAGGTAAAGCGTTGGACAAAATGATGGAGGTTGAATTTAACAAACCGCCAAGAAGCAGTGAAGATAACTCGTCAGAAAACAGTTCGTCTGGCGATGGTGACGACGATGTAATAAGTGTTCCGTCAGAAGGGACGGCGTCTGTGATGAGTGAGAAGGGGGACGAAGAATCAGAAGACAGTTTTGAAAGGGATTCAGAAGCTGTCTCTTCTTTTTCTGACCGCTCTGACGCCCAAGTTGTTCGTTTTGATAATGATGACGTAAGCGATGATTCTAGGTGAGTTGTCCAAGAGATTCGATAACTGGCTTTAAATAGATCCTTGTATCTTCTTAATAACAACAAAATATCAGTGTTTTCATATTGTTGATGCACAAAATGTGAAAGTTTAACTTCGTTTAACTCGAGGAAGAAAACTTTCATGTCAAAGGTATTTATATATTTAAGCCGTTTGTTTCCCAGTAAAGAAAATAGGTTGTCCGTCTTGTTTACACTTGTGATGATTGCCACGCAACAGCAACAGGTTAAGATTAATAGAAAGAGAATAGTGTTATCCATTTTTCTACCAAGAGAGGTAAATTTTTTACATGCACTTAGCCGAGTTAAGGACTGGCTCATTTTATTTCTCATGTTGCATGATGTTTTTGCACAAATAGTAAAACTCAGAAAAAGAAATTTTAATAGCGTCATTTACCTGAAACGCAGGTTGCGTGTATTTTTATGAGCTGACTTTGTGCATTATGACGAAACACATTGTGCTCACACCAACAATAAAGGTTATAACTCGATACACCCTCGAGTATGAGAGAAGATGGCGAAAATATCAAAAAGGCAAGAAACCCTGGGGACGAGGCTGAACTCGATAAACTTTTGCGAATACCAGATATACCTTGCAAGTTCTTCCAGAAATTCGTTAAAATAGAAAAATTTATCCACAATGTTGAAGAGTTCCTGTTATTTTAAAATGCATAATTTTTATAAATAATCGACTATAAAGATTTGAGCAGAAATGTCTTCAGGCAGATATTCTCGTCATTTTGCTCTCAAATGGTTGCGTGAAATGCGTTGAATCTGGCTTATTTGGAAAAAGCTCATAGTAAAATCATACAATCAGAAAGATAATTAAAATATGAGCGAGGCATGATCAGCAAAAATGGCCTTAAAAAGTAGATAGCGATTTGAAAGGATACTGGAATAAGATTTAGGAGTGATCGTACCTCGACTAACTTTGATTGCGTCGCTGAGTAACGAAATTAATTTCAGTCATAAGGAAAATCTTATCCCCATAGTTTATTAGGCTGTTTTATATGCATACAGAGCCTGTCTCTATCTCGTTGTAAAAATAAAGCTCTGGGGACGAGGTTGATTAAACACGTGACACAGTAACAGCACGTGACTACGTTTTGTTTTTTCAGCTTTGATGCTCCCGCTCTAATGGAAGCGAATCATTTATACGACGCTCAAGAAGAAGATGTGCGAAAAAAACCAACAGATGGTGAAAGATTTCAGAAACAAACTCCACAGACGTCCGCATCTAACACGCCCATACTAAAACACAGACCGAATCCAGATTTGAAATCTAAAAGACCACCGTCTGGTAGAAGAGCTCTTCAAGGAAAGACATTTAACACCAGTCATGATAACAAATATGATCTTTTTTCCGAGGGAGTTGAAGAACAAACGTCTAACAATATGTCAACACCTGGAAAAACCAAGCCTTTATCTGGAAGGATTGTCATTCATGCAATTCAACGTAAAGCTGAAAAAGAAGGAATTCAAAATGACTCAGAACATTTATTAACGTCTGGCAAAACGAGGCCACCTTCTGGCAAAACGAGACCACCTTCTGGTAAAACGAGAACTATTGGAGAAAATAACCAAAAGGAAAAAGAAAAGCGACCGCCTTCTGGAATTAACAGACCCGTTTCAGGAAAAGAAAGGCCTTCATCAGCCGTCAACCGAAAAAGTATACCATCACGAAAAGGTGAATAAACTAACGATGTCTGGTAATAACCAGACATCCTTAGTTAGTTAGTTAGTTCAAGACGGCTTCCGATGAAAAAATCATCATTTTTTAGATAATTTTAGAAAATAGAGCCTATGAAAGGCAGGTTGATGGTATAAATTATAAAAAATAAACAAATGAGCTAACAATCTCATCCCCAGGGTATCTTTTCTAACATCGGGACGGCGATACGAGCATGCAACATCGCCGTTCTGGAAGTCAGAAAAGATACAACAGCCCTGAGGACGAGGTTGATGCGTTGAAATATGTAAATGAACAAACAGAACAGAACAAAACAAAACATTAATTTCTTGACTTTATTTTTATTTTTTATAGATAGTCTATTGTCCCTGCATGGTGGTTCATCTCACGAAGATGAAGGGTTATACGGAAAAGCCGAAGATGAAGATCTTGAACGAAAATTTATGACACCAAAACAAGGGAGAACACCCTCCGTCACAGATACAAAAAAAGGTAATAATATGATGGAAACAGTTGAACTTGATTCAACTCAACAACACAATCAATAAAGATGTAAACAAGTGATTTTATTTTATTTAGATGAAACTTTCCTGGGTCTAGATTCCATGCCTCGTACACCACCAACTAAACTAATGGACGAAGCGAAAAATATGGAAACGAAAGCACAATACGAAAAAAATGGTTAGAACACTTTTCCTTTTCCTGTTCACAAAATGCAACTAGTGCAAGTTAACTGTACCTTTAAGAATACCGTGAGGGCTAACTTTAAATATTTTTTTTCATTCATTTGTTCAAAGGTTTATAAGCTTACTCTCAAATTAATAGTTCTGCTTTGTAGTTTATTTTTACAAGAATAATATTTCTTTACCTTTATTTGAGTCGATACTAATTCAATCTTCTATCATGAGATTATCCTCACCTCTGCCCCCACGGAATGTACACATTTGTTTATGCACGAAATTAAATTTCAATGTCTTCTCCCTCACCCTCCCCATCTCTTTAACGTAAAGTTTAAACATACGTTCAAACCTTCACCACAACCAACTTATACTTTTCTTAGCACCATTACCACCTGTTCGAACCTCGTCTCGAGCATCTTTAAAACATCGCAAGTCATCTGATCTTACTGCAGAAGTCTTACCTCCAATTAATGTTGGACGAACACACGACAAGAATATAGAAAAACATCCAACACCAACTGAGACAACCCGTCTAGTAGAAGAAAGCGCACCTGCATTGGAACAGTTGGATTCATCAACAACACAAAATGCACCTTCTGGCATTTTAGGAGACACAGTTCCTTTATCAAACGCAAGAGATGTTACAATACCACAAGCAGGTTCACCAACGTCCGATAAAAGTCGGCCGTCGTCGGAAAAGAAACGTTCAACGTCGTCGAATTCAACAACTGTTCGTCCGACTTCTACGGAATATGGAGCAGGCGATTACACCAGCACTATAACATATGAGAAAAGAAAAAAAGTTGAAGAAGACATCCCTTCAAATGGTAACTTCCTCATATATTTTACACGTAGTTTTTGTCTCGTTTATTTTACACATAATTTTTGTCTCGTTTATTTTTTATTTATTTCTACTTTTTTTTACTCAGGTTTACCACAAGACGATTACTCAGAGGGAAGTGATGATGAGTTAAAACGAGTAATGACACGAATAGACAACGTATATGATCCTTTAGGGTCAATACCAGAATTAAAAAATGACAAAAAAAATTCTTCTCCAAATGAAGTGAAGAAAGAAGAATCACCACATAACCAACCTATAAACGAACCAATAGAAATCATGAGCTCAGAAGGGTATAATAATGGCACGCCAGCCAATGATAAACCAAAAACGTTAGAAGACGATGCGAAAATTAACACTGATTTAGATTTTTTTGAAACCACACACACAACAAACGAGGAGACAAATGAAGAAAAAACAGTTGAAGAGAATGAAGATAAACCAAACATTCTTTCTAGTGTGATAAGCTTAAAAACAAATCACGAAAATGATACCATCGAAAGTGGTGTCGACAATAACGGATTCGTAAATGATGAAGTTACTCAGCCTGCATTTGAAACGACCAACTTACCAGGTGAGAATATAGAACCGCTACCGGAGGACGGGCCATCTGAAGCATTCCCTGATGATGCAATGAAGAATGGTCGCGATGAATTTGGAATGGGTGAAGGAAGTTATTTTACTGGTAGTCCGTTCAGTGGAGCTTCAGAGGAAGAGGAACCACATATAGAACTGCCGCGAAAGCCAAAATGGCACCCGCCATGGCAATTAAAACAAGTACATATTTCTCACATTTATTTTTATTGCCAACTGCGTTGATAAAAAAAAACGGGATGGTTTTACGTGCTTGCATTTAAAAGTCTTAGCTCAGTTTGTTCAATTTCGAGAAAACACCATAAGGTAACGAAGCAAAGTACTTGAAAATGGTCTATATTCTTTGCTTAAATTTATCATGTCTTCTAGATCGTACATATTAATGTAACTTTGTCTCCTAGGGTTACTCAGCCTTTTAACCTTTTAACACAGAAGGATGAAACCCTAGAATTTTAATTTTGATAACATTTATTTCAGGAAATCTTAGCGCATACGGATGCCATCCCAGTGCTTATAATCGACCCAACTAATCGATGGTTTGCGACAGGTTCATCAGATAAAACAGTCAGAGTAAGTTTAATTTATTTATCTATTTGTTTTCTTGTAATAGCAAGTCCATAAAATCAATAATTATCTACAAAAAAATATGTGGCAAATACCTCCAGAAATATCATCTCATATAGTAAAGAATTTCCGGAAAAATTAGCGTTTAATGTAAGAAATCAATGAGCGATATTGATGAGATTTTAACGGTTTCATCCTATGTATAATGTGTTATATAATGCTTTTAGATGTGGGACATCAATAATGGAAGACAGAAACTTGTTATAAAAGCTCACAAACAAGCGGTACGCGCAATGACTTTTGGGATAGCTGGACATCGTCACCTTTACACATCAGCTGATGACAGGCAACTATATTGTCATGATGTAGAAATAAACAGAGTAAGTTATAATTCTTTAACGTAGAAAAGCAAGAATGTTTTCCAACGTGCTTTAAGTTATATATTTCCGTTTCTATAACTTTGAGCAAGTCGCTACCTTTGGTTTCAATATCTCGCTCCCTTTTCTAAGAGGCTGGCGGTTTAGCGTTGAAGCTTTCTTTTTTGGTGCAAAAGATCAAAGATTCCGCTCTGATTAATATGGCAAATCAAACTTGATTGATTTTCGCTGCTTGCTACTGAGCATGAGAAAAAGATTTAGTGAATAGAAGAATGTCTAGCGTGGAGAATCTTCGTTCTTAGTATATCCTTACTAAAGCCGAGTTCATCATAAAGAAAAAATGCCCTGGAAACGAGGTTGTTTTGCTGTGCGGCTGTAGTGTTTGCACGATTTATGAAACTCGGAATTATAAAGCACCCTTTGCATGGCGCATATGTGTAATATGGTTACGCTAGGCAAACATACCTAAAATATAATCGATATTTGTGGAGCATTAAAAACTTAAATAAAATGCACAAATATTTTTAATTTTTACAATCACAAAGCAAAACAGATCAAATATCGGATGGTTTTATTTCTAGATCACAAATACATTCAAAGGACAAGCAGCAGTGATATACAGCATGTGTATGTACCCACCGTCGCATCTCCTAATTACCGGCGGACGAGATAAACTCGTCAAGCTGTACGATACAAGAACAACAAAATGTGTGAAGACACTACGTGGACATCAAAACACTGCCTCGTGTGTTGTAGCAGCTGAACAAACGAGACAAGTAATATATTTTTGTATTCGTTACGAGTATGAGACACAATAGAATGCAA
The DNA here is from genome assembly GCA_030067915.1 of Hydractinia echinata. Lineage (NCBI taxonomy): Eukaryota > Metazoa > Cnidaria > Hydrozoa > Anthoathecata > Hydractiniidae > Hydractinia > Hydractinia echinata. The sequence goes on along the minus strand of JASGCC010000015.1, from coordinate 626,972 downwards.
ACAGACATAAAGGCGAGGCAGAGATGGTGTAGTGGTAGCGCATTATGCTTGTAATAATAAGGTTTCAGGTTTGATTCCCCACTCCGGCGCAATTTAAATGTAGTGTTGTCAGCCAATTTGGTGCCATCTACTGACCGCTGATCGGCTTGTGTGGCAGGCAAGCAAATTAGAGCATTGCTATACGCATCTCTAGCGGTAACATAGCTACAGTCGGAGGGGAGAAGGCGCCAGTCGTTAGGATGGAATCCCCAAGGACGTTAAAACCTCCCCTTACTTACTTACTTACTTACATGATAGGTTAATTTCTTGTGTGTGTGTTGCCTGAAGTTCAACATTTTACTTCATTTCTAAAATTTCTAAAATTACAATTTACAATGAAATACCCGAAGATGAATCTATGAATTCTAACGAATTTTATTAGGGGAGCTTCCACTAGTTTACAGATTTACGAAATATAAGAAGATGAGGATGTTAAAAGTTCCACGATAAAAAAAGAAAGCAGAAACTGGTTCCATTGTTTATAGCTGCGTTTAGCAACTTATAAAAACACGTGCCTTAGATTTTGCCATTTTTAGATTGTCTCAGGGAGTCATGATGGAACGCTTCGAGTGTGGGATATTGGCGAAGGAAGGTGCATTAAAGTTTTACAAGGACACAATAAAAGTGTCCGAGCCTTGGCGCAGCATCCTGAGGGGTAAGTACGCTCGTTTTGAACAAAAATGTATCGAAAGAAAGTAAACCAATCCTTCTCTTTAGAGGGAGAATAATGAATAAACGCCTTTTTTTGATCCTTACACTCCGAAATAAAGGTGCTAAAAATCAGTTATCGGCGTTATGCTTATTTAGAAATTACGAAGAAACAACAATTTGCGCAGGTCTATATTTGTCATCCTCGTTCCCATAATTTGTTGCCTAATGCTAGAACCGCTAGCGCTTACTTGACGGCTTTTTTCGCCGCCGGCGTCAATATCAAAAAGGCAAGAAAACCTGGGTACGAGGTTGCAATATTTGATTTGCGGTCTCAGCAACGTTTTTTTCTTTCTCTCAATAAAAATAAGCACGAAGTGCCATTAAATTCTTTAGGGTGATACCTTAGCAAAGCGACAAACTCATAACATGGACGTGCCACGTCGCAAGTAAAGATAAATAACTGGGCTGAAGTACAAAGCTATAAAATTGTTGTGGCTTTTGGAGGATACTAGGTTATTTTAATGCTTAATTTTTAGGGCTACTGTTTTATCCGCATCAAGTGAACGAATAATTGCGTGGGAATTACCAACAGGTGATATGATCCAAGAGATTCAAGCAGAGGATATTGCCATCAACTCTGTAACAATAAATCACCATGGTGTTACTGTAGCTGGAGGTATGGAAACTAGTACTTATGCAATGCAATGTTATGTTTATCCTTGCGCAACCTTGTTGCAGGATTCGTATATCGTTTTGCTAACGCGGGTTGGTACCCTTCTTATTTTGCTGCCCTGAAAAAAATTAACAATAAAGGAATAGACAAAAACGATGATTGGGTTATAAACGTTTTCTCTAAAGAAAAAAGTAGTTTTTTCAGATGCGTGTTAATTTTCATATTTTTTAAGTTTCTATAATAAAGTAATTCGTTAATCTTTATAATACAGTGTACTGTGTTCATCTCGAACATCTCTGTATCCTCGAACACATCTATCAGTACCCTGCGAGTTCGAGACGAGAAAGTCTACAGTATGCAAAACAACTTTATAAAATTCAATGGTTTGTAGATCTAAACTGCTTCTAGACAAAACTGATTCTGGATAAAGTACCATAGAATCTTTCTGCATTATTTTTGATAACTAACATCAATTGTTAAACAAACAAACAAAAATCCAAACACAAAAAACATACAGCATTAATGTTTTTTTTCAGTCAATAGTGACCTTCACCAACCAAACTAATAGTTTGACATTTTCTTACCATTTTCAGGTTCAAATGGTGTTATCCATATGTGGGATTTCAAATCCGGCCATAGATTTCAAAAAATCAATCGAAGTAAAGTTTACGACTCCCAAGAAGTTCCAATTTGTGTTTTCGCTACAAAGTTTGATCACACTGGCACGAAACTAATCTGTTCTGACGCTTGTAACGTTGTGAAAGTATACAGGGAAGCATACACAAGGGTAAGACCTAACTTAGATGTTAGGTATGTGCAACCAAGCATGGAAATTCCGTTGGGCAAAAACTACCAGCGCTGAGGATGATTGACTGTGTAAATCTAGTTGATACTGCATGCGCATGCGTCGGAGTTGTTTACTTACTTACGCACGCTCGCTTAGCCATATATTCTTATTTATTTTAGCGACAAATATCTCCAAGGTGTTTAGTACTTGAAAGATTTTAAATGATTTAATAAAAATTGAAAATCGAAGTAAAAAAAAATAAATAAAAAAAATAATAAGGAAATTAACAGCTACCTTGGGAAAGAAATTTTTTTGCAGAACTTATTTTTGCGATTTTGGATCAAAATCACGAGTAAATAAAACATTACTGTGACACAAACATCATACACGCATACATATAAAAACCGCTCTTGTTTTAGGTGGCACGCCGATATCAACCTAATACCGAGACTAAAAGTCGAAGAAACACTCAAATATCTATTCCTGCAGCTGTTGGGTTTAGTCGAAATCCAAGCAAATCATCGCTGATTGGAAATAACATTATTTGAATGTTTGTATTCTTTATAAATGTCCAAACTGTAGGAAGAAGCTGCTATCGTTGTCAAACCCTTAATATATAAATTGCATAAACATAAACTAAGAGAAACAAAGATAAACAAAGATACATTGTACACGATTTTCTTAGGATTTAGATTTTTTTATACATATAATATATACAAAGTAGTCATTTTGTTGCCGTCACGTCATGTTGGATAAACTTTGAGGATTTAGACACACTAATCGACGAACTTTGGGTCTTTCTAAAACATGCATGAAAGTACGCTGGAAGTAAGGGCCTTCTCCCCAACTACACCATTCTGGACGTGGTATTAATTCTTTTGTGATTTTGACATGACCTTCTCTTAGTGCGAATAGGGTGTGGTCACGACCATAATCAACCTATAAAAATATTTTCAAATGTATACATTGGAAAAAGAAATGAAGACTAAGGGTGAATAAAAAATACTTTTGTTGGAACCTGCTCTTTCTGACACATCAAAAGCGAATAAGCATGAATAACGCTACAAATGCGAAGAACAGATTAGACTGGATTGGCAGAAGAGAACTTCTTGAAAAGTATTTTTTGCGTATAAAATAGAGGTTAGGCTCTATAAACTTTCAGAAATATGCAAGGTTAACAAATATGTAGGCCAAAACAAAAAGTTTGTCCTTATAGAAAAAAGGGGTCTAAATTCAATCTAAAAATTTAAAAGTGTAATTAAAAAAGTAGCTAACACTTTCTTCTTACATTTCTTCCTGGGTGCATTTGAAATCCTCTCTGTCTCAATAAAATCGCACCAGGCTGTACAAATTCATCTAAAAAGATTTTTAGAAATTTACAAAATCACTGGACAAGAAACACATTTTATTATACAAAATTTTTAAATTACATGAAAATTATTAAAATTCCTACCTGGCAAAACCTTAGGTCCCAATCGCTTTCCTTTGCGCTTCCTGTTGTGATTCTGACGTTTCACTGACCCAGCAGCCTTTTTTGTAGCATTTCGACATTGGATCGAGAACACTAAAATATCAGAAGCTGGGGATTTAATATTTTAAGCCTGAAAATTGTCTGTACTCTCACATACTACAGTCCACACAACTCCAGAAAGGTGCAGCTAAAACTATATTCAGGTACAGTCTTCTATAAGCAACTCCATTTTTGAGTTAGGTCTTTAGGTTGCTGTTTAAACACTGCTATATGTTGCTTTTCCGAAGACTTGCCATGATAACAACAACATCTTTCGCATGATTAACAAATTATATTACTTTGCACTAATACCTAAGGGGATTTGCAATTTAATAAGTTTTAACAAAGAAACTCAAATTATTAGAAAATAATTACTGTATATATATTGTTCTATCACAAAGCTTTTGTTAAATCACTCAGCAAAGATCATTACCATAATTACGATAAAAAAAAGATAAAAAGAGTTTTCAACTTGCAGGAAAAAAGGTGTTATATAGCGCGTACGCAGAAGTTACATTTGTAAAAGTTGTTATCTTTTGGCTCAATTTCAATCTTAGACCCTCAGTAACTAGGTTGCTACTATAAACTGTATAGTTTTTTCAAAATGCTACACCTTACTTTTCATCTTTATCTGGTGAATATTTGTTGTTGTTTTTTAAAAAAGGTCAAACCACTTTTTACAGGTATATGCAATGCTTTATCAGCACTCTACTGTAAACACTCCAAATAGAAAAAAATTTGTTTTCCAAATTGGCAGTCTTTTGAGTTTAACATGACTTTTTTAAATGCAGAAGAAGTTATTGCACGAGAGTGCCGACTAGCCGGACACGCCGCAAAAACCATGGGGCTGTCGGACGACTTCCAGGGTTTTAAACACCTGGAGAAACCCGAAACAATATTTTTTTAAACATTTATTACCATGTATATATAATTTATTCTTTTAATGTCGAGCAGTGGTAGTGGAAGAGTTCTAAAAAAATTTGTTTTTTAATCCTTTATTCCATAAATAGCTGTAATAAAATCCCACAAATAATAAACTGAGAGTACAGTACAACGACAAAATAGCACCTTCCTTCTTCTCGTCAAAATTTAAATGAGAACAATATATGAGCTTGTGCGCGCGTTGCATTTTGGGTGCAATTCGGTCGATTACAGACGAAAACCTTGAAAACCCCCCGAAAAAACGTCCATGGCCGCCCTCACATATACAGCGCTTTCGGTGAGTCGGCACCTTCTTGTTATTGCCATCATGTCTGCAAACAGTTTTTTGGCTTAAACATCAGAGCTTTTTTTGAATTTCTGTTACTTTTTAATGTATCAATTTTTTGAATATGAATACTTATAAGAATTAACCACCTTTATTTCAACATATAAGCTAGCTATCTATATACGTTGTTTTCTTTTCAATCAAAGAAACGAGGAAATAAATTTCTGTAGCTAGCTTATTAGGTAGTTTGTGACTAGTAGCGAGCTAGCTTATATAGCTAGTTATGTAAACTCTTGAATTATAATGCTAACCCATGAAGGAGAACTCACACGGTCGTTAAAAAAATTAAGTTACCAGGTAATATTGCAGATGTTGGTACTATTTTGGCGAGTGGTTTGAACAGAGTGTGTAGTATCAGGAAAGACGCCATATTTAATCAACATTATTTAGTTAATCGTACGGGCACGGACCGATATGAAAACACACTACTACTGCCAGAGGCTACCACTGAGCCCTGGGTTTCAATTTTAATTTTGAAAATCCGTAGAAAAATGTCAAAAACAACAAAGATGGTAGATTTTTTGCTCTGTGTGCTATCAGGGTAGGTGAAATTTTTGTATTTTTCGCTCATGTTCATTATCTACAGCTAGCTATAATTTTAACTACAGCTAGCCACGACTTTTTCACAGTTTCTAATCACCAGGGATCTAACTTTTTTAATGTGGGTGCATATATCCAACTTAGTAGAGAGTAACATTGTTTTTTTCTTCTCCATCCAAATTAGAAGCTCGAAACTAGCTATATGCCTCTAGTAGCTTTATTAATGGCTGTTTCTATGTTTATTACTTGTGTAACTTATATTTAGGACTGAAAGTATATGTTTTTAATACTTTTAATTTTCACAGTGAATTAATGGAATTAACTGGTTTGTAAAAAGAGAAAAACATGTTACCCAAACAAGCACCTCGATTTCACTTTATGTACATAAACCTATCAAACATGAAGTTTCAACAAAAACTATTAAGCTTAAAAACAGATGCAGTGAAACTAGAGAGTCAGGTTTTACCCGAGTTACCTATGATTTGGAGTAAAAGTACCTCATATTTATGTGAAAATGTAGCCAAGGATATTGTCAGGGAGGTTACCAATAAACCATTGACAAGAAAGTCAGGAATTGAAGAAGAACTGTATGTTTATCCACATGTCCTAAGAAGAATTAATGCAATGTCATACAAATTTGATACAAAGAGCAACCAGATTCAACATTTCATTCCCAAGCTAAAAGAAACTCAGGAGGTTAACCACACAATGTTACCAATGACTTTTCAAAGCACACAATTACGTTCTAAGCAAAATGCTTTACATTACAGCAATAGGCATAATGCGAAAGATAATAACCTTCCATCTGATGCACAACTTGATGAAATGATGTTGTATTTTCAACAACAGGCACATTGTCTTTTCAAGCCTGCTGGTTGGTCATACCGCAAATGTAGTTATAAGATATTATTTGAAAACATGATAATAGGTACAAGGACAGAATCTTTAAATGCTTATATCTTGCAAATAAACGTTATGAAGAGTATGATTAATGTTTTTTATTTTCAACCAGAGTTATCAATTTTAAGGATGACAAAAAACTTATCAGAAGGAACCATCTACGTACGCTGGCAAGTTCAAGGTATGCCACGTCTTTTAAAACCATTTTCAATGTTTGGTATATTTGATGAAAAACGTTTTTTTCGATATATTGATGGTTTCTCCATTTTTTATGTATTAAATGATGGATTGTACCACAGACATATTTTAACGAAAACAACACCTTTAAGAAATGAAGATGATAAAAGTCTGGCATCACATTTTCTTTCGAGATTAGGTTTACCTGATCCTGCTATGGAAAGTTTACCAAAGCAACCTACGCCAGCATTTAAGAAACATTTTAAAAGACTGTAATACGGATTGACATCGTCCTTATTATTTAATGCAATATTTCGTTTACAATGGACAAAAACAATTGATAACTATATAATTGTATTTTTGTTTTTGTTTACATACCTTAAGAAAGAAATTTTCGCGGAACATATTTTCGCGAGTCAAGGGCTCAAAAATTACGAATTTCGCGGAAGAAATTTTCGCGAGTTGAAAGTTAAAGGCATAAAAATATAAAAGGCTTTGCAGAAGAAATTTTCGCGTATCGAGGCTGTAAGAAGATCTTCCGAACAGCAAATGTGGACGTTTCTGAAAATTAGAGGACATTTTTTATATATACATATATTGAGGTCTTTTCGTTTTCAAATAGGTCAGGAGACTATTATTGATTTCCGTCGCCGCTATGCGGGGCGGAATCTTTAAAATCGCCTGATGGAAGATAGATATATATATAGATAGAGAGAGACAGCGCAGAGCCCGGACGCTGCTAAGTTTTTGTCCAGGCTAAACGCTCGGAAAATTCCATTTTTTCGAAAGCCAATGAAGATGCTTTATTATAATCTCTGTCAATTAAATGACCAATCTGAACAGAGAGTGTACTCTTCGTGTGGCCAGAACATTCCGTGTGCGGCCATGACTAAAAGTGCTTACATTTTGTTGGTCGCCCTGTTCTGACCCAACTACGGACACCGGCCCATCTTTGGACGCGGGACTGGCCCGTCTTTAGACAGGCCGGCCCGTCAAAAGACGGGTCGGTGCGTTCGCAATCGGGATGGCCCATCTATTGACGGGCCTGGCCCAACTTTGGACAAATGTTTGCAAATACGTCTTAAGTTAGTACAGGCCCAACTATTGACAAAGGAATTTCATGCTTTTAAAAGTTGTGTCATCAGATGGGACAAACTTAACTGTACACAAAGGTCTCTTGCAATTTAGAAAATGTGTCCTAAGATGGGACAGGCCTAACTATTGACAAACAATTCCCATGCCTTTAAAAGACTGTCATAAGATGGGACAGGCCCAACTATTGACAAACAATTCCTATGCTTTTAAAAGACTGTGTCATAGGATGGGACAGGCCCAACTATTGACAAATGACACTTGTGTTTTCAAAAATCGTAGTAAAAAAAGGGACAGATCCAACTATTGACACTTTTTAGAAACAGCCACAACATGGGTCAGTTTGAAGACTCCCAGACTAAAGTTAAGCCTTGTAACATGGGAAACACACTGTTTCAAATTTAAAAAAAATTGAAGACAGGTCTGGCCCAACTGTGGACAAATGCAGTGTCTATAGGAGAAGACAAAAGAAAACAAAAAATATACGGAGGAAAATAAGTAATGAGCAACACAAATACAATGTCATAATTTTTTTCCCTAAAAATTGAACAAACACAGACATAAATTCACAAATATTAGTAGCACAGTCGGTAGAGCGTACGACTCATGTCCAAGTGGTTGTGGGTTTGATCCCCACATAATGCTGTTGTCCAGTTGGGCAAGAATTTCAAAAAAGATTTCTGTAGCTCAAATGGGAGCTTAAGGACTCTGCTCGAAACTGGTGATATATACTGATCACATAAAATATAAATTAACTTATAATATTTCTTTAAATCATAGTCATAGTCTTTCTGTTTCTTGAATATATAACAAAATATTTCAATCATGGATGCCCCAGCCAAACGATTCTCGCTCTCAAGTTACGTAATAGGTCAAGTTGCAATAATTCCATCAAAGATTATATTGAAAATTAAACATAGCAAAATAGCTTAAACAACAGCTTAGCTAGCTATAGCTACCTGTGAATATATATAATATGAAATTACACTGAGCTAAATGTTATATTTTGATATCTGAGTCATAATTATTTAGCTAGTCATTATGCACACAAACATCTCCAATCATTCAACAAGAAAGTCTCTAACTGCTTTTTAAAATGCATTCGCAGATATGGTCTTGCACCAAGAGTTGCCAAGTAGTGTTGTTTTTGCTACCCACAACAATCTTGAAATGCATAACTCGATTTAATCTCAGCTAGCCATATACAACAATACCTCGGCAAAAGTTGCAGGGTCTTAAAGTATGCAAACATCTTTTAACGCCGTGTCGCAAGTTGGTCCTGGCCCGTCAATTGACAGGGCAGCATGTCAAAAGATGGGCCACCGTGTCAAAAGATGGGCCACCGTGTCCAAAGATGGTCCGTCCCGTCTTAAGACGGGCCGTGTTCTAAGTTGGGTCAGAATAGCCCCTTGCTGGTCTCTTTGGTTTGGTCGTGGTAGCTTTATTGATGGGGAGCTAAGCACTATTTTTTAAATTCGTGTATTTTATCAGGTAAGAATTATTTTATATATAGCTAAGTGAGAAAGGTGTGCTGGCTAGCTAGCTATCTCAATTTTTGGTGCTGACTTGGATCTCCTTTTGATTGGTGCTGACATTATTTACTTGCTAGCTAGCTATGGAGCTAGCTACACAAAATAGTGCTTTGATTAGAGTGCCTTTTTTTCTTAAAGAGCAAGCAACAAAAAACCTTTATCCTGCCTTGCGTAGTTCTTCCATGACTGGACACCCAACTCCTGTTCTTATGGGAAAAAAGGGGGCTAAAAATAACTTCCAAATGACACTTTGTGGGACTACTTCTATCAGATAAAAAGATATTTTTTGCAAAAAAGTTGTCGAAACGTGACAAAAGTTTATTGTTGCTTGCACTGAGCAGTCGGTGAACTGGTAATTAACCTGTAACCGATGCAGGATAATTAGATGCTACGCCTAGTATAATTAGCGGTTAAAAGCTTCTTGTGTTCTTTACAGCTAACTGCGTCTTTTCCATGTTTTTTCTTGAAATCAGAATAGTTTTGTTGTTTAATAATATATACGACATATGTACTGCTAGCTACAGTAAACTTATAACTTTTTTGCAAAATCGTTTCTTTTTCTTTTTCTTGGTTTTAATTGAAGCACAACTTTATGTTGATCTATATAAATATAGATGGCTATGGGGAGACTGATAACGAAGAAAAGTGAAAATTTAAGTAAAAAGATATATATCGTATAAGTAGCTGTATAAGCGGCTAATTATACTGTACACACCGTATATATAATTATTCTGCATAGATAAATAGAATGTCTGTATATTTTATATGGCTAGCCTTACAAATCCTGTCTATTATTTCCAGGAAAGGCCATAGCTTAGATAAGGAGTCTTAGAGTATTTAATGCTCATTTTGAGCTATGCAGAGGGCTGTTGGATGCTACAGGGAGTTGTTTGGTAGAGCGGGGACCCTAATTGGATCAGATCCAATTAGGGTCCCCGCTCTACCAAACAACTCCCTGTAGCATTTTCTCTCACATGGCTTAGGTTAACCCGGGGCTATGGTAGCATTCACTCACCAATATTGAATTGCCGCCAAGGGGAATCGAACCCCGTTCTCACGCACAAAATGCCAGAGTTATAACCACCAAGCTATGGCGCCATTGGAAACGGCTAACTATTCTGTTACTGGCTAATTATCAGTTCTCCTTGTGCCTAATTTGCTTGAAAATCTTTCTTGAACTCACCCAAAGTATCACAAAATATTTTTCTAAGATTTCTTAGATATGACTTGATTTTTAAAAATCTCACGAAAAGGACAATCGATTTTTCAAATCCGCAAATTTATTGTGTGTGTATATGCCCTTTTATGTTTCAACTTGTTGAATTCAATTTGTCAATTTGTCAAACAAAACAATGACCAATCAGTTTCCTCAAAATGAAAACTTGCAACTAATCCGACTCCCCGAAAGAAATTGAAATTTGAGAATTCGAATCAAAAAAGAATAATAAAAAATCAGTTGAATTCAATAAATCGATTTCAACAAAATAAATCCTGTATTGTCCACAGGTTTCAAAATCATGCATCGCTTGCTTAATATGTTACTTGTTTAACAAAGATGTCAAAAGCCGGCCTGATTAAATTTATATACATATTTATATATATAATATACATGTGCATCACATCGCATGGATTTGTATCTTCGTATTAAATTCCCTTTTTAAATCAAAGAGGCAAAGAGAGGTTAAAGAGACAATATTTAAACAACCTGGTTTTAATTCAGTTTATGGTAAAATTGTATTCTTGTTTCTTATTTTTAAAACGTACTTTCTTTTTCAGATCAGTTGAGCTCGTTCAGAAGTTATTATATTCGAATCGTCAAGTTTCTACATAGCAAGATTTGTATTCTGGAATTTCCAGAATTTTCCTGATCACTTTTAAAAATATCCAGTTGAAGTTTTAACTGTTATTTTAGAATACTTCATATAGCTATGTAAAATTTTTATTTATTGAGTTGTATTTTAACATTGCAGGTTAGTTACAAAAATAGTTGAGAATTGTGATACTCGTGATTTGTTTACCCCATAATTCTCCGTTTTCAAGGTCTACTTTAAATTTCAAAATCTTTCAGGCTAATGACGGAAATCTTAAAGCCGCAGGGCTTCTTGTTCTAATTAATTTTCGCGAATGGGCATTTTTACTGTATTTCGCAGAAAAAATTCGCGAAGTCGGGCAAAAGTCGTAAAAATTTCTTCTTGCTAAAATTTTTTTCTTTAAGATATTGTGTTTTACAATGAATTCCCTTTCTAAAAAATTAGGCAATGCGCTTAGCAAACTGCACTACCTTATTTCGCAGAAAAAAATTCGCGAATCGGGAACTATACTAAGCTCCTCCATGTATCCCCCTGAACATTTTTTCTTTACTTAGCAACCTCTTACCAATTGGATTGTGGCAAAAGTCTTCTCAGATGTATTGTCAGGGTACAGTTCACGATGCCAGTACTGTTTCAGTGAAAAAAATATCATATGGGTAACAAAAAATTACCAATTACCAACTAATTTTAGTATATATTTAGAGCATTTCCACTGTAAATGTTTTTCGTAGACAACAACCAGCGAAAATGCATAAATAATGTATATCGTGTCATACACTAAATACCAACCATACCTATCTGTTAAGCTTGGTTCACACTACGGGCTAAGGTCTTAGCGCATCATGCGCACTATGGTTAGCTCATCGTTTGCCCATAGTGAGAACAAAGCTTTAGGAATGTTTAAAAAATCAACAACTCTCGCGGACAAAAGGGCTACGAAACAGTTAAAGTAAGATCTCCGACATTGATGTCATTCTTAATCCTCGCACATTCTGAAGAAAATGTACGCACTTCACAGCTATAAGACAACCTGTTTACGAATAATTACTTTACGATGAATTTGCTATTTTGTTGTTATTATCTTCTACAAAAATAGAAACATATCTCAGACCTCGTTTCCATTTAATGATGATTTAACGGAGCGTCTCAAAAATCAATACCCCATATTTTTGTCTAATAGAAACATTTTCTGGTAATTCGTTTTAATACGGTATGTGCTTGGGGATAGGCGCATATCAACTTTTGCGCGAAATTCTTAGCTAAGTTCGCTCATGCACAAAGGCAAAGGCGTAATAAATGTGTTCCTGTGGTGCAGATACGTTACCTTCCTGGAAATTTTTGCGTGCTTTTATGTTTTCTAATGACAAAGTTGTAAGGCCAAAGAAAATCCTTAACCTTTTGTTGTTGTTGTGTAACTGCGAAGGCTACAAATTTAATTCAGGTATAAATTAACGCTGACACAAAAATATGATGTAGTTCGTTAGTTACACTGACACCTGTCCACTTTGCCCCCAAAAAGTCTATTTTCTATAATTAGCAATGAGTTTTAACGATTGCACTTAATTTGCGAAATTATACTTAATTCAGTGAAACCTCTCTATAGCGGACTCCGACCGTACGTAGAACTTTTGTTTCAAATTTCCCAATTACTTCAAAACCTGCTCTAGGGTGTGACATAGTGAAATGGACTGCAGTGTAGTAAGGAGGCTTTGGCAGACAGGTATATCCTTTCATTCTTTTATTCCAAAAACTGGAGATTTGCTGTAATAGGTAAAACAATTCGATATTTTGATTATTAATTGTTTAGGAATTACACATAACAATTGCTTTAAAGAAAAAAACCTATTGTGCACAAACTTGAATTTCACAACTTTTCCCGCAAAATGCTGGTGTTAATATGCCTACGACGTGTCCGGTTATAATATACGTATTATTTTTTTTGCTTTTTTTTCTCAAAAAAATACACATCTCAAAAATATTACAGCAGACTCAAGATACCAAATTCTGCCTTCGATTTATAATTTCCCGTTTTTCCTGATTCTCAGATGTCCGTCCTTTTTATCCACAACCCACTTTTAGTAAAAAAAATGATTTTAACGTAAAATTTTAAACGAAACTAATTTTTTTCAGGGAAGAAATTTTTGTGAGAAGAAATTTTCACAAATTATACCCTAATTCGCAAAAATAAATTCTGCGAAATTTACCAATAGTTCTTGTTGTCCATCAAAAATTAATTGGCATTTTTCCAAAGAAATTTTTAGAAAGCAATTTTTGAAAACGAAAAGACAAATATATAAGATAAAAAAGATTTCCTTATAGCCTTGATTCGCAATTTTGGGACCCTAGATTGCCAAAGATTTCTTCTCGGGAAAATTTCTTCATTAAGGTAGCGATCAAAACACAACAAGCATAAAAACACAACAAACCAGTCCTCTGGATTTTTTTTTCATACAATACAAAATATGCTGCATGTAGCCATCTATCATGTAGCTAATACCTTTCTCAGTTTATAATAACAAAATTCGTAATTCTAAAAATGGTAATGTAAATAAATTAAACGACATTGCATCAAATTCTTAGAACAGCCAAAACTATTTTAATTATTTCTCTGAAATACAAGAAAGGCAAAGTCTATTTACAACGCAGTCGGAGCTTGTGGTAAAAACAAACTGTTCATTTTTATCAAGTGCCAACCCTTCTATAGAACCACCGTGAATTTTTCGTTCAGTCAAACATTCAAAGGTGTCTAAATTCCATACGACAAGATAACCATTCTGTGTGGCACAAATAAGCAAATTACGTTTAGGTTGAATGCACATGTAAGTAAGCGTATGCCAGCCATATATGCTGTAAGTGTCTACCATTTTGATTAAGGTGAACGTGACGCCATCATATATTCTGACAGTCTGATCATCGGCGCAAGTAGCTAAAATGTTGTTGTTGTTGGAAAGTAACTTCCAATCAACTGACGTCACTGCAGTTGTATGACCACTCAATACATGCAAAATTTGTCCTAAAAACATAAATAATTTCTTTGAGCAATGCAGGGCAGAGCTTTCTAAGAGCACAATTGCTTGTGGAAGTTGAAATTAATTAATTTTAAATACACGAGAAAATGAGTTGCTAGTTTTTTTTACTCTCAAAATTGACGTGGCGCATATTCGACGACTGAACGCTTATGTGGTCTAGAGTTCTATTTTTTAAAAAAAGTAGCTTATTAAAAAGTAAAAAACTAAACAAACAACCGAAATAAAAAAAATCTGCATTCATTTCATTATGGAAAAAAGGAAAAGAATGGGGTACAAATTTCGTTATTAAAACTGCTCTTCAATGGAAGTAGTATTTGCTGGTATGTCATTTCAGGGATTGAAAAAAACACATATTTCGTGGGTTTTAATTTCGGCGGATAATAATTTGGCAAAAGAACGGGTATTAACATCGATATTTTTATTGTGACCCTTGGGTAAAGATTATACAAATTATTGTCTTTTTATGTTTCCTTTGCGGAAATAAATTTTCAGGGTTTTTTAAGAAATATTTCGTGGGTACGTAACTTTCTTGTTAACTAGCATGTCAAAATAAAAGAAAACGGCAAAGAATTGTGCTGACAAAATATTAGTACAAATTGTACAAATAATTCAGTCTGCGAATCCGTACCTTTCCAATAATTTAAAAAATTTGAAATATTCAAAAATATTGTTTGTAAGATTTAAAGTATCAGCAGTGTTTTTTTAAAATGGCGCAAACACGGCGGGCGTTGGCCTTTACATATGAGAGTTTGGCCCTAACAGACAAGGGTATAGATTCGGCATAAAGGGGCTTAGAAAGTACACTTTTAATAACTAATAAAATTACTAAGAGTAAATTGAATTAAGCTAAAGTTATGTTAATAGTATGAAACTCGAAGAAGAATTTTCAATCTTCAAAATAAATACGGATTTTCAAAAGTTAAAGTATTCCAGGAGTATTTTGACCTATTTCCGGTGTAATTTTGTTCTGCAATAATAAAGGGGACATTAAAAGGCACAAAATTGCTCATTATAAGTACATAAAAACGTGAAGAAAAAAATAATAGAATAGTCAAAGTACGTACGTACGTACAAAACCCTCTTACCCTTGTACGCACCCCTAAGCCTCCACTTTCTCCTAAGTGCGTACGGAGCTACTTAATGGACTGAAACAAAGGAAAACTAATAGTGGCCACCTACTTCTTTCCATTCAGTATATTATTTCAAGAAATAAAAAAAGCAAGAAAATGAAAAACAAACATCGCTTACCTGTTTCTGACGAAGCTACAGCACATGTTTTATCTTCCGAAGTGGTGGCAATCATATTATCGTTCACACTCCATGTTAAACTCCAAATTTCCATATTCAACTTTTCGCCGTTTGGTTGTATTTTTGGCTTGTGTTGCAAAGAAGAAAATATTAGCTTGATTAATATCTCGTTATTCTCATGATCAATCGTAAACACATGTAAATATCCCGCTGTAGTCGCAGCTGCAAGTTGTGTTGTTGTACTGTTTAATTGAACACTGACTACACCACCTGTAAAACTATATAACAATTTAAGTGTACAATCGTCTAGCGTGGGTGATTTGTTGGGATGTACTGTCCCACTTGTTATATACGACCATCCATATAAACATCCATCTAGTAATCCAATTAATAGACTAGTTCTGTACCATAACAAGCATCTTATAGAGGGTGAAGGTAGCAACACTTTTTTAATTGGTAGTGGCTTGTTGTATTCCCACAACAAGACCTTTCCAGTGAAATCACCAGATGCCACCAGATTATTCTCACTAACAGCAACACCACAGCCAGTGAGTGAAAGAAATGATAAATCTTGACGTCCAATTACTGTTGCCGATTCGTGGGAGATTGTAACTTGATGAAGGGACATAATACCAGCTATCCAAAAGCTAGATGGTGTCAGCGACAGATTCATATGCACGATAGATTCGCTGGGACAACCTTAAAAATAGCCACGATAAATAGAATAACTAGAAAGGACGTTTTCACTGCTTTAAAATGAAAGTCACATATTTGCCCATAAAATATATTACGTACAGGATAATAAAATAGCTTGTTCGTACACTTCATTTTGCAAAGATTTTCATCTAGATTTTTTCAGGTTGAAAACGTTAGATTTACTTTGTTTGGGCAAACTTTTGCTAATTTTATACCTTTCGCGAAGTTTTTATACGGCGGGCGTTCTCAAAACACATATTCCAAATAAACATTTCACGAAATTTTGTTTCATAAAAATGTCTTAGACTTCTACGAATCTTTAGGTTACAAACTTATATTATTTCAGCTCCTTATAAAGTATGTAGTATGCAAATACCTGTTATTTCTCCTAATAACATGCCTTCTTTACTCCAAAACGACATGACTCCAGATAAGTACGACATAGTAAACAATTCGTCACGATACCACATGCATACTTGAGGCGACCCAGTTGCCTGAATAACAGCTGACATGATCAACGACGTGGCATTGTAAAAACCAAAAACTCCATGTTGCAAACCAACACATATTAAATTGTCATTTACTTCACTTACACAAAGCATCACGTTCTTCTCATCACCAAGTGGCGACACCTCTTGTGTCTTCAAGAGCTCACCGTCAACAGAAAATAAATAAATAAAACAACAAGACGATGATTGATATATTGCAATAACTTCTCCGTTTTCTTTAAATACACTCGCGTTAAAACAGTCATAAGATTTTTGCTTCTCTGCATTGCAGACTACCTCCGACTGACCAGTATGGGCAGGTGTTTGAGGAGCTCTGTATTGCCACCTACAATTCACAAATGTTGTATAACACTCCAGTATAGCATTTAAATCATATACTATTAGCATTTGTTCAGGACCTTTTGAGCACACACTCAACATTTTGCCATCTTTTGACCAGGAACCATAAATCACATTACTAGTTGGTAGCTTAAACAATGCCATGATGGTCCAGTTTGCATCCCATATTTTTATTTCACCACACATAGATACACTTAGCACAAGTTTATCACAATTTTTCAACAGGACTGTAATTAAATCTTCGTGGGCTTGAAACATGCTTTTTTCTTTGGTTGTGATATGCCATTGAACAATACAACATCCTAGTGGAGTGCAGTACATATCTTTCTGTGTGCATGGAAATCCTGCACATTGGCGGAATGACCCAACTCCCCAAGAATCTTCCACAGTAAATTCCATTTTCTATTATTTATAAAAAGAAGATATTTCCAGCATTTATTTTCGATTCAGACAAATGATGTAAATTCATAAAGTATAAGTTTGCAATATATCTGAAGCACCAGTATCGGGAAATTAAACGAATTCATTAGATGCAAACAGTTTAATTGAAAACAAAAAAATTTTCATCGAATAATTTTTTATGAATTTTAGTCTTAATATCAGACGGATTTCTAACAAAATTATTATTAAATTTTAATTTATTAAGTGCTTTATAGTGATTCTGATAACGAATTATATGAATTACTTTTGTTTTAGTGAGACTATCATGATTTGCGACTTCATAAAATACAAATGAATTCCCTGTAAAATGCTGATTTAGCAAAATTTTGACTACTTGCGCAATTGATGTCCTACTTTATCTTGTTTTTCTCATGAAAAATGCTTTAAAAACCTATTTTCATCCCTACATAAATATAGCAGGCTTATTAAGTGGAATATCATTTTCAGATCTTTTTTCTGAGTTTCACTGCTGTCAACCTCTTTAACGTTCTTTGTATCTCAATCTTTTAATAAGTTACTTCATTCATGCCACGTTTAAAACTGTCTTGGTGTATTCACTGTAAAAAATTCCTTTTCACAGAATTTTTTCCATTAGCATACTGTCTGAGTCATGTTTCCCAATCGTTGAATCTATAATACAGTGGATTAGATTCTTCTGTTTTTTCTTGGTAATTTTAGTCTATAAATATGACATCTCATTACTCACTGTGCTTTCATTGCATCTGTGTGTGATATTATTATTTTCATCTTGAAAAGCATCTCTTCCCTTTTTTATGTCTTTTCAGAAGCGTACAAAGTTTCTTTTTCTTTCATAGTAGATCCAAACATGCTTTACAATTTTTTATTTATATCTGCACATTCCAACTTGTCATGGCTTAATCTAGTTGTCTTAATTCAGAAGATAAACTGGCTGGTTGTGGAAGAAATAAATACTGCTTACTATCAGTAATTCTGTTATATTTCTTGATTATCTGTATTGTTTCTCATATTCTTCGATAAACATTAAAAAACACTACTCTAGTATTCTCCTCAGCTTCACTATGGTCTCAACACCATCTTCTATTTTCAACACAACAATCCTCAGTTCATGTGCCTTCCCTTTAAATGTTAAATATACTACAATCCTTGACGTTTTGACTCTTTTTTCCACAAATGCCAACCTAACTTTTAATTATTCTTCTAGGTTGTATAATTATAGCATAATTACACTAAGCAAGGTTAACACATAAATAGGTAGAAAATGTCACTGCTTAGCCACACTCGCTGACATCAAACTAACTAACAGCCAGAATTTAAACTTAATTTAAATTTGCCCTTTTTCCAGGAAAATTAGAAAAAAAATAGAAATTGTTTCTTTAGCATAAGAATAGTGTTTTTTCGTTGAGGGTGAAGTATTCTTATGATTAGGCAAAATATAAGGGTGAGATATTCTTAATGTATTCTTATTTTTCAGAGTAACGTTTCTGTCACATGTATGCACAAGAACAACTATTTCGCAACAGCTGAATATGGTTCTTTTGAATGAGATGTTCACACATATTTTTTAGTATACTGTTACGCATTTACAGCATGTTTATGTTTTTTCTCCCCAAAGATATTAATCAAACCAAATATAACAGGTTAAAGATTTGTCTCATTTTGATTTCCCTAATTTTTTGCTTAACTAACAATTTTATTCTAAGCAAACTCATCCTGGAAATATTCTTAAGATATTCTTACAATTTAGGCAATTTTCACCCTGATATTCTTATAGAAGTTATTCTTATAAAAAAAAAGCGTGTATGTGACCCAGTTCACTATGATGACAACTCTACAATGTTACATGCTAGGATATATTATACTACTATGTCTAAAAAGCAAACATAAGATAAACAAGATAGATAAGTCATAATAACTATTTAACATGACAGCCAAGACTCCAGAAAAGCCCTAGGATGATCCCTAAACGAACTTAAGTAGACCCAGAGTAATGGCTAAATTTAGACATTTCCCCCAATACCCTGAATTATAGTGCATTAATCTGGGAGCATGTTTATTAAACAGAAGTTGTGATTTGGTATAACATTTTGGTGATTGATGATGTTTGCCTGAATTAACAAATCCTATTTGCAGTACATCCGTAATTTTAAAAATTAAAAACAGAAGGTAATTACATAAAAAACCAACCTCATTTTCAGTATAATATGGCCAATAATTTTATATTTTTAATAATAAAAAATCATAAGATTTTACTATTTTTGTGTGACTAAACTCTGTGAATTTTGGCCAAATTGGCAAAAGTAAGCTATATAGTATGAAAAAACTAATTCGTTTTAAATAATTATAATCTGCATTTTATGCGTGACACCCAAGATGGTTTTAGTTTGATAATTGCAGTGAGCATTAAGTAAATTTATGGTTTTTGAGGATGTTATTCAGACATAAAAATGAAAAATATTTATGCAATATTGTTTTTGTGAAGAATGTTTAATTGCTAAAAAAACATTAGCTAAGTTTTTTCAGGTTCGTATTGTCTTGCCTTACTTAGGTTTTGTTTCACTACAGCCTAGGACATGTCTTAGGAAACTGTTCTATAAACAGCTCCCTTGCTCTTTATTACATGTGGTTTTTAAGTCATATTTGAGATTGCCTGCCCATTTTTAGTTTAGTGGTAAACTTGTTAAGTCAATTTCAGTGTCTTAACATCATACATTGATGTACTCAATAGAAATATAACATCAGCAAAATCATTTATAATTAACGGACATGTGAAACATATCTGTTGTTCTTTGTTGGTCCTTTCTCCCTGTAAACAACATATTGACTGTAAACTCATAACCCCCTCCTCCACATTAACAACATGCTAATGTAAGCTTAGTCTTTTCTGATTTAAAACTCTTATTACACATTAAATTACTTTATGTTGAAATTTTAAATCTATACATAGTCATAAAATACTATAATGACACTATCATTTTCACTTGTCTTTACTAGTTTGTCTATTCATCACTGATACACCTAGTACAGGGTCAGAGAGTCATGACCTCCTGCGGCAACCAAAACGCAAACAAAAGAAAGCTGGTGTACACTAACCCCATGAAAAAACTCCACATAAATGAATTATTTACAGTGGCCTCCAGTGGAAACAATCCACTAACTAAGTTTTTGCGATTTTATGGGCTAGCCACTATAAATATTATTTTTATTATTCCAGCGTGACGTTATTTTTTTACTTTTTAGAAGTATAAGCATTCTGGCTCTGGAATTTGCATGGCAGGAATAAAAAGCTGGAATTTGGTGAAGAGAGGTCTTTTCCTGAGGATTTCTTCTCACGGAAACATCGTTTGAGGTTTTAAACTATTATTGAGGTAGATTGATGTAGCGTCAACATTGCCCCTGCACTCTCCCTAAAGTTTGTACTAATTTTTTCGCGTTTCATTCATTAATTCACACCGTTTCGCGTAATCGTTGTATTGTCTTGTGAATCCATGCAAGTAATTAAAATAATAATTCCTGTGTCATTAGGGACTTATATTTTATTTTAAAATAGCTTTTTGCTTTTTTTCTTCTTGGACAGAAACAGGTTGAAAAGGCTGCAATAACTTCAAGTTTCAAAACGCTACAAGTTTCAGTTCAAAATATGCCTTCTGATTTATTTAGATTCATTTAAAGTCCTAACAAAGCCTTCGTGTAACGAAATGGACTAATAATTTCTTTGCTTCACTAACAGCCCCCACCTATTTTCCTGCCACACAGATGCCACAGCCGAAAGTGCTTACTGCTGAAAATATAAACAACGGAATTCATCTAATAGAACCCCAACAAGTTTATCGTCTTTTTGTTGATTGTTTTGGATAACCACGACGTCAACAGCACCTAATTCATTTTGCATTGGGTCACAAAAAATTTCATAAGTGATTTATCATCTCACTCTTGCCAAGAACTTCAGGACACAAACATATTTTCAATGGTGGACCTCCTATCCTTTTTGGCGCTGCTGCGTGTAGCTTGAAATGAGCATTAAATACTCTATAGACCTTTTTGAATGTTTACATTTTCCGCGGTAAGCCCTTTCGGCTTTAACAATTGCGTGGCAGGCAAAAAGATGCGGGCGCTAGATGAAGTGAGGTCCTTTTTAGTCTGTTTCTTCGCACAACGGTATCATTACGACTTTATATGAATATATGTCAATCAGAAATTATCCATCTACACTCGATAATAGTTTAAAGCCTCAAAAATGTTTCCGTAGAAAGAAATGGGCTGAAAAAGACCTTTCTTCAGCAAGCTTCCGCATCTTTCTGCCTGCCACACAGTTGTTAGAGCCAGAAGGGCTTACCGCGGAAAATGTAAACATTCAAAAAGGTCTATAGGACTCCCCATCGAAGCCATGTCCCCTCCTGGAAATAATAGACATGGTATATCCCTCGATATTTGTGAGGTTAGCCATGTAAAATATCTATCTATCTCTATCCTATAGACCTTTTTGAATGTTTACATTTTCCGCGGTAAGCCCTTCTGGCTCTAACAACTGTGTGGCAGGCAGAAAGATGCGGAAGCTTGCTGAAGAAAGGTCTTTTTCAGCCCATTTCTTTCTACGGAAACATTTTTGAGGCTTTAAACTATTATCGAGTGTAGATGGATAATTTCTGATTGACATATATTCATATAAAGTCGTAATGATACTATTCTGACCCAACTTAGAACACGGCCCGTCTTAAGACGGGACGGACCATCTTTTGACACGGTGGCCCATCTTTTGACACGGTGGCCAATCTTTTGACATGCTGCCCTGTCAATTGACGGGCCAGGACCAACTTGCGACACGGCGTTAAAAGATGTTTGCATACTTTAAGACCCTGCAACTTTTGCCGAGGTATTGTTGTATATGGTTAGCTGAGATTAAATCGAGTTATGCATTTCAAGATTGTTGTGGGTAGCAAAAACAACACTACTTGGCAACTCTTGGTGCAAGACCATATCTGCGAATGCATTTTAAAAAGCAGTTAGAGACTTTCTTGTTGAATGATTGGAGATGTTTGTGTGCATAATGACTAGCTAAATAATTATGACTCAGATATCAAAATATAACATTTAGCTCAGTGTAATTTCATATTATATATATTCACAGGTAGCTATAGCTAGCTAAGCTGTTGTTTAAGCTATTTTGCTATGTTTAATTTTCAATATAATCTTTGATGGAATTATTGCAACTTGACCTATTACGTAACTTGAGAGCGAGAATCGTTTGGCTGGGGCATCCATGATTGAAATATTTTGTTATATATTCAAGAAACAGAAAGACTATGACTATGATTTAAAGAAATATTATAAGTTAATTTATATTTTATGTGATCAGTATATATCACCAGTTTCGAGCAGAGTCCTTAAGCTCCCATTTGAGCTACAGAAATCTTTTTTGAAATTCTTGCCCAACTGGACAACAGCATTATGTGGGGATCAAACCCACAACCACTTGGACATGAGTCGTACGCTCTACCGACTGTGCTACTAATATTTGTGAATTTATGTCTGTGTTTGTTCAATTTTTAGGGAAAAAAATTATGACATTGTATTTGTGTTGCTCATTACTTTAGCTATATTTGTAATAGATTATATTTAGAGAACATGATTTATTTTCCTCCATATATTTTTTGTTTTCTTTTGTCCTCTCCTATAGACACTGCATTTGTCCACAGTTGGGCCAGACCTGTCTTCAATTTTTTTTAAATTTGAAACAGTGTGTTTCCCATGTTACAAGGCTTAACTTTAGTCTGGGAGTCTTCAAACTGACCCATGTTGTGGCTGTTTCTAAAAAGTGTCAATAGTTGGATCTGTCCCTTTTTTACTACGATTTTTGAAAACACAAGTGTCATTTGTCAATAGTTGGGCCTGTCCCATCCTATGACACAGTCTTTTAAAAGCATAGGAATTGTTTGCAATAGTTGGGCCTGTAATAATAGTTTGTAGCAATAATTGTAGCAATAGTTGGGCCTGTCCCATCTTATGACAGTCTTTTAAAGGCATGGGAATTGTTTGTCAATACAGTACAGTCTGAATGTAATCTACCGCGTACACGCTAATATCACACCTTTGCGTGGAGGACGGCAGTCGTTTGTCTTTTGTTATAATCAAATCCCTTAAGGGTTTTGCGAGTTTATATTTGCGTGTTAAAAAACAATGCGCTAGCGAAGAAATATCGGAGCAATTATATTTCTTGTAATAGCGAGATGCATTGTGTAAATGTATTGATAAGCTATTCCCTTAAGTATTAGCGTGAAGTATTTAAATAATAAAAATCTTTCGCGAAGTTTTATAATACATTGCGCGAGAATGTATTGTTGATTTAATTACTTAAAAAGATTCCAGCGCGTTTAATTTAAGAAACATACGAGAAGCATTGTTCACAACTATTAAATGCCGCTTTTCGTTTATAAACTTTTAAAATGTGATCTTAAAAAACATTTCTATCGCCGTTTTTCGTTCTTAAACTTTTAAAATGTGATCTTAAAAAACATTTCTATCGCCGCTTTTCGTTTTTAAACTTTTAAAATGCGATTTAAAAAAACATTTCTATCGCCGCTTTTCGTTTATAAACTTTTAAAATGCGATCTAAAAAAACATTTCTATCGCCGCTTTTCGTTTATAAACTTTTAAAATGCGATCTAAAAAAACATTTCTATCGCCGCTTTTCGTATTTAAACTTTTAAAATGCCATCTAAAAAAACATTTCTATCGCCGCTTTTCGTATTTAAACTTTTAAAATGCCATCTAAAAAAACATTTCTATCGCCGCTTTTCGTTTATAAACTTTTAAAATGCGATCTAAAAAAACATTTCTATCGCCGCTTTTCGTATTTAAACTTTTAAAATGCCATCTAAAAAAACATTTCTATCGCCGCTTTTCGTTTATAAACTTTTAAAATGCGATCTAAAAGAGCATTTCTATCGCCCCTATTCGTTCTTAAACTTTTAAAATGCGATTTAAAAAAACATTTCTATCGCCGCTTTTCGTTTATAAACTTTTAAAATGCGATCTAAAAAAACATTTCTATCGCCGCTTTTCGAATTTAAACTTTTAAAATGCCATCTAAAAAAACATTTCTATCGCCGCTTTTCGTTTATAAACTTTTAAAATGCGATCTAAAAGAGCATTTCTATCGCCGCTATTCGTTTTTAAACTTTCAAAATGCGATCTAAAAAAACATTTCTATCGCTGCTTTTCGTTTATAAACTTTTAAAATGCGATCTAAAAGAGCATTTCTATGGCCCCTATTCGTTCTTAAACTTTTAAAATGCGATTTAAAAAAACATTTCTATCGCCGCTTTTCGTATTTAAACTTTTAAAATGCCATCTAAAAAAACATTTCTATCGCCGCTTTTCATATTTAAACTTTTAAAATGCCATCTAAAAAAACATTTCTATCGCCGCTTTTCGTTTATAAACTTTTAAAATGCGATCTAAAAAAACATTTCTATCGCCGCTTTTCGTATTTAAACTTTTAAAATGCCATCTAAAAAAACATTTCTATCGCCGCTTTTCGTTTATAAACTTTTAAAATGCGATCTAAAAGAGCATTTCTATCGCCCCTATTTGTTCTTAAACTTTTAAAATGCGATTTAAAAAAACATTTCTATCGCCGCTTTTCGTTTATAAACTTTTAAAATGCGATCTAAAAAAACATTTCTATCACCGCTTTTCGAATTTAAACTTTTAAAATGCCATCTAAAAAAACATTTCTATCGCCGCTTTTCATTTATAAACTTTTAAAATGCGATCTAAAAGAGCATTTCTATCGCCGCTATTCGTTTTTAAACTTTCAAAATGCGATCTAAAAAAACATTTCTATCGCTGCTTTTCGTTTATAAACTTTTAAAATGCGATCTAAAAGAGCATTTCTATGGCCCCTATTCGTTCTTAAACTTTTAAAATGCGATTTAAAAAAACATTTCTATCGCCGCTTTTCGTTTATAAACTTTTAAAATGCGATCTAAAAAAACATTTCTATCGCCGCTTTTCGAATTTAAACTTTTAAAATGCCATCTAAAAAAACATTTCTATCGCCGCTTTTCGTTTATAAACTTTTAAAATGCGATCTAAAAGAGCATTTCTATCGCCGCTATTCGTTTTTAAACTTTCAAAATGCGATCTAAAAAAACATTTCTATCGCTGCTTTTCGTTTATAAACTTTTAAAATGCGATCTAAAAGAGCATTTCTATGGCCGCTATTCGTTTTTAAACTTTTAAAATGCAATATAAAAAAACATTTTATCGCCGCTTTTCGTTTATAAACTTTTAAAATGCGATCTAAAAGAGCATTTCTATCGCCGCTTTTCGTTTATATACTTTTAAAATGCAATCTAAAAAAACATTTCTATCGCCGCTTTTCGTTTATAAACTTTTAAAATACGATCTTAAAAAACATTTCTATCGCCGCTTTTCGTTTATAAACTTTTAAAGTGCGATCTAAAAAAACAATGTTGTTATTTATACATAAAGACCACGATTTTTATGTACTTATTGTATTTATTGTACGACCAAATTTTAAATATGGTTGGGCAAATGAGATGGCAAGGGTTTACATATACAATTTATAATTATCGAAGTAACTTTATATTAAAATACTATTTCTAATTCAACTCCGATAACTAATTTTATAATGTAACGCAAACAACTAAACTTTTATATTTAATTACTGCAATTAAGAATTTCAAAAGAGTTCGCGCAAAATAGATTGCTAAAATTGATCTTGCAACCTATTGTGATTTAAACAATCGATCGCGTGGGGTCATTGTTTATCAGCGAGGCAATTATTTTCTTAAAAAAACAAAAGCTATCGCGATGTTATTGTTCTGTGTAACTACTCATGCGAGTTTCGCGTACGCGGTAGATTACATTCAGACTGTACTGTAGTTAGGCCTGTCCCATCTTATGACACATTTTCTAAATTGCAAGAGACCTTTGTGTACAGTTAAGTTTGTCCCATCTGATGACACAGCTTTTAAAAGCATGAAATTCCTTTGTCAATAGTTGGGCCTGTACTAACTTAAGACGTATTTGCATACATTTGTCCAAAGTTGGGCCAGGCCCGTCAATAGATGGGCCATCCCAATTGCGAACGCACCGACCCGTCTTTTGACAGGCCGGCCTGTCTAAAGACAGGCCAGTCCCGCGTCCAAAGATGGGCCGGTGTCCGTAGTTGGGTCAGAACAATACCGTTGTGCGAAGAAACAGACTAAAAAGGACCTCACTTCATCTAGCGCCCGCATCTTTTTGCCTGCCACGCAATTGTTAAAGCCGAAAGAGCTTACCGCGGAAAATGTAAACATTCAAAAAGGTCTATATATATAGTAGCCTAGTTAACTAAGCTTTCTTCTTCGAGTTGATGAAATGAGTTTCTCTCAAACTAAAGCTTAGACGCGAACGAATGACTCAGCGGAAACCCCGAGTTTAAATTGGACAATGTGACTAAACGCTTCGGAGGCCATTTTAATTTATCTGTGAGTTGCTTACCAAGCTTGGCCACATCTTATTGTGGTAAAAACTTTATAGTTTACTAATGTTTGTTAGGGTGAGTGAAACCACTCGCTGGAATATTCGGATGAAAAGGGCTTTCCCCGACATGGACCACGTGAGCAAAGAACAATAGAATTAGCCAATCAAAAAGCGCGGCCAGATTTTGGCCGCAGAAAAATCGTTTGAGACCTAGCGTTATTTTTCCCACCTTAACTACTCCGATATCCCGGTGGTAAGAAAAATTACGCTGGGTCTCCTGGCTATATATATAGTAATTTTTTTGGCTCTCATCAACAGAAGAGAGCACGTATCAGAGCCGTTCATAGCTAGGGCAGAACATTTCCATCCTAGCATTTTTCCTTGCCTGAATTATGTGGGAATGAATTCACCACTTCGCCCTTCAAAAACGAGCCTCAAAGCTCCCTAAAATAAGATTAAAAAATAAAATTTAGCTAGTTACCTGACAGCCGTCAAACTGCCAAAACGCGTTTGGACGAAAGATCACGATTCAAAGTATTATTTTTAATGCCATGACAAAGTCGATATTTAGTGTCAATTTTATAAGCTACAAAGAAAATAGTATAGACTTTCGTTCAAAATACGTTTCGCATAATACTGTTCTGCCCAATCTTAGGACGCTGCCCAATCTTTGGACATAAAATTGCCCAGTCTTAAGACTGGCCAGCCAGTCTAAAGACTGGGCAGGGCGTCACAAGATTGGGCAAAAGATCATGTTAGGCCCATCTTCGGACGCCTTTTAGATTTTAAGGAAGGGATGTGCCACACGAGCTCTGTTGTTTGCAAGACCCAACAAACATTCTCAGGCACATTATAAAACATCACATTTTGGGTACTGTTGAATTGACCCGGCCAGTTTTTTTACACAGTAGAGTGAAAATCGTAGCTAGTTAGGTAGCTGAGAGCTCGTGTTATATATTTAGCATTTATTATACAGCTTGTAGTGGCTAAATTTTAAAAATAAAATTTTTATATTTATGAAGAATCAGAAAAATCGTATTCAACCATATTATTAGTTAACTAGCTGGTAATTTCATTGGATGAGATGTTTAGCCAGCGTATAATACATGGTATAAATTTTTGGCCTTTTGATTTTCCAAGAAAAGTTAAAGTTCCTTTTAAGAGGTAGAGTCTAAAATTTTTATTGTTCTGTTTGTCTTCCACAATTGTTCTAAGTTTGGGCATGTACGTCCATAGATTGGGCAGTCCAGTCTTAAGACTGGCCACCCAATTGTCACTGTCGGAAGATTGGCCTGGCCAGTCTTAAGACGGGGCGCGTTCCAAGATTGGGCAGAACAATACCACGAACTGTTAAACACCATTATCCGAAACCATTAACAACGAGAAGTGTTTGTGACGTACGGAGTGTAGTTTCTATACAGAGTAATACTTCGTATAGCTGCTATACGGAGTTTGGTTTAGCGATACGGAGTATGCCATACGGAGTGTGACATATACATGTCGAGAACTGCCACACGAAAAACTCTGTTTAATTGCGTTTTAAATTTATTAACTTTTATTTTACTTTTAATTTTATTCAATTTATTTTTAATTTGCTTTTTCTATTTTAATTAATTTTACTTTAAAAAAAATTCAACTTTATTATACTTTTATTTTATTTCTACTTTCAATTTAATTTACTTTTAATTTGCTTTTTCTATTTAAATTTATTTCACTTTGCATAAAAAAAAAAATTAAAAGTAGAATTAAAAAAAAAATTAAAAAAAAAATTATTGAAAATAAAATGAATTACAATTAAAAAAAAAAGAAAAGAAAAAATGAATTAAAAGTAAAATGAATTGAAATAAAAAACAAAAAGGAGAAATTAAATAAATTTAAAAGTAAATAAATGAATTAAAAAACCCGAATAAACAGAGTTTTTCGTGTGGCATTTCTCGGCCACCATAGACATGCTTCATATACGAAGTATGCTATACGGAGTGTGACATGCTTAGTATACGGAGTGTGGCAGGCTTAGTATACGGAGTAGTGTGACATGCTTAGCATTTTTTTGCTGATTTTCAGTTTCCATTCCTAAAATTTTACAATTTCAACGATATACTTAGGTAAGTCATCGGTACAAAAAGACAAAAAAGAAATTCAAAATTACCTTCTGATTTTGGTTAACTGCAACACCAGATACAACAACAGAACTTCACGTATACTGACAAACTTCGAACGTTTTGCACCGCATGCTTTGATGTACAATTCGTAAAGTCAGTCTCCCCATTTTTCAAAATTTATCTTTTTTGGTTCAGACAAGAAATTTGCCTGGTGCTCAACGTGTCCATTCATTAGGTCAAAAACTCGCGTGAACAACAACCCTGCCACGTAAAAAAACACCAATTTTTGAGACTCGGTTTGTAATGTTGAAGAGGTTAATTAATTAGGTTCGTTGTATTATCAGCTAAAGACTAATCTTGGTGGCAGTTCTACTAATACTAATTGGTGCTCTGCATGTTTGTCTCATATTTTAAACTTTTTTCTTACACAAATTATTTGCTTGTTTTAGGCACGATTTTTTAAACTGGAATAGCCCAGGAGTAAATTTTTAATAAGAATGCTTAGTTTAGACTTCGACGCTCATGCTGCATTCAATAATGTTTAGCCAAACCAGTGTCGGCATTATACTCTCAAAGCAGTCCGGGCCTCTCGCAGCTTTTTGTACTAAATATTTCCGTCTATACGGAGTAAACATATCGCTATACGAAGTTATACTCCGTATACGCATGCCTATACGGAGCCATACTCCGTATAGCTGCACACTCTGAATGGAACATGGTCACGGGAAGGAAAGCAGTCTATGATTTTTGTGAGAAGAACATTGGTCTTCATTTTGCTAGTTGTTTGTAATTGGACTAAAAATTATGACCATTTTGTATAAATTTAGCCTTTTCAGTCATTGGAGTAGCTCATCTTAGCTAGGTTAGGTTAGACCTCAAAAAAAAATAAGTTTAGCGGCTGATCCTTCTTCGTTTATTTTAGAAAAAAATCAGCTGATTCTTTGATTTTATTGTCATGCCCTGACACCCAGGGCATGTTGATGCAGAATGAAAACACCAATAATTAGCATGTGCCTGAATGCTCATGACATGTCAATGCGCCTGACTCTCAGGGCATCTCATCTGTCTCATCGCGCCTGACGCTCCGAAGCATGCATTTGTGGCGCCGTAGATTAGTGGTTATAGCTCTCGTACTCTGTGCGGAAGACCGGGGTTCGATTCCTCTTGACGGCGATTCAACATGGGCGAGTGAATGTTACCATAGCCCGGGTTAACCCAAGCCATGTGAGGAAAATTGGGAAGATGGCACACTGTGTGGGCCGTTGGATGTTGCCGGGAGTTGTCTAGTAGAGCGCGGGCCCTAATTAATAATAATAATAATAATAATAATAAATATTTAAAGTGGCTAGCCCAGAAAATCACAAAAACCTATAGTTAGTGGATTGTTTCCACTGGGGGCCACTAGAACAAAAAAGAAACAAAAAATGATAAACCTTAGACTGCCTCAGCTCAATCAAACATAGTAACATTTATAATCTGTGAAAATTGAAAAGAAAAAGAATAAAAAACAAAAATTAAAAAGTTAAAAGTGATCTCCATTAGAATTTGCCAAATACATTAGAGATGGAAGTCTTAAACGAAAGCAGACTTCCATCACAGGTCACTTGGTCTGGAAGATTATTCCACACTTTTGCAGCTCTAAATGGGAAGGCTTTTTTGCCAAATTCCGTGTTGACCAAGGGAAGTGTGAACCTGTTTTTTTGAAGCTCCTCTTGTTTGATGATTATGACAGTTTTTTGTCAAAAGGAATTTTGAGCGCATGTAATCAGGAGCAATGTGATTCATGGCTTTGAAAACTAATATGGCATCGTTTTTGATGAGTAAATTATTCATTGAATATTCTCTCTCTTTCCCAAGAAAGGTACGGACACATTTTAATCGTTTTTCTAGTTTTCCCAATCTACCTTGGGTGGCACAAGCCCATGCCGAGGAGCAGTAGTTGAAATATGGCATGACAAGTGCATTAATTAAAAGGTTTTTTGTGTGAGGTGTTAAACAGGATGCAATGGTTCTAATTTTAGAATATTTAATTAGTATTTTTCTATTTATGTCATTAATGTGCTTTTCCCATTGCATTTTTTGATCAAATGTTACCCCAAGATATTTAATTTTTTTCGCTCCTCTTCAAAGGAATACCCATATAGTTGATAGTTTTGTTCTCAACTTTTTTTAACTGGCTGTGGTTGCCGAAAAAGATTGTTTCAGTTTTGTCCGTATTAATAGTCATTTTGTTATTATTCAGCCAGAGGTCGACTTGCGAAAGTTCTAACTTGACCTGGGAGACAAGGGTATCCAAGTTTTTATGAGACGAAATAATTATTGTATCATCTGCATATAGATGGTGGTAGTTTGAATTGATGACAGATTTTAAGTCATCAATATACAAAAGAAAGAGCAGGGGCCCCAACACAGATCCCTGCGGCACCCCAAAAGCGTCTTCATGAAGCAGATCTGATCCTGTGTCGTTTACAAGAGTCAGCTGCATTCGGCCCGTTAAGTAGGACTCGAACCAGTCAAAGGCAGCATCTCTGATGCCAAAACACCATAGTTTTTTTAACAAAATTTTATGATCAACAGTGTCAAAAGCTTTTTTAAGGTCAATGAGCACAGCACAAACAAAGTTATGTTGGTCGAGCTCAGTAAGAATAAAATCAGAGACATTGACTACTGCAGTTTCTGTGGAAAAGAGTTTTCGAAATCCAGACTGTCTGTCATTCAGGAAGTTGTGCTCAGAAATAAAATGAGACATTTGCTCATGCACTAACTTTTCAAAAATTTTCATAGGAATTGGCAAAATGGAGATAGGCCGATAATTAGTAGGATCTGTTTTATTGCCACTTTTAAAAATAGGCGAGACCCTTTTAGTCTTCCAACATTTAGGTACATAACCAGTAAATAAAGATTTGTTGAAAAGACTTGATAAATAAATACTTAAAACTGACGAACCTGCTTTTAGCAGTCGTGAACCAATTCCGTCCAAGCCTGTAGCTTTATTAAGTTTTAGTGAACTAATTATTTTCTCGACACTTTTGGTCTCAATGGGTCTGCGTAGCTCAAAATGAGCATTAAATACTCTAGGACTCTCCATCTAAGCCATGGCCCCTCCTGGAAATAATAGACAGGGTATATCCCTCAATATTTGTGAGGCTAGCCATGTAAAATATGCACATCTATCTATCTATCTATCTATCTATAATGTGAGCAATGAAACCGTTCTTAAAACATGTAAGTGGAAACAAGTTAGCTGGTACTACAAGAGACGTGTTGCATGTTTAACATATAACATTTACAACGAATTGTCACCATCTCATTTAGCATCTCTAGTTGAAAAACGATCGACCACTCGCTGTACTCGAAAAAATATGCTCATCAAACAGCCACAATTTAAAACTATTCGATAAAAACATCATTTCGTTATAGAGCCTCGGTATTGTGGAACAATCTAGCAGATGATATAAAACGGAAATCGTATGAAACCTTCAAACTAGACCTAACAAAAGACGTTTCAATTTTGAATCAAATTCAGTTTCACACCTTTATTTCTGGTAAAGCACTAGATGATGCTTATGAGTATTATTAAACTACAGAGTTTCATGTTCCCTGGTTTGTGGCCATATCTGGTTGGTTGTCTGCATTGTCCCAGTGTTGCGGGCTTCAGGGTAGTTCAAAGTGAGAAACCAATGAGGCCATCTCATTGGTTTTTTGTGCTTGGGGCTGTATTGGGGCTTGAGACCTGGGATGGTTCGGAGTGTCAATCTGGTATGGATACACATCACAGAAGTGATATGTGTGAAATAATGTCCTATTGCCCGTCTCCGTGATTGCTATTGACACGCCTAGTGCCTACAAATGACCCTTTCCCTGACGTTTTTGTTAAATGTCTTTGTGTGAAGTGCCTTTAGCACACTCATCATCATTCATCATTCTCGGCTTAACGTCCGTTTTCCATGCTAGCATGGGTTGGACGGGGTATATTAATGACCCTCTTCCAATCTGATCTAGACTGTGTTAGATCTAAACTCAACTTCCTCTGTATCAAGTCTGTCCTTATAACCTCCTGCCAAGTCTTTCTCGGTCTGCCTCTGAGCTTTGCCCCAGGAATTATCAAGTCTCTACACTTTCTTACCCAATTATCCTCCTCCATTCTTTCCAAGTGCCCCAGCCAATTCAATCGTCTTATCTGGATAACATCTTTAATTCTACGGAGACTTAGCCTGCTTCTTAGCTCATCTGAACTCTTTCTGTCTCTCAGACTGGCGTTACACATCCACCTAACCATTCTCATATCATTCCTTTCTAAACGGTCAAGATCTTCCTGCTTCACTGCCCATGTCTCACTACCGTACAACATAACACTTCTTACACAGGCCTCATACAACCTACCTTTTACCTCAATTGACAGGACTCTGCTAGTCAACAAAGGAAGTAACTCTCTGAACTTTTTCCAAGCAGAACCTATCCTGCAAGTAACACTTCTTCCAACACCCCCTTCACTGCCCAACATATCACCTAAGTAACAGAAGTTCTCAACTATCTCTAACGAGCCACTGTTGTACATCATTAAAGCTGGAAATACTTCATTCTCTATAATCTCACCTTTGCAACGCTTGCATACAAACTGAATGTCAGCTCTTAACCTTCCACTAATACTACTGCACTTCTTATGTACCCAATGCTTGCAAGTCTGACAAAAAATTGAGTTACTACCAACCCCTTTCCTGCAAACTCCACAAGGCCACTTTCCAACTACAAGGTCACACTTGGCTGCAATGCTACTAATCATGACTTTAGACTTTGCTGTGTTTACCTTTAGCCCTTTCTCTTCTAGTCCTTTCTTCCACTTCTCAAACTTTTCAACTAATTCTTCCATCGACTCTGCTATGAGAACCAAATCATCTGCATACAATAACTCCCATGGACAACCTGTTCTGAACTCCATCGACATCGACATCGACTATGTAAGTATATGAGATTCTACTAGAGATGGAAGAGAGTATGATTCCAGAAACAGGCAAACTTCTGAATCTTTTTGTTGACCTCTTTTCCTCTTTTATTTTGAATTTGATATTTATTTTATCTTAATATTTTAACTAAATTTTATCATTTTATTTAAAATTCAGGGTTTCCTGGTGACTTATTCTAACCCTGGTTATTTTATTTCAATTGTGAAAAACCTTTTATTCAGTGTCTGAAACAAAGATAATAATCTACTATTCCAAGCAATACTTTAAAATGTTTGTTTTCAGTAAGGTTTTCATATGTGCAAGCTTATGGGTTGCTTTTACAATCTACAACTTAAGCAATACAGCTATATGACTTTTCTTTGCATCATGACAAGTTTATGTTCTGGGTTAGTACATGCAACTACTAAATAACGTTTAGTACTTATTAAATAAATTTTGGTAATTTCATGTACTTGTATATAATGTATTGTTTTAAATTTTATATTTTCAGGAGGTCCACATCAGTTTTTAAACTGCCATTGTAATTAACCTTCTTTAACAAATAAATTATCCATCTATCTATCTATCTATCTATCTATCTATCTATCTATCTATCTATCTATGCACCCAATCCCAAATATTCCAATAAATATATATAGTCCAAGACATACAGGACGTGGTGTATCTGTTCTGGCCCAACTGTGAACACCGGCCCAATTTAAGACGCGGAACTGGCCTGTCCTAAGACAGGACGGCCCATCAAAAGACGGTCAGTGCGTTCACAGTTGGGACGGCCCATCTTTTGACAGGCCTGGCCCAACCTTGGACAAATGTATATAAATGTCTCAAGATGGGACAGGGCTAACTATTGACAAAGGACACTCACTCTACAAAACCGTGTCAATAGATGTAAGTTGGAGTTTGTTATTGGATATATTAAAGTGCATGTAGATACCTGTTAGTAGAGCTAATAGTGAAGTAAGGGACAATGAAAGAAATATAAACAGATATACATGGGATCGAGAAGAGCAATATTCAGTTAATTTTGTGGCAAATTTAGCTATATGTCAGTTCCTTTACATATTCCACACCGAATGGGTTAAGCGAATTATTTGTTTTTGTTATACCTTTATAAGTTTTTAGTGATTTTAGTTTTCAATTAAATTGACTTTAGTTTTTATATAAAGTTTACTTCGCCTCACATGTCGATTAAAAAGTTTGTTGTGATTTTAAAATATCCTGATTGGTTTAAATTCTCATAAAATCAAGCTAATTGGTTTACAAAACAATGTAGTAGCAGAATTAACTATGACTAATTTGATAAACAATGCCGGGTTTTTTCGATCTTCGATTTCACATTTTCGTACAGAAATGCCGCAAACGCTTTCAGGTTACATTCAGAAATGTGTTTTATTTTTTAGCTGCAACGACAAAACTTGAATACAGTGGTATCAAATATGCATCTACCTGACGCTAAAGAAACTCAATTCCGTACAAGATTTTATGTAATATTTAGGACGTAAATGTTTAAAATTGTTTTCTTCGCCATAGTAAAATTATTATAAGAACATACAAAAATGTACAATAAAAACACACGAAGCTTTTCGTAAGTAAAAACTCTTACCTAAGAATAGCTATAGTTATGAGTTTTTACTTACGAAAAGCTTCGTGTGTTTTTATTGTACATATTTGTATGTTCTTGTATATAATAAAAAATAGGACGTTAATGTAATACTTAATTTAAATAAAAAAAACAAAAGAAATTGATGTTTGTAATTCTTGTTCAAAGTTTTACAAAAAAAGTATAATTTGTTGTTTTTGAACGCCCTAACAAGCAATTAAGCCTCTTTCAAGCTATTTTACACCAGTTAAAAAAAACCCCAAATCTACCCCTGACTATTGAAACAGGACACCCGCGCTTACAATAACCATGTCAGAAGATGGGACAGGCCTAACTATTGACAAAAAACACTCGTGCTTTCAGAAACCATGTCAAAAGATGGGACAGGTGAAACTAATGACAAAGGACACTTGTGCTTAAAATAACTGTGTCAAAAGATGGGACAGGCCAAGTATTGACACGCGTCATTTGGAGTCATTCATTGCTGCCATGTGCAGTAACCCAAACCACTTTGCAAGGAAATCTTTGAATAAAAGACTGCAATTACAAGACATTTAGAGTTCTTTTTGAAGTCTTCTTTCAGAATAATGTCGGCGCATCTTTAAAAGTATAGTCAATTTCCGACCGTCTCCTTTCTATAGAACATTTGTTTTTGCCTCAACAATCTATTTGGGCCATTTGCTTCCAAATCTAACTTGTTTCCCTGACTGTCTCATTTCCAAATGTTGGACATTGCGTAAAAATCTAACTGGTTTCTGATTCTCTACTTTCTATATGTCGGACAACATATTTCTAAATTAGACTTTATATCATGATTCAGAAAGTTCAGAACTCAGTTTGCAAACATATCCAAAGATGAACGTTGCATTCTAAGTTTATACAAAAGCACGTAGGAACATGTGCGATTCTTCGAACTTTAAGAGGCAATTTGAGGATTTTCCGGAACGTTATAGGATTAGCGAAGATGGAAAAAGCTGTTTGTTAAAAGGAACAGCTTACAACTAATTAACATCCAAGCAATCTGTAAGTTTCATTTTTTTGGTTTGATAACAAAACACTACAACACTTCCATATATATTGTAGATATTTATAAACAAGTTGGCAATCTGACTTCCCGTGGTATAAAAAATGGCTACGCAAGAGTGGCGTACGTCGACGAATTTTATGACATCATTTAGAAAATCCACAGTAAAGCCATGGTGCACTCTGGAATTAAAAAAACATACAAAAAATATTTTACTACTTATTCATACTTATACGCTTTCATATCTTACAGGTAATTTTTTTTTAGATTTCATCGTTGTATTGTGGGATTCCACGGTCAGTTGTTGCTGAGTTTATAAAACTGTGCAAAACATGCCATTTAAAACAGCAAGAAAAAAAGGAAGTGCTGATAATAACTGTGTTTTTATAACTGTATATACATTTGTTTTGCAAAACATTCTGTTAATTTTATATCTACATAGATCAACATCAAAACAATATTGACTTTGACCTACTATCATTTGGTGGAAGCATTAAGCACAATGGAACAACAACACTTTTCCAAAATACATGTCCAGTTGATACTTGGTTTGTATTGCTGGCATGCTACATCCTACCCAGTCTAAAGGATAAACTTTTCGAATTAGCATGTGGACAAAGCACAAAAGAGCTTTTTGACTTAAATCTGGAAAGTAATTATCTAAGGGCTAAGCTAAAGGTTGCACATGATCACAACATATTTGCCATTAACAATTTCATCAATTTTTTTTGTGATGAACATTCCATAATTAAAACGTATCTTGGGCCAAATTTATATTGTGAAATTTCTTCCACTTGTGACAGTCGATTTTGCCCTGAAGCAGCTGTAATACTGAAGCAGACTGAAATCCTAGCAATAAATTTCAAGAATTATGGCAACACAGAATGGGTGGAGCCAAACGTTTTTATGTCTGAATTTAAATCATGGTTAAATGCATCAAACATCTTAAAATGTGGAAAAAAGTTGACCAAGCCAACACCAGATGAAAAACACATGTTCTGGGATGAGAACAAAGACACAAAGTAAGCAAATTTATATTAAAAAATATAATTTATTTAGCTGGAATAAACGTTGTAAATTATTTGAATGCCAAAACTAATAGAACTCCTTTAAAAACATAAAAACATAGAACAATTTAGAAACTGATGTATTAAAAAATTAAAACTATAATCCAAAGTTCTTCCTGTAATACCTTCTGCTTTTTACCTATATTTTCAGTTCTTGGTATCCTTGTTGTAATGGATCAAGGACATCTGGTAAAAGAGTTTTATATATATACCACAATTGTTACCAGCAAATGTTGACACAGCTATTTTCGATAGACGAATTGACACAAGCTCTACACCAAAAGACTTGGCATTAATTATTAAAGGACAGCATTGCAAGTAAGTATACATATATGGAAACTTTTTTTGGATTGATTAAACATGCCTTTTTAGTAACTGTATCATACGTTAAATTCCTAAAAACACATTTGCATTTTTGCGAATTGCAGTTATAGGTTAATTGGATTATCACTTTGGAATACACAACATTATACAGCCGTGACTTTACTATCTGATGGATGGTACCTATACGATGGATTAAAATATCCTGTCTTCTCTTCATGCTCTGAGCATTACGAAGCTGTGTACAGGCCTACATATTGTTTGTATTGTGCGTATAATTACTTGTTATGTCTTAAACTGTTTATTTACATGTATTATTACAATGCCATAATATCTATTTGTAAAGCATTAGAAAGTACACAGGGAAACGAAGCAAAGCAGTTGGATACCTCAAAAACTAGTGCACCAACACAAACAAACAGGTTATTTTTCATAGAATTTAGATTTTATTACTCACAGAACTACTAAAAGTTCTTTTTTTAAATTTGGTATTTGATGTGTAGAAAACTTCTGCAGCTTGTACACATTCTTTCAGCCACATCTGATAAGAAAAATATCCCAACTAATTTAAATACAGAGACTACTGAATACCATGCAAACATTTCATCAGGTAATTATATTAACATTAGAGCCTTCTTTGACTTCTACATATATATATATATATATATATATATATATATATATATATATATATATATATATATATATATATATATATATATATATATATATATATATATATATATATATATATATATATATATATATATATATAATATATATATATATATATATATATATATATATATATATATATATATATATATATATATATATATATATATATAATATATATATATATATATATATATATATATATATATATATATATATATATATATATATATATATATATATATATATATATATCACTAGATTGACCTTAAGGTGACAATGCGTGCGCAGAAAATGCCCCCTTAGGCGACAGTTGTGTTAAGGTGACAATTTTCCGTCACCCTAACGTTTACATGCAATTTTCATAAATTTGCCAGAGGATACTTTTTTAGGGATTTTCACACTTTGTTCCCATTAGGCTGAACACTACCTGGTAGAGTTTTGGGTGCCTATGATAAAGGCCCTGTCAATTACAGGGTATTGAAAATCGGGGTATATATCGTTAAATTTGTCGCCTGTCAAAAAAAGTTACCGAAGGGCGACATTGATTTTTAACCCCCTTGTGCTTGCTATCTCGGATGTATATTAAAGCATCTCCTTTGTTTTTTTACCACATCTTTCCCAGGCTCTACTATCCCAAGAGTACTTTAATTTTAGATGGAAGGCTAGGGAGAAAATAGCGAATAAAAAAGATATACATAACCTTAGCTCTGTTTTTTTCTCAATCGCGGGGGCCATATTGAAATTTTGTTTTGTCCGCCGTGATACTCCTTCCAGTTGGTTCATGTGAGTGTTACGTTTGTTTTTTTAGGAGCAGTACCTTCTAAATCTTGTTTTGTGTCGTTTATGTCTTTCATTCATTAGTAGTAATATCTATTTCGTATTTAGTAGTAGTTATATTTATTTCACAGCTACAAGAACGTTTAGTTTAGCTAGCTAGCTATAACTATACCTTATAGCTAGGTTGAATTATTTGGATGGTGTAGCTAGATGCTCCTAGCCTTGCCTGTTTAATATGCTAGCTTGCTGGCTGCTACTTTTACTTAGCTAACAAACTAGGTACAGTAGTGATTTTTATTTTATGTGGTCTGGCTGATTTTGAGAGGTGCAGCTAGCTACACTAAACAATCATTTCTGTGATGGACCACAATGGTCATTCTAGTGTGTTCTAAAGTTTCCATACACTATGGAAATTTTATAGCTCAATTAGCTAGCTAATGGTGGTCTTTTAGGCTTAACTTACAAACAGAAGTATTTACATAACTTCATAACATTTAAAAATGAATATTAATCACAATGATAAGGGAGCATTCACATATTATACGTAATCAATTTTTTGCCAATTTTCTACTCCCCCCTCCTCCATGTAATCATTTGGTTGACCTTCTCCCAAAATTACGTCATCATCTACTTAACCCCCCCCCCCCCCTGGCGAATACAAACGTTTTAGATAGTTGATATTTTTCACACTCATGATAAAATATGCTGTTAATTTTTTTTGATTTGCTTATGTCATCAAACCACTTGACCCCTCCTCCCTCCCCCATAATCAAGCGTAAGCAATTTCGATGACCCCCCCCTTCCCCCTACTTGATTACGTAATATGTGAACACTCCCTAATAATAAGGCCACCGGTCGAAAAATATGTTTGGTTAGCGTCATTTCTAATTACAAAAGTGAGTCGGTCGGATAAAAATTTTTCCCGAAAAATTACAAAAATACTATATTTCGCAGCCAAATTTTGTTATTTGTTTTAAATGTATTCCGGCTGAATTTTTAGCCTCCGTTTCAAGTTCCATTTTTGACAATCAACGTCGTTCCCATGGTTTTTGCTTGTATTGCCGTATAAATGCGAAGCAGGAAAATATAGCACTGAATAGTGCAGCGCAGTCCCCTATCGAAATAGCATTCAGACGTAACAACAGTAATTCGGAGGACCGCTGAAAAGGTAAATGGTGGATTTTGTTGCGTGTAGAAGATTGTTCGTGGATTGTGTGGTTTATTTTTTACAAATTTACCGACTCCCCGACTCGACTTTCACCTTTCAAAGTGAGTGGGTCAGGTGACGCTAACCAATTATATTTTTGAGGGTGGCCTAATATGTTACGTTGGAAACGGTTTTTAAAACAATTTAAACTCCAACAAACTTAGGAGTGTATTGAACAATTGGGAAACAAAGTTAAAACAATTTTTATTCAAATAACGTGAAATGAAGTGAAATAACTTTGATATAAAAAAAATGTGTCAAATTTGTATAGCTAGAGATTGTTTCCAACAAAGATTCTTAAAATATATTTTAGTGAAACAACTTAAAACGAAAGGGAAATGACTTAACAGTTTCTGAAAAAAGTATTTTGAAACTATATTATTATACCCTTGTCTGTCTGTCCTGAAAAATGGTAACCGCAATAGAGAGACACACAAAATGCGGTAAAAAGGAGCGACAAACCAGTGGATTTATCAACGGACTGCTGACTAGTTTTTAATTTTTTTTTTAATTTTTTATTGAGATTGTTTCCAACAAAGAGTTATGTCACTTTTAGGTAGATTTTTAAAACATATTTTGATTTTTGATTTTTTTTTTGATTTTTTCTTTGGCATGCACGATCACACATGCATT
Organism: Hydractinia echinata; assembly: GCA_030067915.1. Taxonomy (NCBI): domain Eukaryota; kingdom Metazoa; phylum Cnidaria; class Hydrozoa; order Anthoathecata; family Hydractiniidae; genus Hydractinia; species Hydractinia echinata. The sequence continues at coordinate 585,887 of JASGCC010000015.1, read as the reverse complement.
TGCAGGCACACCTGCAAAATTGTTTGGACAAGTTATAAATTGCATATATGCAAGTTACAGTTAAGCATGATCTTAATTTTTATACATTGAATGTTAAAATTTTTTTATAAAACCATTTCATATAAACTTGCTGTATAAATTTTGTTTTTTTAAATGCGATCTCTTGAAATTGTTTGTCGTTCTTTACATGTACATGATATAATACTTGCGTAATATATCATTACGTATATGCTAGATAACACTTGTGTATCCTAATGGAGGAGGGTGTTACTACAAGTATATATATATTTAACCTGTTTATTTTATTTATTTATTTTAACTGTGTTGTGTGCTAATGTGCACTTAAAATTATTATATAAATGTGTTAAGAAAAAAATGCACTAAAAAGAGTTAATCATTTTATCATTTTCTAGACTGCAAAGACATATTTCTAAAATTCTGTTTTGATTTATATAGTTGTTGGCATTCTCAGTTCCATATTTCGTAATGTGTCGGCTTAGATTTTGAACACATATATTAAATTCTGTTTTTCTGCAGTTTACAATCTCATATTTCCTGAATTTCCAATGTCGCATTTAGATTTTTAAAGTATGTGTATGCTATGCTATATATGTATACTATTCGAAAATCCGTACAGTACCACCTGAATGTAATGTTACATGTACACGCATTTTACGACGTTGCGTAATGAAGTCATGTTTACATAAAAGAATTTCATGTGTCTATTGTTTTAATGTTATCTGTAATTGCGTGTGTTAACAATGATAGTATATGGAAAACCTTTGTTCGAAATTCGAAAAGACATGCATGTTATTGTTTCAATGTGTTAACAATCACAAAATATCAACTATAATAGTCAGGAATAATATTAACACTCTTTTAAAAAGTTTTGGTTTTTGTTGCAATTTTTTTTATTATCACGCTAAAAAGTTTTGATACTTCTCATAAATATGTTTTTTTTATTGCTCTAAAATAAGTTTTAGTTTTTTTGAAAGCGTTTTTTCTTATCGCAGTAAAAAAGTTTTAATTCTCCTCAGAAATATTAGTTTTACTCATTGGGTTAAAATAACCCGATGAGAAAAACAAGTGTTGCAAGTGTTTTTTCTTATCGCACTAAAAAGTGTTTTTATACATTTTATTATATTGCGCTAAAAATTCTTATTAAACTATGGTTCCTGGCTGGTTATCAAATGAAATCAATAATAATTGTATACCATATCTTTTATAGGTAAACATATGTTGATTAGTTGAAATTTTCGCTTTTTAACTTGAAATCTAAAAGTTGCACCATATTTGGATCAAAGGTCCTGGTGTACACGCTGTTTCCGTTGGTCACGCAAGAACTGAATAATTTTTCTCCGTATTGTGTTTTGACGTGCCACTCTATTCATAAGCCAGTTACAAAATTCGTCTTTGTTGATGAAGTTTGAATTTGAATAATTTTGTTTTCGGATATTTTCGACAAACCGTCCATTTTGTTTGTATGTTTGTAATGACCAGACAGCTTGGGCAGTTGCTGTCTGTACTGTCATAAAGTGTGGAACGACAAGAATGAGAATGTGCCCATAACAGAGTGTGCGTTATTCGTATACAGCCAAATATGTTATATGCATAATAAGTACTTGATCAATTAGGATGCAACATTAATATTGAAATGTCGCCTTAGTTATGTTTTTATATTAAATTGTGTTATTATATTGTTATCAATTTCGTATTTGTTGAAATTTGAAATGTCGCCTTTAAGTACATTTTGAAAGCATATAATAAATTCTGTTATTATTCAGTTTTTGTATTAACAATTTCATAGTTCTTGAAATTTAAAATGTTGCCTCTAAGAAGATTTTTAAAGCATATAATAAATTCTTTTAATATTCAGTTTTTGTATTCACAATTTGGTATTTCTTGAAATTTGAAATGTCGCCTTTAGGTAGATTTTGAAACATAATATATATGTGTTAAATTCTTTTAATATTCAGTTTTTGTATTCACATTTTGGTATTTCTTGAAATTTGAAATGTTGCCTTTTAGTAGATTTTGAAACCAAAATATATATGTATTAAATTCTGTTAACATTCAGTTTTTGTATTCGTAATTTCGAATTTCTTGAAATTTGAAATGTTGCCTTTAAGTAGATTTTGGAAGCATATATAATACATTCTGTTAGTATTCACTTTTCGTATTCACATTTTGGTATTTCTTGAAATTTGAAATGTCGCCTTTAGGTAGATTTTGAAACATAATATATATGTGTTAAATTCTGTTAATATTCAGTTTTTGTATTTACATTTTGGTATTTCTTGAAATTTGAAATGTCGCCTTTAGGTAGATTTTGAAACATAATATATATGTGTTAAATTCTGTTAACATTCAGTTTTGTATTCGTAATTTCGAATTTCTTGAAATTTGAAATGTCGACTTTAGGTAGATTTTGAAACCATAATATATATGTGTTAAATTCTGTTAATATTCAGTTTTGTATTCACATCTTGGTATTTCTTGAAATTTGAAATGTCGCCTTTAGGTAGATTTTGAAACCATAATATATATCTGTTAAATTCTATTAATATTCAGGTTTTGTATTCACATTTTGGTATTTCTTGAAATTTGAAATGTCGCCTTTAGGTAGATTTTGGAACCATAATACAGGCCCGGTCGGGAAAATTTACCCCCGCAAGCGCTAAATCGCTCACGTAAATTAATCTGCATGAGCGATCCACGTGCGATCACAAAAGCTCGTGCAAATTAGTTTGCGTGAGTGGTCAATAAAACAAACAGTTACGACATGCACATGTTTGATTTGTAAAAAAAAACATGAAATAATCCAGTGTCGCTGATCAAAAATATCAACAAACATACTCGCTTGAGAGCCTTTAAAATTAGATTTTTTTTACGTCGGCAATAAAACAACGTGGGATTCATTTCAACTGATTTGCGTCGGCATTGTGTCGGCAATATTTTTTTGTAGTGAAATTGTTCAGTTGGCAATATCTTTCGTCATTAACCTTTTATTAGGGCTAGGCGTCTCATATATTCAGTGTACTGATGGATGGCGAACTTCGTTAGGTTAATAGTTCACTGCCAACTGGCTTTTAATGTTTCTAAATGAACCTATTAGGTTAGGGCATCATTAGGTTGTATATCGCAGAAGTCGCCGGTGACATGCTTTGAAAATGCTTGTCACGGGCACAGTTTAACATGAAGCAAAACTGTACAGGAGACTCAATTGTTAGAGTCTTCGCAGAACATCTCTCCTCACAAAACCGAGGGCAGGGCTGACTTATTGCCTGCTGTGTCGTGTGGGAGAAAGAACTTCTAGACTTCTTTTTAATACAATATACATTTTTTTTATTATTAGTACGAATCAAATAGCATCACAGTATTTCTGTAGCCTGAATTATTTTAGTTAGTGATAAGGCTGAATTTAAAATATTTGTGTTTGCCGTCGCCTGAATGTGTCAGTAACATAGCGCGGGTTGAAATTATTTTTTTTTAGGTCACCGTTACAATTTTTTTTCTTTTTGCAGATGCAGGAATGCCAGCCTTAAAAGGAAACCCAAAAAAATGAATTTTGTAAAACGTAAACCACAAGTGCAAAGTTGAACGTGATGATGAGTTGGCAGATTTGATATATTTTTAAAACTTTATTAAAAATGTTTTTTCTTTGGTATTACATCACGAGAACATTCGTCCGAAAGCTGTATTAAGGTACAGGGCACCTAACCTCTCCCATGTTCTGGTTATATTTAACTTGCATGGGTGCGCACTCTTCTCGCAGTATTCTCTGAGACGATGAAGGTCGGACTGACTTGTGGCATAGTTCCAAATGGTCTTCCGTCTTTCGTTCGAGTCTCAGTGTAATGCACCAGCCGAGCATAAGAGTGTCAGCATGAAGGAAAGGGGCCGACCTTAATGTTCTCTTTACCTTATGTTCTTCATAATAACACGATCGTTCTTCATAAGCTTTGTGTTTTTGGTGGCGCTTATTTCGTAGATTCTCTTAAGATGTGAGAAAAATATCTCGTAGGATCTCTAGAAAATTCTGATAAATAGTCTCTTACGTGAGCGATAAATCGCTCGCGTAAATTTTTTGGCGCGTGTGTGGGCGTGTGCGCGTGCGATCGCACGCGTCTCCTGACCGGGCCTGATAATATATAGTGTTAAATTCTGTTAATATTCAGTTTTTGTATTCACAATTTGGTATTTCTTGAAATTTGAAATGTCGCCTTTAGGTAGATTTTGAAACATGATATAAATGTGTTAAATTCTGTTAATATTCAATCTTTGTATTCACAATTTGGTATTTCTTGAAATTTGAAATGTCGCCTTTAGGTAGATTTTGAAAGCATATAGTAAATTGTGTTAATATTCAGTTTTTGTATTCGCAAGACCTTCTTTCTTGACATTTGAAATGTTGCCTTTAGGTAGATTTTGAAACATAATATGTATGTGTTAATTTCTGTTAATATTCAGTTTTTGTATTCACATTTTGGTATTTCTTGAAATTTGAAATGTCGCCTTTAAGTAGATTTTGAAATCATAATATATATTTATTAAATTCTGTTAATATTCAGTTTTTGTATTTCTTGAAATTTGAAATGTCGTCTTTAGGTAGATTTTGAAACATAATATATATGTGTTAAATTCTGTTAACATTCAGTTTTTGTATTTGTAATTTCGAATTTCTTGAAATTTGAAATGTTGCCTTTAGGTAGATTTTGAAACCATAATATTTATTAAATTCTGTTAATATGCAGTTTTTGTATTCACAATTTGGTATTTCTTGAAATTTGAAATGTCGCCTTTAGGTAGATTTTGAAACATAATATATATTTATTAAATTCTGTTAATATTCAGTTTTTGTATTCACATTTTGGTATTTCTTGAAATTTGAAATGTCGCCTTTAAGTAGATTTTGAAATCATAATATATATTTATTAAATTCTGTTAATATTCAGTTTTTGTATTCACATTTTTGTATTTCTTGAAATTTGAAATGTCGCCTTTAGGTAGATTTTGAAACATAATATAAATGTGTTAAATTCTGTTAATATTCAGTCTTTGTATTCGTAATTTCGAATTTCTTGAAATTTGAAATGTTGCCTTTAGGTAGATTTTGAAACCATAATATTTATTAAATTCTGTTAATATGCCGTTTTTGTATTCACAATTTGGTGTTTCTTGAAGTTTGAAATGTCGCGTTTAAGTGGATTTTAAAACCATATGTAATAAGTTCTGTTAATATTCAGTTTTTGTATTCACATTTTGGCATTTCTTGAAATTTGCAATGTTGCCTTTAGGTAGATTTTGAAACATAATATATATGTGTTAATTTCTGTTAATATTCAGTTTTTGTATTCACAATTTGGTATTTCTTGAAATTTGAAATGTTGCCTTTAGGTAGATTTTGAATCATAATATATATGTGTTAATTTCTGTTAATATTCAGTTTTGTATTCACAATTTGGTATTTTTTGAAATTTGAAATGTTGCCTTTAGGTAGATTTTGAAACATAATATATATGTGTTATCTCTGTTAATATTCAGTTTTTGTATTCGTAATTTCGAATTTCTTGAAATTTGAAATGTCGCCTTTAGGTAGATTTTGAAACCATAATATCTGTTAAATTCTGTTAATATTAAGTTTTTGTATTCACATTTTGGTATTTCTTGAAATTTGAAATGTCGCCTTTAGGTAGGTTTTGGAAGATAATATATATGTGTTAAATTCTGTTAATATGCAGTTTTTGTATTCACATTTTGGTATTTCTTGAAATTTGAAATGTTGCCTTTAGGTAGATTTTGAAACATAATATATATGTGTTAATTTCTGTTAATATTCAGTTTTTGTATTCACAATTTGGTATTTCTTGAAATTTGAAATGTCGCCTTTAGGTAGATTTTGAAACATAATATATATGTGTTAATTTCTGTTAATATTCGGTTTTTGTATTCACAATTTGGTATTTCTTGAAATTTGAAATGTTGCCTTTAGGTAGATTTTGAAACATAATATATATGTGTTAATTTCTGTTAATATTAAGTTTTTGTATTCACATTTTGGTATTTCTTGAAATTTGAAATGTCGCCTTTAGGTAGGTTTTGGAAGATAATATATAGGTGTTAAATTCTGTTAATATGCTGTTTTTGTATTCACATTTTGGTATTTCTTGAAATTTGAAATGTCGCCTTTTAGGTAGATTTTGAAACATAATATATATGTGTTAAATTCTGTTAACATTCTGTTTTTGTTTTTGCTAGTTCTTCTTTCCTGAAATTTGAAATGTCGACTTTAAGTAGATGTTGAAAGCATATATATTAAATTCTGTTAATATTCAGTTTTTTTGTATTGACAATTCCATATTTCTTAAAACTTGACATGTTGCCTTAAAGTAGATTTTGAAACCATAATATTAAGTTCTGTGAATATTCAGTTTTTTGTATTCTCAATTTCATATTTCTTGAAATTTGAAATGTCGCCTTTTGGTAGATGTTGAAAGGATAATATTAAATTCCGTTAATATTCAGTTTTAAAATAAATATCAATATTTTTACATGATATTTACATTTCTGATGACGATCTGTTTTACAAATGTGTCCTGGGGCTAAAGAAATAGATTGTTAAAAAAGTTAAATCGTATATATATATATAAAAATAGTACCGAGGCATTAGTGGTGTTAAAATAATATGTTAAAAACTGAGGTTTCAATAATTTCTTAAAATTTTCATATGATTTCTCTGTCCTCAAACGTAATGGTAATTTGTTCTAAACACTTGCCCCATAAAATAAAAACCGTCTTTGCAAGATCTAGTTTAAATCGTGGAAGTTTCAAAATGCATTGATTCTTTCTCGTATTTTTCGTAGGATTCACCTTTTCGATGTAGTTGATAAAGTTATAACAAGTTTCACCGTCAATACATTTACGTACAATACAGCAACTGTTTCTCAATATCTTGTTATGGATTGTACTAAGATCTTATGTATTTGTGATGCACCTTGCTCGATTATCAAGTGAAGCGAGCTTTTTTAATTGAGTGTCGTTTAAATTCAAAGTGATAATGCTGTTAAAGGTTAAAGGAGGTACGACCATAGTGTTGTAAATTGTGGTTGCTATATCGGTATCCAACTGCCGTTTTAGGGCAGACAACAACCGAAGTCTATCCAATTCTTTGTTATACACACTACTATAATTTTAATTTAATGAAAGTTTATAATCGACAATGGAGCCCAGGTATTTATAGCTAAATGTTTGGTGCATCTCCACCAAGTTATAAACTAATTTGAAAGCTTTTTGTACGGCTTTTAACAACCTTTTACTTGTTCCGATTAACACTGGTTCGGTTTTTTCTTTCTTTAAGTTAATTATTAAATCGTTATCATGTAAATACTTTGCAACGTTCGTTAGTTCTTTGTTTAAAACATTTTTAATTACGTGAATGATCTTGTTAAAGAAAATTAGGAATAGCAAGGGCCCCAAAATAGACCTTTGTGGGACACCACATTGAAAATGTTCGACTTATGATTTCACATTATCTAAAAGAACTTGCTGTGAACGATTAAATAAATATAATGTAAACCAATCAAGTTCGTTGTTTTTATAGAAGTCAGTGTATTCCCTCTCGTTTTCCATATCGTGTGTTGAACAATCCATTGAGTTGTTGAATTGTAATTCGGTTGCAACACAATTTCTAGTTCTCTAGCATATTTTTAAAAACCAATTGTTCTGTTACGAGCGAACATAGTGTTACAGTAGGCTCTTTGGTTCATTGATTATTTAAAACTAACTAACTGAATAATGAGAATAATGTCAGTTGATTTCTACCGTCATCGGAGTTTTCGGCCCCGTCGGAGCACGACCCAAAGGATCGTTTTGTTTCATGATGTGATACGTGACTGTTTCATGATGTGATACGAGCTACTCGAGTGAATAAAGGTCGGTTAGAAGTCATGTGCTGCTTTATATATATTTATATTTAAACGGGCCGTTATCGACTGTTGTTCGTATTTTTCAAAAAAGCGCAATGTGGATTATAGCTGTTGCCATAGCGATATAGGTTATAATCAATTTAGAAGGTTTGTTGCAACTTTGTACTTAGGTTTCTTTTATAAATAAATTGCAAGTTACGCCTAATTTGAGAGTTGCACAAGGTTAAAGGTACACATGCGTTACATTTTGTTAAAGAGCAGTACCAACAGACCGTTCTGCGGTGTGTTATAGTCTGAGATTTTTAGGTACAATGCAAGTGCATATTGTTGCTATGGTAATGTGAATTTTAATCGGTTTGAGAAGTAGGTGAGGTGTCAAGTGTCGAAGTTGACTTAGGCATACAATTACGTGCCTCTATATGCTGTTGCGTTGCCGTGTTAACAGACCATTATTTAATTTTGTTCGAATCAACGAAATATGAAATATGATCTTATATTATGAGTACAGTGAGTTGCTATGCTGATACGAAGATCTCTTCTTTTTGAGAGAATTGAATAAATTTAAAAACCTTCTTTTGAAGCAGTTAGTGGGTATATGGTAGCCGATGTCAACGTTGTTGTATTTTCTGTTTCGGAATTAACGGTACCTTTGTCCGTTACTCGTCTTTGTAAAATGGCGGAACAAGTTAGTTTCCAGTAATAGAACAACTTTCTTAAAGAAAGAGAGACAAGTTCGTTGTTATGTAGCTTGATAGTAAATCGCAGTGTGAAAGTAGGTAGCCAGTTGTGTTACACATAATTAAATGGTAATCATTTTACGATTTGTTGAAAACTAGTTACCAGTCTCTTCGATCCACCTTTAAATATTAAAGGTATAGTAAGACATTGGAATGGGGTTTAATTTGGTTTCTTCCGTGTGAGGATATGAAATATATTTGCAAGAACGTTTTGAAAAAACACAGTGTATATTATCAATACGTATATTTTTGATTAAATAAATTAAGCTAAAATTACAAAAAAATTTCAGCCGTCAGAGTTCTCTTGTCGCCCTTTTTCATTTTTGTCCCGATTAGGTGGTCCTGAATGTTTTTGTGTTTTTTGAATGAAATAAAAGGTTTTGTTGGAAATATTTTATGTAGTTCCCGGTCGTTTGTAATAATTGACCAATGTTTGTTCAGAATATTTTTAAGGGGCAGTAAACCCTTGTGGTAAGGTACCACAAAGGGCAAAACGTCGTTATTGCAGACGGTGTTAATTGTTTCTGCGTTACTATCTTGTTCACTTTTACTTTTATTATTATTCACGTGGACACTGTTGGTAATTTGTTTGCGTATCTTGTTATCAAGAACATCCTCCTGGTTCATCCTTGATACTATCTGAAAAATTTGGTTGACCATATTGAATTTGTATCCACGTAGAAGTAGGTTGCCTTTCAGTTGATTTAATTCCCTACAAAGTAGTTGGTTGTCTTTTGTTATCATACGATAGCGCAGTGCTTGGGAGTAGACTATACTCCGTTTAGTGTTGTATGGATGGTAAGAATTGTAATGTAACAGCGTTCAAGTGTCGGTTGGTTTGACATAGTTTTATTTTGAGTTCTCCCGTTTTAAACCCTTATATCTCATTAACCGCTCATCAAAAGCACTTGATCATATACATTTTCTTGATCAGCAGTTTAAGCTCTACACAATAGAGGCAACGTGAAAACAATGTTCTAATTTTTTATTTGTGGATGGATTGCTGACGTCATTAAAAAAACTACAACAATCTATTTTTCCATTGTCCTTCTGCCGTAGTGGATTTTTCCACGGGCCTTATCGACTAGTTAATTATTAATACTGTACCAATGTTCAATCAAATATAAGTAATTAAATGAGGCTAAATACGTATACAATATAATATATAATATACCAAAATTATCATTCATCAAACTCTAATGGTGTTGCCTCTGCCTCTTTTATAAAGGCACAAGTAGATAAGTATGTTGTGTAACTAATAAACAATGACCCCACGCGATCGATAGTTTAAATTACAATAGATCGCAAGATCAATTTTAGCAAGCTATTTTGCGCAAACTCTGTTGTGTTCTTATGCTTGCAAGTAATTTTTGGTTTTTATTTCTTTTTCCACGTTATCTCGTTACTTTATACTACTTTGTTCTTTTAGCATATAATACTATTTTGAAGTTAGTTATTATAGAAAATATGGTCCACAATGGCTAAAGTAACTTTGACAATTGTGGTTGTGAATATGATTTACGACGGCATTTTTTTGCCGCGGAATGCTGTCATAAATTATAAATATGCTGGATTTTTATCGCCATGCTTTATTCCTAATTCAGAAGGCTGCTAGCATGGGTTGGGCAGTATAATAATGATTTTCCAACCTAATCTAGACGACTATGTCAATTTAGACCCCTACAGCAAATCTATCTTGATTGATTGCACACCTTGGTAATTGTCTGTGTGATATTTCTTCCTTTTTATGTATATACACGTTTATGTACTCATATTGTAAGGGGATTTTGAAGCAATTTCAAATATAAATGTGAAGTCTATTTCATTAGTGATTTTGTATGTATGTATATGAAACAATTCTATTTAAAAAAAACAAAAAGGTTATACCCATACACAATAAATTTAAAACACAGACTGTAAAATAATTGTTTTCACCCTTGTAAATTTAAAGGGGAATTTTGGTCAAAAAAAATAATTGTATTTTATATTTCCATGTATTTGATACTTATAAAAATAGAAAAAAATTTTCTTTATTAAACTTGTAGTTCTGAAAGGTTGACACAAACTTTTTGAAAATGCTTCGTTTTTAAAAAAAATGTGTCAGAAAAAAAACTACTTTCCAACTCATGTATGAAATTTCACAGTTCAAAACATTGCATCGCGTGAAAGATTCACAACACAGGCTACACAGCTTTCTAGAAGAACCTACTTTTCTCTAGCTTTTTTTGTGTGTTTAAAACCATAACTCTATATATTTCCATTAAATATTGCACTTTGCATTGATAAAAACATGCCTACGAGCACAAGAATTGACACAAAATTTTGCGTAGCATGAGTATCATCTTAAAATCATTCAACTCTCCTTCGCACATATTTTTTTCTGTATCATTTGCTACTGCCAAAAACCAAAAGAAAAACTTTCCTTTTAGGAACACAAGGTGTAACCGAATCTGAAACTTTTGTATTGTTTGTCTTAGTAATCCAGTACTAACCACTGCACTGTCTGCCTGCAGTATTTTGTGGAGAACCCGTTAGTTTAGCCTAAAACTTTCATTCAAAATAATAGATTTTTATTACCCCGTTTTACGAAAGCACATGTTCTTTACAGACTTCTTTCGATGTCAGAAAAACATTCAGTGCTGGGAAATCAAATGCTAACATGGAAAAGAAGCAAAATAAAAAATACGTAACATAACGTCCACAGTCAAAATATATTCAGCATTTTAAAAGGTATAGATCATATTTACAGCCATAAAAAGTTCTTACCTGTCTGTAGCAACTTTCTGATCGACCACAGAGTGGCTGCGCCATCTTTTTCTCGTGTCAATCTCATTTGTTGCTTCAATCAATAGACTTTAGTCTGATAGTAATTTTCTGAAGAAAGTGCCACTAGTGTTTTACTAATTTGGTGCGAACTTTCTCACCAACTATTTTTAGGGTGTCAGGAAAAAAGTTCGCATGCTCTATTTTTTTATTCATGGTTATGTAATTACACTATAGACTGGAAAGCAAGTCATTATGTATTGTAGGAATTTTTTACAACTGGGAATAGAACGCATATTTTACATTTCAAACAAAAAGAATGTTGTACATTCTGAAGAAGACAGCGTGGATGAACTTCGTTTATTTGTGCTAATGATTGTGGATCTTTCTCTTTAGTTAAAATAAAATCAAACATTTGGTGTCGATTTTGTTATTTATCTATTGTGGCACCAAAGAAGCGAAACTTTGTTTTTTTATCAGTTGCTCTATTCGGTAAGTGGGGAGTGAAATTTAGCATTCTGCATCTGCAAATGCTTTTTGAATATATATACATTGTGTAAGGAATTTGCAAGTCTATCAATAAGAAAATAACACCTGAGCAATAAATCGCTCTCCCAAAGGTTACAATAATTTAGACTGGGCAAGCAATCTGAATGAATAAAATAAGTTTATAAACGAATATTTTATTACAAAATCTTGTATTATTTTTCTGCAAATAATAAGATAACATTGATTTCCATGTGAGGTGAATTGATATTACTCAGCCAGAAAAACTTTTTGTGGAATTGGAGGAGCAATTATTGGCTCAGCTAGTTTCTCATTTCCCAGAATCGGGTGAGCCTTTGCAAGAGCAATGGCCCCCTTTATTGATAGGCCTGAATTTTTTTTAGACTTAGTCGTCATGCGTAAGAAGTATGTGAGGTTAACGAAAAAGACCTGGACAGAGGAAGATATTGCAAATGCACTTCATAAAAGTTAGAGGGATGCATCATGCAGGACAGTAAGGAGAGGAGATTGAGCCTTACCAAACATCTGGTATGGCATGTGTACCAATGGCTGGGTAACAACAGAGATATTCAACGAAATTTGCTAGTGAGATTAAGGAACGGCCACTGCTGTTAATATTCGATGGACATCTCATGTTTCTCTGCCAGTGGTAGAAAAAGCCATCGAAGAGGATATAACGTTAGTGAAGTTTCCACCGCATGTAACTGAAAAGTTATGACCACTTGATGTTGCTTGTTTTGGCCCTTTAAAACAGAAGTATACGGACTGTTCGAAAGTGATCCTAGTACTGTGACCGATGTCTGTTAATTTGACATGTGCTTATTGAAGATATTATTTTGGTTTGTCTGTTCAGTATTCATATTACTGTGCAAAGTTGATCATTTCTTGAACATGATAGTTTAGTAGGCGACGTTTCAGGAGATCCTTCTCCAATCATCGGGCAAAGTAAAATGATGTTGAGCACGTATTTATATAATTGCAGAGGATCAAAATTCATAAAAATTAACCAATCAGGAACAAGCTGATAATTAAAGTTAGTTACAGTAATTAACATTTTTCGGACCTAGATGGAGATAACTACTTCTTCTGTAGGGCTTGTAACCAAATTTCAGGAAGTTGATGTAGGATACTGTTTATGTGTTTGTTACGTTATACACTGTTGATGGTTTCTTTTATGTTCCTAGCTGTTGTTCTGGATTCTCTGTGAATGATTTTCTTCTCATCTCAATTAAACTGATAAGCTCCGCTCCAGCCGTGGTCCGCAAGTTTGATTTTCTTTACATCTCCGTTTCTCACTGCGCGCAAATGTTCTTAAACTCGTTGCTTAACTTTCTTTTTGTTTGGCATATATACACTACATCACAATCTTTACACGGGATTTCGTAAACAACATTGCTTTGTTCTTCCAGGTTTATTTTGTCTTTTGGTTTAGACAAAGTGCTTCGTAGGGTTGCTTTAGAGTTAAGAACGCATTTGATATTGTGTTGCCCTAAAACTCGACGAAGAATCTCGCTGGTACCTGATGTGTTAATGTGTTCTTTACATGTCGAATTTTTTCTTTCCTCTCCTTTTTGTCACTGACTGCACTATTGGCACGATTCAGTATGACACTTTCTTTGCAAGATTTCTGATGGTTTGATTCGAAGTTAAGATACTTGTCAGTGTGTGTTGGTTTACGATACACTGGAATTGACATGGAACCATTCTTGCGTTTGACCAAACTGTCCAGGAAAGTCATACTTCCATCTTGTTCAAGCTTGACAGTGAATCTCTTGTGCTTGCATGTATATTTCTACAACTACTGATGATGCAGGGCCTCCCATGGCAACTCTGTCTCTTTGAGTGTAGAAGTTCTTATTATTCAGCCAAACGCAGAAAATCCTGTACTGGAATCTTTGTCTTTTTACCGAATGCAGTATCGTTTTCGATAAAGTCTTTAATGATATTCCAGGTGCCTTTTATGGGAACATTTGTGTAGAGTGATGTGACATCAAATGATACCATGCATTCGTTGTCTGCTACCTTTATTTTTTTTATGTATTCCGAGAATTTTTAGGAGTTTTTGCTATGGTCACTTGCTGTAAATTTGCTGAGGCTGGAAGCAGCAAATTTTGATAGGCTGTATAAACGTTTTTCGCGGTGGTGGTCCGTCACAAGATTTCAGTCGGTAATACTGTTTATTGTCGATGTATTCCTCTTTAACTCCATTAAGATGTGCCCCGTTTTTCGTTTGATGACTTCTGTAGGATCTTTCTTGAGAAGTTTGTAAGGCCCGTTGTTGATGTAGTTAGATATTCATGATAACCGTTGTTCTCACATTCCTTTTAATAGACGGTTTGTTTCTTCTGTCGTTAGTTGTCTGTTGGACAGAGTTACTGTCATTTGTCTACACCCGCATGCGTATCATCATTGCATCTCTCATTGATTTTTTGAACTTCTTAAGGTGTCTTCTTAACCTGCTTATATTGGTCGACGGAGAGTCTTGATTTGATGGTGTTGTCAAGTTCAAGTATTTGGTGATGTAGGGCGTTACGTGATTTAGGTGGATTCTTTCTTGCAACAACTGGCGTCCTGCACGCTGTAAGATTTTCTTATTTCTTTCATTACTCTGCAGTTAAGTCGAAGATCGTTAGGTGTTATTTCGTTGTGAAAGACATTAACTTCCTGAGATATGGTTACCAGCCCTACAGAAGAAGTAGTTATCTCCATCTAGATCCGGAAAATATTAATTGCCGTAATTAAATGTACTTGTCAGCTCTTTCCTGATTGGTTAATTCTTATAAATTTCGATCCTCTGCAATTATATAAATACGTGCTCAACATTATTTTACTTTGCTCGAGGATGGAAGGATGTCCGGAAATGTTGCCTACTAAACTATCATGTTCAAGAAATGATAAACTTTTCACATTAATTGACATGTGCTGTTTCGATATCCTTAAATGTTAACAACACGTTTTCTGGCTTTGTCTCGATGCACAATGTTGTTGTTATGAAGAAAATATACCGCTTGTAAAAACTCCATGAACGAAGCCTTGCACTTGCTTTCTGCCAAAGCACCGTACTTTTTAAGTGTTGGAAAAGTTTCTCCTCCATCAATGCATTCTAAATCGATACAGAGATTTTTTGTATTACCTGTTTTAAAAGAACTATCGCATTCGAATATGAATGTAATTCGAATCTAAAATGTAAAAAACAAACTGTTGTTGTCGAACGAAGTTAGTGGTAATAGTTACAAATATATTTTAAAGACAGAAAAAACGTACGATGATATAACATCACAAAGAGATTAAAAATGTATCAAACAATTGTATATGCTATCGATTTATTCTCTTTCTAATGGAAGAAGAAACTGACGAAGATTCATGTGAGGAAAGGCTATTAAAATTGTGAGGAAGCCTTTAAAAAAAAGGAAAGTGACGAGGTCCAACAATGGTATGCTGTCATTTATGGTAAAGGAAGAAGACAAATGCTGTACATTGGGTTACTGATGCCACTGAGAGACAATGTTCATCATTGAAAATTGACTGTCTTAAACTGCATAATGGATCAGGAACTGTTCTGGAGGAGGTACCAGAACACCGGGCAAGAGATATTGATGTTTTCCCACTGTATAACATCATATATGGACTTGTTCAAAGTAAAACCGGAGAGAAATTAAAAACAAATTGTAGCATGCGATGTCAAAAATATTTCCATTTAAATTTAATATAAGTACAAGGTTGAAGAATGAGGCGTATGTTTTCTTTGTTTTCCATTCCCATCCACCATTTTCTACGAATGTCATCTATTTGCTTGTTGGATAACATAACCTAAAAGAAAAGTACCTTATAGTCAGAAATTTTCGCGACATTTTAATTTCGCGATAAAAATTTTGGGACAATTTCGCGATTTTTATTTTCGCGATTCGTTGCCTTGAATTTTTTTCGCGACATTTAATTTTCGCGAATTTCATAGAGTTACGGAGTTGAGGAAAAACAAAATATGATTTTTAAGTACGTTTTTCTACTCTAATAATGAGATCTGTAAAAGGAAGCTTTTTTTCATAAAAGGTCAATGTTATAATCAATAAGGTAGCGGAAGAACCTTTATTTTTGATCAAGCGAGGATAGTACAACCTTTCAAACTCGCCTCGGCATTTGCCTAAATAATGGTATTGACGTTAATAATGTGCCTATACCGGTTGAAAATCGAAGCTTCTCCACTGCCATAGGTAAATGTTGAAGTGAATTTCAATGATGTAACATAAAACAACAAACAAAATATACTCTCGATAAGAGTTTGTAAAGTAGATGTTTATAACACAAAATGCCATTTAGGTTAACAGGCAAACTGCCTTCTAAAATTGTGTTTAAAAGTGCATTTCTTCTTCCTTAATTTTCCCGGGTTTTATCAAACTTGGTATCACCAGAATTATTTTGTTCCGAAAATTTTACGTCTATACCCTGTGGAGTCTAAAAAATGAAGAAAAAAAGAAAATATTTCGCGGTTTTTATTTTCGCGATTTCGTCATTTAAATTTTTTTCGCGGCATTTTAATTTCGCGAAAATGCCCAAAAATCGCGAAAATCGCGAAAATTAGTTGTCGCGAAAATTTCTGACTATAAGGTAAGAGAATAAAAAGACCTTGCTCAGAAAAAAGTGAACTTTCAACCAGCAGGTGCAAACATTCTGACCATTTTGGAGGGGAGAAAGTTTGCAGATTTTTTTAGATTTATCACCACAGCTTGAGTCTAACCTATTTCTGTTTGCTCAAATTAAAGATGGCAGCATGGGCCATGTAAATTAAAGGGGCTGTAGTTAGGGAAATAATTTGCAAATGCGAACTTTAAGCCTGACTTTTTTTATTGAAGCGTTTTTTTTTCCACTGGGAGTCTAAATATATACTATATACCCGAATTTTCTTACATTATTATCTTCGTCTTTTGTTGTCAGCTTTTTTATCTCTTTCTCCTTATTTTTTCCTTAGTTTAGCATATTAAAATAATAAAAATGTATAGAAAAAACACTTCTTCATGTGATTACGCTTAATCCCCAACACTAAACTTTGCCTTTTGAACTGTATAATGTCATAAATGAAACTGAGCCCAGCATTCGTAAAAATGTAAAGGGGTCAGTATACAAAGGTATCTTAACATGTGGTTAACACAGATTATTTCAGAAAAAGAAAGGTTTCACTTTAAAAGAATTATGGCAATTGTCTTCTTTTCTTTTATGACCATTGCTTATGAAAATGTAATTTTTGACAGCACATCCTCTTTAACGGTACTTTGTTGTAATTTTTGCCTTTTTTATCTTCTCTGATTTCAGAAATTATACCTTAAGCCGTTAAGCTTGACCTTAGGTATGTGTAGGCTTTGTCGCATTTCTAAGTTACACTAAAACGTTGTAATTAAATGTTAAAAATGAAATACACTTGTGCGCACACAGATTAACGTTGCATATATCCTACCTAAATGTGTAAGTGAACAAACTGCACACTATCTTCACAGCTTGGACAAGCACATCATCTTACAGCTTGGACAAAGCACACAAATTGCGATTCTGTACTTGCAGGGTAGAAATTTTTAAATAGCGAACCTTGTTTCCTGGACAATTGACCCACGGCAATTAACGTAAACTGAATTTGGACGTCGGTTAATCAACCTCGATCCCAGGGCCCGTAGCGTTTTTTGATATGAGGATGAAACGCGTACGAGGCCCTGGTACAACAGACTCACTCAACCAATGAGATTGCGTGTACGGCTTTTTTAAATTATGTTAAAAAGATAATTAATTCAGAAGTTTTTTTGCAAGCACAGCATTTTTTTTATTAACAACAAATATGGCGAGCGATGAGCATTACGAAGATTTTTATGGTTACTTGTTTATGAAGAAAATATTTATATTCACGTTATTTTTGACTTTCCTTGCATCGTTTAAATTTTGAAACAAATCAAAATTAAATTAAATAACAAATTAAAATCAAAAACATTACTTTTGTTTTCTCACTGATGGTGGAAAAGGCAGCTGACAAAACTCAAATGGAATGGTGTGAATGAACATCCTCTCCTGCGAACGAAAGTAACAGGTACTCTCACCTTTTGTTGAGACACAATACTTATATTTTTTAAAAAAGGAAAATTTAATTTTAGTAAAGAAAAACTTCATACAGATGCAACTGTAGTATGGATGCTGAGTAACTGGCTGCTGTTGGCTTGAAGATGCACAAACAATTACAACAATGACAAGTAATTTTTCTTAAAAAGCCGCACATGTCAAGAGATATCTTTTAAGAAACTTTGGGGACAAATATACTAGCTAAAGTATTGAAAAATAAATGAAAATAATTTAGGAAATAAAGTATAGCTAGCTATAAATAAAAAGAAATATATACAAAACGTCACAACTAATATATTATTGTTTTTAGGCAATAAGAAAGAAAATATCACAACACAAAGTTTATGGTGGGTGTGCTGAAGTATGCAGGCTGTGTGCTGAAACAAACTTAAAACGGTTTTAGTCAAATTTTCGGAAGTATTGGACTTTGAAACAACTTTAAGAAAAAATAAAAGATATTGTGGGTATCGTAATTATGCAAACTAATACTGTCGTAAATGTGAAAGACATTCAAGATTTTCTGCCAGATTGCACAAATAAGCTTTTAGAAAAATTGCAGTGTGAAGAGCGTTATATCATCATCTAAAGCTCATTAATGTTATTTTGTTTCAAACACCTAGTGCTGATATTATGTCCAGTATAATATAATCTTGCCAATTCTTCTTGCCCTCATCGACCAGCCTGTCCAAATTTGTTGCATATGTATATATATAGTCTTCAATGGTACTTGTTGGACTTATATGGTAAGATTTGTTTGATATATGGTGCATAAACTCCCATACCAAAAGCAGAGGTTGCTATAATAACGTAAACGTTCAGATCTTTTTTTGCAACTTCAAGAAGAATTTGGTTTTACATGATCTTTGTTTGAGGTGGATGAAATTGCACAATTACACAATTGCTGTACTTGTTTGTTTAAAACATTTATTATAAGTTGTAAATATATCCACAAAACCCCAATCCGCAATATTCCTTCCTTGCCAACTTTTCTCTTTTTTCTGCAGAGGTATATATACATTTTTTCTATTTGGATCGACAGATATTATTGTTAAGGTTCTTAATCCGGGTATAATATGTTTCATTCTAGTCACTGTTTTTCCTGTTCCGGTAGTAGCTGTGTGACAAGTGTGTAGCTTTGAGCTAGCTAGCTATATCTATTTTATATATCACATTTTTTGTTATCCAGTTGTTATACACAGAGATTTTTAAGTATAAGTATTGGTCATATAGCTATATATATATAAAGTACAAAACAGGTGTCAACGCAGTAAGCTTCATCAATAACACAAGCTTTGACATTTTCTGATAAATTTCTATTTTCATTAAATTTCTTTCTCTTTTGATCAAAATTGCCTTCGGAAGGCAAAATATGAAGTCACAATGTTCATCAAATACAAATGATGGCAAAACATCTTCTATTTTATCGTTAAGACAGAAATCTCAAACAACATCTGTGCAGCATTCTCCTCAAAGTTTAAATCATTAAAATGTAGCAAGTAATTTCTACTTCTTCGAGAAATAATTAGTCTCACAGTATGAAAATTTAGTATGTTATTGCCAGTAACCCTATACTTAAAACATATATATATGTAAAGGAATTGTAACTTTTCTTTTCAAAATATTTCACAAAAAAATTATTTCACTTTTCTTCATGGTCTTCTTAATTTATAACGGTTTACTTCCTTTTTTAATTCTCAATAAGAGAGTTGTAACAAAAGAGAGATTTATTTAAACAATAGTTAACTGAAACTGTGAAGTCGTGTATTGAAAATTTTTCATCTTTTTTTCTGATGACATCTGGTAGCTAGCTAGCTAACAGTTGAAAAATTAAAGTTTTTTTCATATCCTTTTGATGACACTCCAATGACATCCTGTCCTCGTACTATTGACTCTAAGCATTTGACGTGTTAAGGTCAGGAAAATTTCGGCTCTCTAAAAGATCTCTGAATTTTCTCCCAACATTTTGCAGCTGGTGTAAATTATTCTTTAATATTTACAAGTGCTGTAGTTTTTACTACATGTATCATACACCACAAGATGACTAGAAAGCTACCAAGGGTTGTATTTATTCTGGAATTTTACGGTGTAGCTATAGGTAGCTATTCAGCTATAAAAAATGCAGTAAAAGACTTAAAACTCCATCTTTAATCGAAAACGTCACGCATACATTACTTTTCTCTGCATGCTTAATTTTGGGCGAATTTCAGTCTGTTGTACCAGGGCCTCGTACGCGTTTCATCCTCATATCAAAAAACGCTACAGGCCCTGGGATCGAGGTTGGTCGGTTAATCAAACGTTACTCAACGCAGGCTAGATAAAAAAAGCTCAATATGACCAATCTCGTCTACCTCACTTTGAGACTCCATAGCAGCAGGTTACAAAAAGCTAGGGATGTTACTGCTGGTATTTCGTTTGTTCAATGCTTCTCGAGTAAGATTAGAACTATGGTAATTTTGTTGCTGCTTTTATCTCATCTCTCAGTGAAATAAAACTATTCACTAAATTGCTAAGACATCCTGAGAAAATGTGTCCGCTATCAGTAGTGTTGGCTATGTAAAGATTACTTGCCCTCACTAGCTCTTAGAAAAATAGCTACGATAGCCCTGAAGGCTCGTTGGAAAATACGAAGAGCGAAAGAAACATTTGGTGCGCGCGAGAAAAATATTGACTGCAAGTTGGAAATATCTTATGCGAGCGCGTTCTGTTTATTTGTGTGTGGATGCGAGAAAAATGAAATGCAAGCAAGATTGATTTAATTTGAGAAGATTGCAGATTTTATTCCGCAGAATTTCAAGAAACTGATTTTGGTCCTTCATTCCCGATATGTATAAATACATTGATGATTTGTTCTTTTAACTACACCTGTTACTTAATCATAATGGCCTCCAAAGTGATGTGATAATGCCTTTTCCGAATTTCTTACTTGTATTAATCAAGGAACGAATGTCAACAAAACAGAGATTTTGTGAAAGAAATGTCTAATACAGGTCCTTTAGACACGATTGTTTCTGCGATAGCTGACATCATTCGTTACTGTTTCATTTAAATTAACAGAGTTTGCCCTTCGCTGAAATCAGATTCTACTTATCCCCAGTCAATTATTCGTTGCTGCCAAGAAGTAGACCTGACTCCTTTTATGAGTCTATCATTTACATGACCCTATTAGGCCCCATCTACACCATCGTTTTTTTTTTTAAATATTATAATCAGTAATTTGGCGTGCGTGCACTGATAATAAAATTTATGGAAAGAACCTGACGAAGGCTCGTTTCCATTCGACTGCATTTTCTGCTCTAGCGCAAAAAGCTCAAACAGAAATTAATTTCCATCTTGCTTCAATTTTTTCACGCGCGAAATTTAAAAAAAAGTGGCTGCTGCTGTTAACAAAAGATTATAAACTAAAACTACCTTATCGGACAAAATGTTTTGTCGGACAAAAGTGACAAAAATTTCTGGAGGTGACGAAAATTTTGTCCGATAAGGTATCTCTAATGTTCCAAGAGGAAGAAAATGTGGATAAGAAAACTTTTTTAAGAGAGACGTTCGAACGGGTTGTATGCAATTTTGATAAAAGACCTTTTGCTGTTCGATCACGAATACTTTTTCAAGGCCTTTAGAATGATATTTAGGGAAATCTAAACTTATTTTTTATAAGAACAATTTTATAAAAACTTATAAGAAAAGACTGAACTTTTACTGATTTATTTTCCTAAGAAAACACTAAAAACACAGGGAAATTGTTGTAATTTTGAGAAATTTGTTGCTATTTCGAGGAACTTGTAGTTTGATTTTGGTTCAGAAGTATTTGTAGTTAAATTTATTGTGTTGTGAATAAAAAGTACAACTTAATTTGTTGTTTATTTCACAGATGTTTATTTCATTATTTTTTAGTATTCCCGCCTTTTAAATGAAATAAGCAACAGTGATGAAAGGGACATATTTTAAAAACCTTTTGAGATGGGCTTCATAAATATATTTAGAAATTTATTTTGTTTTATCTTTCAAATATTTTCACATTTATACAGTGTTTACTTTAGCACTTGTAGTATTGAATTTTTTCATTAGTATTTGCAAGTTGCCCGCCAATTTAGTACGATTCCCGATGCTTGTTCGTTCGTAAAATATGAGTCTGCGCAAGTTTTTTTTAACAGAGTGGGGTGCAAATTTGCTTTATAGTTAGAGCTGGTTAGCTAAAAATAAAGAGACAGCAAACCGATTTGGTTTTCCAAACCGTTTGGACAACTGTTCCCAATCAGTAATACGCATGTTCTGGTCATGATAAGACCTAGTGGTAGTATTCCATGAACATGGATATGATTCTATATTCAGGATAAAACTTTCAATATTATAATCCTCTTGGGGTCTTATTGCCGCAACATCAACAGTAGTTTCTTCGTTAGACTTCTTTGGTTGTTGCTGCAAAATTTTATGATAGAGCATATTCATTTCAAGTTCATTTTCGTCTGGAGAAACACATGTTTCTTCGTCGTCCGCCATTTTTTTAGATTTATTATTGTTTATGTTTTTTAAACTTTGCTGACGACTGGCAAATTACGAAATAGTGTAAAATACTCAAATATTATTGGCTATTTGTGTTGGAGAGAAAACAACGTCGCCAAAAGTAGAATGAATTCAACTTTCGCGCTGAGCTCAAGAGCTGCTCTCGAGCACAAAAAATCTCTTAACAAGCAGTAATTTTTTCAAAATGCGCATGCGTCAATAATAATAAATAATTTTGCGCTATAGCAGAAAATGCAGTCGAATGGAAACGAGCCTTTAAGCTAAATTTTTGCGCACGGAGCTAATATCCATCATCTCGCATAAGACATTTCCCACTCGCTCTTCATATTTTACAAAAGCCTTTAGAGCCATCGTGGGTGGCGCTGTTACCAGGTGCGTCTGCTGTAGGCATATTTGACTGTATTTCGACGTCCAGTCAGCTTTTTGTAATTTTTGGAAGATGTCACAAAAACGACTTTAGGGCGACATATATTGTCGCCATAAGGTCGATCCAATGATACTATTTTCGCTAAGGCGACAGAAAAACGGTAAGGCGACCAAGAATTATATATCTTTTATAATTTTTAGGAGGTTTTTACGATGGTATGTTAATACCTGTACAAAAGAAGC
Source organism: Hydractinia echinata (assembly GCA_030067915.1). Lineage (NCBI taxonomy): Eukaryota > Metazoa > Cnidaria > Hydrozoa > Anthoathecata > Hydractiniidae > Hydractinia > Hydractinia echinata. Next base: position 562,729 of record JASGCC010000015.1, on the reverse strand, counting down.
ATAGCAGCAGATCTTTGTCGTCAATAGATAATTTTTCCAAAAAAATAGTTATTTTTAGGTGTCACCCTAAGGTAATATTTTTGGGTATGTCGCCATAAGGTCAATCCAGGATTATATATATATATATATATATATATATATATATATATATATATATATATATATATATATATATATATATATATATATATATATATATATATATATATATATATATATATATATATATATATATATATATATATATATATATATATATATATATATATATATATATATATATATATATATATATATATATATATATATATATATATATATATATATATATATATATATATATATATATATATATATATATATATATATATATATATATATATATATATATATATATATATATATATATATATATATATATATATATATATATATATATATATACATATATATATATATATATATATATATATATATATATATATATATATACATATATATATATATATATATTGGAAGAAGAAGTAAAACTCTTGACTTTTCTTATTTTTTCCATCGCATGAAGTGTAAAACATATACTAAAAATGAATAGGAACTTGTTGAATTCACCACGTTTCCAATAAAAGTGATTTTTTGTCTCGCAACTACTGTAACAGGCAAGAATTCGCAAAATTGGAAGATTTTATGCATTAGTTCAGTTTAGCTTGAAAATTTCCACTATATTGATTCTCATTGATAGACGATCTCCTAAACTGAAATTTTAACTATAGATATATTTTTATATATCTATAACTTTAAGCATTGAAGTATTAAATTTGTTGAAACATATTTTTACGGGAAAGCTTAAACATTCTGAGTCTCAACCGAATTTGTAGGTTAACAATTTTTACGAGAAAAATTTCAAAAATAGTGTTACGCGAATTTAAGGCTTCGATCGTCGTAAATCTCGCTTCTCGTAAAACACATGTAACGATAATAAGCGAATTTTATCGCCGGATCTGAGTTGAAAAAAAGAAAGCTGTAATTAGGTTTTAAAAAGTTTTCTCACACTTTTACTAATGCCTAAGTTAACAATATAATAAGTACAATTTTAGCCTCAACCCATTTAGCCCTATTTGGTGTGGCCTTTTTTTACCCTTGTAAGTATGGGGGGAAGTGACCCGGGCTGTAAATTTTGTTCTGTTTGGTTTTAAATGACGAAAGTTGACGCAAAGAAGCAACAATATATTGTGACATAATTAGTCACAAAATATTTGAGCTGACATGTCATCACAGGAAGTGACATCATAATGAGACAATGGTCGAAGAAAATATGTATTTTTTGGAAATTCTCGATTTTTTATCTTTTTAAAACTATTTACAATACTAGTCATTAAAAAAACTAATATAAGAATGTAAAATATTATTAGAAACATTTACAGGTGTTATGAAGACAAAGGATTTTTCTAGTGAGAAAATGGAAATCGATCGGAATTCAAATCTTTAGAAAATATTTTTTTTGAAAAATCGATATTTAAGAACCTTAGGTTTAGTAGCTGTCATGGAATAACACTTGGTATATCTATGCGCAGTTATGTCTGTAACTACTCAATCAAGACAAACTGGATTGACATGCGACAAAATGACCTATGACGTCATCATATGACAATAGAAATAGAAAAATAGGAAAATAGAAATATTCCGGTCTGTAAATTATCAATATTCCGGTCTGCAAATTACAAAGTATGCATGTCAATATTGTATTATGTCTTTTTGTCACTATCACATACATAATCCCATATTCATACAACTAGTTAATTTAGAAAACATTTATTTTCAGCCAAAGCCAAAGTTGATATGACTGTCAATAACTGTCAATAAACGACAAAGTGACATTAACAGGACAATTTTGGGGAAAAACAAATTATTTTCCGAAAGTCCAATAAAAGTTAGGAAAAGTCACAAAATTTCAAGGAATTTCATCCGGTAATTAAAAAGTAATGAGACTTTGAAAATGCGGCTGGCACTTTATGCCCCACCCCCCCCCCCACCCCCCCCCCCACCCCCCCATACCAAATATGGTTAAAACAATAAACACATCACGCTTCAGCGAAAGAGGAACAAAACTCAATTGTCAATTATCAACATTGAATTTTACTGTTCTGCTCATCATAAATTGTTTCGATTTCAAAAAGGCGCCAATGTTAAAACCATTTGATACGAAATAGATGACGCAATGTTAATTGTCCATAACATTGTCCGCGAATGTATTTTTCATGAAGAAAATCTATTGAGAAATCAATAAAGATTAATTTTCCATGAATTTTCTAAAATTGGTTTGTTAGCAAAGAGCATAATATTTGAGCATGTTTTATAAACGCCATTGCAGAATTGTGAAGTCTGCTTGCCTGCTTGCCTGCTTGCCTGCCTGCTTGCCTGCATACATCATAACAAAGCAATTATAAGATCTTAGCTACAAACGTGGATTTCAAGGCAGCATTCTAAAGCCATGTAGCTAGCTATAGGGAGCCTTATCTATTCTTAGTTTTTAAAAGTTTTATTCAGTTTGATATAAGAGCTTTTTATCCTAGCCAATATTATTTATTTTATGTTGAGGTTGTGGTTGTGGTGATCTAGCTAGCCCTTGAGCTAACTTTTGGCTAAAAAGAGAAAGAAGCAATACGCAGTTTGCCTAAAACAAATTCTTAAAATTCTTATGCTAAATGCAGTTAGGTAGCTACACCTTTTCTTATGCTAAATGCAGTTAGGTAGCTACGCCTTTTATTACTGTAATATAAACTTGGCGAAAGTCTAAAGTTGATCGTGTAAGGAGACAACAGTCTTAATTAAACTGTGATAACCTGTCGGTTTTTTTACCTACAATTTTTTAACAACATGGTTTAGGATGTATTTTTATTTAAGCTGTCATGAAAACTGATTATACAATCAGTTGGCAGCTCATTAATTTGCAATATTAAAAACATATTAGTAGGAAGAAAAAATTGTATATCTATTACAGTGTCATATTTCCCTTATATTCCTGTACAAGTTATTTTTCTTACGTTACAATGCTTTATAATCATGTTCTCGATGATTTATAAAATTAAATTGTATGTCCTTACCGTTGTTGTACTACAATTGTGTTTCGATTTTCCGACTGTCTGTCGTTCTTTTCCAATTCTTGTTGCGTATGAATTTTCTTCTGAATGTCGTTGAAAACAGAATACATATAATAGCATCTGAAGAACAACCAAGATAAAAGAGCGAATTCATCAGATGAGGGAACCAGCTTGTAATAGACAATATATTTCTTTTCATGAGGTAAAATATAAAGATTGGAATCATGATAAAAAGAATATACGTCGATATTAATAGTGTAGGTATTAATACGTCTTTAAAACGTGCACCGCTCCGTCTTTTACTGCCAGGCTGTGGACTAATTTCGATCGAAGAATGCAAGTCATTACGTCTGTACGAAACTCTGACATTGCTATTTATGGTCTCTATTATTTTCATTGTTATGTATGTATATGTGAATATAACAAGAAAGAGGAAAAAAATTGAAGTTATAGGCATAATCCATACTTGAAATAAAACATGCAAATACTGAGACTCGTTTTGTAGATTGATAAATAACAACAATCCAGTATCAAGCAAGAACGTTAGGATCCAAATCATTCCCATAGTGTATTTTGTTTTTTCCACAGACCAGTATAAGTCATATTTTATGTTCAGGTAAATCTGTGCAAACCTGTCCACGGTAAGTGCAACCATGACATAAAAATATTCTTGTATAAAACAGTAGAATAATGTCAGAAATAATTCGATGGCAAAACTGCCATTCCTTGTGGCAAATGCTATAACACATCTCACGATGTCACACAAACATAATGAAATCTCAACTAGACTTAGGTTTAAAAGGATTATCCTCTGATTCATAGTGATATTTGCATGCTTCTTCCATAATAGATAAAAAGCAGTTACATGCAAAAGCATTCCAATACATGGAGACACGAATTGAATCACTGTAGCCATTTTTTTTCCTAATATTTCACCTTGATGTCTGTTTTTTTATGTGTATTTTAAAGTTATCCTGCAAATGAATCTTCGTCTCTTTCAATTTATATTTATATTTTTCTTTGTGGTTATCTATGTTGTCTTGTTTCAGAGGTTAAAAGAAAATGTAAAGTGAATACTATCATTAACTGCTTTTGTATATTTCTTTTGAAAATAGCATCTGTTTTCACATCTTTTCTCGAAATAAAGAAACATTTTTTTTCTGAAGATTATACTAGTCGCTACGGCCGTTGAAAAATCTACGTAGACAGAAGCGCCATGAAATTAGTCCGTCATTTCAATTAATTCGCAGGTGATGTTTTATCCACTTTATTAAGAAAAAGGGTTATTATAAGACAAGTCTAAAAAGACCGTAAAAAGTGTTTTCAATCTTGTTTATGTGGGCAACGACCCGCTGTTACTTGATAAAAAACAAGATTTAGAAACGTCTTCACCTGTTGCCTTAACTATATAGAGCTTAAAACGCTAATCAAAAAAACGTATAGAACTATGAACCTCTGATGAACATCCATCATTATCGTAATTCTCATTATCTACCTCATAATCCGTTTCCCAATGTCCTTTTTCAGTAACTAAAGATATGCATAAAAGGTATGTTATTGAAGAACAAAAAGAAAAATAGGAACGTCAGCCAATGCACAAAAACTTAAAAATAGTATAACTTCTTTCTCGCCATTTTGAAATGTTCAAAAATAATAAATAATAAAATACAAAACTTTTCGTAAGTAAAACTTACATAATATATATTTTAAACATATATCTTGATTATATATTTAAATATAGTAGAATCGAAGCTACAATAGAAACTTTCAAAACAAACTTTTGTTTTGTATTTCCCCGATATTCATGAGAAGGAACAATAGCGAATAACCAGTCAATGAATACAGCCAACATTATTTCTAGACTAGTTATTTAGACCCGTGGATTATTCCACTAATTGTCTTGTTAAAATTTATTGTGCTTCTTTTCATAAAAATGTTTGTTAGCAATTTCATTAAGAAGCCTGAAAAAAAAGGTTTTAAACGAAAACCCCTGGAGGAATCCACTCAAGATAAAAAAGTACGATTTACCCGTATAATAATTTATAACAAAGCACTCGTCACGGTAAATTTATATTAGCATGCAATGAAATTCTTAACTAATGAAATCATTTTGTTTTATCACATGATTTGTTCTAGACAATTACAATTGTAAACAAAACGTTTATAAAATACGGAACACTTTTATAGGGGATATATTATAGACGCTTTTAAAGAAAATTGTAAAAAATATAATCCACTTTGCCTGTTACAGACACACAGACACACACAGTCTTCGTATTATTATATAGACTAGTCGATAAGGCCCGTGGAGAAATCGACTTAGGCAGAAGGACAATAAAATAATAGGTTGTTTTAAATTGTTTGCTGACGTCAGCTGTGCAGATCCAAAAAACATTTTGGCGAAGTATAGTTTATTCTTTGCCTGTAATGTGTAGATGTTAAAACGCTGATAATAATGTATAGGATCATGTGTTTTCGAGGAACGCCTAAGGAGATATAAGGTTTTAAACATTTTGCTGACGTCAGCAATGGCCTGTTAAAACCCAAAAATTTTTTTTAGAAAATTGTATACCTATTGACTTCATCGTATAGATCTTGAAACGCTGAGCAAGAAAATGTATAGGATCATGTACTTTTGACAAACAGTTGTAGAGATATTAGGGTTTGAATGTTTTTGATGACGTCACCAACCCGTCCTTTCCGAAACGGATTTGGGGACCTAGGTTTGGGAAAATTACCCAAATTGGTCCTAGGTGGTCCCTAGTTACCCACGCGGTGAAAAATCATTGACGTCACCACCTCGTTTCCAAGTTATTTGGCCTCAAAATTTTAAGTGCACTGTAATGGCTTTATTAATTTAATATACTTTCCTTTGACGTTAATATTATTTTAACGTTAAAAGTTTGGTAAGTTACAGAACAATTTTAAGGCCGATGTTTTACAGACTTTATCAAAGAAAGTAGTGAAGATAATAATCCACTTTGCAAAAGTGACAGACAGACAGAACTGGCGTATTATTATATAGACTAGTAGATTAGACCCGTGGAAAAATCCACTTAGGCAGAAAAACAATTGAAAAGTTCTGTCATTTGAATTTTGATGACATCAGCAAATGTTTCAGTATATTGAATACTGCCTTTTACCAAAAAAAATAATCTGAAAATGCATAAAAAGAAAGTAAGTCATTATTTAACAAAAACGTTCTTAAAATCTAACACAAAATATCAAATGTCAAATCGCATGAAATCCTCCCAACAAAACTTCAGACAAAATATAAAAAACGTCGTGCAAGGTGTAAAATCTAGTTGGTAGAAAGTGACAACATTGACAGTCGCAACCCAGACAGTTACGACAACAATAATAATAATGTCAGAAATAACACATCTCAAATATGTATACATCTTATTATGTGATTATGTTGAAAACTTTCAATATTTTAATCCGAAGTGTCGAAAAGAAAGGCTTGCAACAGTAAGCACAGATCTATGAAAATAAGTTGTTTACGCATTTTAAACATTGTCTTTTCCCTAAATGCTTATACAACAATACAACCTGAACAATATCAAAAAGCCAAACTTAAACAAACACAAAACACTAAAAAACAAAATGTTAAACTTTGAAAAATCATTTATTCGGTTGCATACCATCCTCTCCCGCAAAAATATGCACAAAATGTAAAAAATAATTGGTTTACAAAACAATTTTTTTGTCTAATGATCCATACTGACTTTACCAAACATTTTAAACTGAAATGTCGAAAAAGCAATGAGCAAGGAGTAAATTTCAAATCAAGAAAAATTATTATTTTAAAAACATTGAAAAGTTTACAATAAATGTAGAACACAAAGGTTTCTGAGGAGCAAATCAAAATATGAACAAAAATCAGTTCAATTGGCATGTTCTATATTGTCTTCACCCATAAAATCTTCCACAAAAAGGATATGTAACCCATCAAATTCAACTCAGAAAAATTGGAAAGTGTAGAATATAAATTATTTTTTTAGTATAACTTGCATACGGTCCTCCCTCACAACAGTTAAACAGTTTTAGTCTGAACATTCAGTAATTTTTTATCATCACCAAATATTTATTCCCGCAATATTTTGTGAAGTTCTTAATAAAAACAAAAACGTGAAACCGTGGACTTTTCTTCCAGCAAAACTGACATTACTTACAGTTAGTTTAAAGTTTAAAAAAAGTTTATAACACAAAATATAAAAAAAATCAACTTACACAACAGCTCACAGTCTAATTATAGAAAAATTTGTTCTTTCAGTATTTTGCATGTGCTCTTTTTCCACAAAAGTTTACACAGAATTTAAAAAACAGCAGTTTGCAACACAAACAATATAAACGGCAACCATACTATTCTCTGCTGAGAAATTTTAACCACAAATGTCAAAAACCCAGGTAATTTCCCCAATTTTTTTTAAAAAAACTGCGATTTGGAACACATCAAATTTAAATAGAGAAGGATCAGTCATTTCGTTATGTTGTACAGAGTCCTCGCCAGTAAGAATTTATACAAAATATAGAAAACACAGCTTGCAATGTGTAAAATATAATTCTTCTTCTGTGTATGGTCCTTCCTCACAAAATAACATAAATATATAATAAAAAGTTTCAGTTATAACATCTAAAACAACAAAAATCAGTTCTATCAGTATATGTCATGCCATTGTCTTACACAAAATGTTCACCTTAAAGTTTCACAAGGCACAGCCTGTAAATTAAAAACAACTAAGATCAGGTATTTTGGTCTATTTCATACCATCCTGTCCCAAAGAATTTATATAAAATGTGAAAATTGAGTGGTAAAACAGAAATTTGCTAAAATTTCAATTTTTTTATATGCATATTGTATATGCCTTCTGCAACAATAAGTTAATCCAAAATGTCAAAAAGAAGAAAACAATAGCTTACAAAGAGTATAAAACCAAAATCAACAAAGTAGCTAACTCTTTTGGTGTATATATTGAATATGGCCATATGCACAAAAGTTTACACAAAATGTAAAAAACGGTTGTGTTTAGTAATTCTACGTCAACAAATGTCAGTTCTTTTAGCATGCTGATTTATGTCTTTGCCCACAAACTCTCACATGAATATGTCAAAACCATAAATTGGAAGAAATTAAATTTACATTTTAAAAATAAGTATTTCTGTACTTTATTTTTAGAAATCTTTGAAGGAAAAGAACTTCGCAAGTCAAAAAAAGAATCAGGAAAATGTTTAAAATTTTCAGGGTTAATAACGTTTGATGGATTTTGTGGGAATTTTACATTTTGTATATATAATGTCAGTTGAATTTCTCATTTTAATATAAAAACTGGAATGGCTTGCAAGGAGTAAAGTAAAATTCTACAAAAATTAATTCTTTCGGTATATTGCATGATCCTAACACAAAACATTTCAAAAAACACACAACATTTTGTATATATTATATACATTATGTATATATGTAAATGAAAAGTTACCCCAGCCTTTCATGTACATTTTTTACATTTAGGGTAAAAAATGTGAATCCTACCGTTGCCTTTGCCAAAAAAAAAAAAAAATAAATAAATAATCAACAACCCATGTAAATACTGCAACAAAATCAAAAAATGTGAAAAAGCTACGTAAAGTTTCCCCATAATGTCAAAAAGTTTTTTTGGTGTGGTACTCCCTCAAAAAAGTTGAAACTTTTCTTAAATAAGACAAATTGTCATAAACAAAAACATTTTAGTCAGAACATCTAGAACAACAAAAATCACTACACTTAAGGTACCAGAATTACTACATTTTAAATAAAAATAGTTTCGTCATATTGCATGTAACCGATGTATATATAAGTTTAGTTACACAAAATGTGAAAAATACATTATTTGCATACACAAAATGTGAAAAATACATTATTTGCTTAAAAACAGTCCTTAAACTATTCTTAAAAATTATGTAATACTTTTTTAAAAGTTGTTGTGGCTTGTTAATTTAAGCTTAAAATGTCAAGTGAAATAAGTTACAGCCACATTCTTAGCAAAGACCACTAAGATAACTACGGTAGCTTTTACATGTAAAAAGCAACATAAAACTCACAAGTTAAGGCCGGTTTCGATAAGGCGGAATATTCCGCGCGGGCGGAAAACCTGAGTAGAATGCTCGAAGCGTGCTCAGGGAGAATGATTTCCATAAAAGCCGCGCACTCTATAAAAAGCAAAATAAAAATGGCGAATCAGAGACAAAAAATGTTGTTGCTTCAAAAGTTGAAGATAATAACAGTAATGTTAATGTATCAGCACGCTCGAAGAAGGAAACCAATTCGTAAGAAAAGAATGTGGGTGCGAAGACTTTTTAAAGAACGTAAATCCAAAGGAGAATTTCATGTGTTGGTGAAAGATTTAATGTTGTTTGACCACTATTATTTCTTTCGAATGTTCAGAATGAAGCCAACAAGGTTTGAAGAACTTCTGTCTTGGGTTGCACCATTCATATTTAAGAGCTCCAGAACTCGAGATGTAGCAACACCCAGTGAACGGCTTTGTATTACGTTAAGGTATCTAGCTACTGGTGATGCACAAGGAACAATTGCTAGTTGTTATCGAGTAAGTCCTTCAGTTGTAAGTCGAATAATCCGAGAGACGTGTTCTGTAATTTGGAACATTCTTCAAGAGAAAGGTTTTCTTGCTGTTCCATCAACAGTTGAGGAATGGATAAAGATTTCTCATGAATTTGGAGAAAAATGGAATTTTCCACATTGCCTTGGTGCTATAGATGGTAAGCATGTGGTCATGCAAGCTCCAGCTAGATCAGGGTCTGATTATTTTAATTATAAAAAAACTCATAGCATTGTGTTGCTTGCAGTATGTAATGCTAGATATGAGTTTACGTTAATTGATATTGGTGATGCTGGTCGCCAAAGTGATGGTGGAGTTTATAAAGGCAGCAAGCTTGGATATGCTATTGACAATAATTTAGTAAATCGACCGCTGACAAATAATGATATGACCTCTGATGGAAAGCACTATCCATATGTTTTTGTTGCTGATGATGCTTTTCAGATGAAGCCATTCATGCTTAAACCCTTTTCAGTAACTGGATTGACAATGCAGCGTAAAGTATTTAATTACCGTTTGTCTAGAGCAAGACGCATAATAGAGAACTGCTTTGGGATAGCCACATCACGATTTCGGATATTCAGAAGACCGATCATCGCACAAGTGGAAACAGTTTCCTTAATAACAAAAGCAGTTGTTGCTTTACATAATTACCTAATGAAAAGTCAATGTTTATTCGGTGATTACAGTTATTGCCCTCCTGGTTTTGTTGACCAAGATGATGCTGAAGGACAAATAAATGGGGACTGGAGGAAGGACACTGAAGGTTTCACTGGCTTAGTAACTGCAGGACAGTTAGGCTCTAATAATTATTCAAAAACTGCAAAAGACATTCGTGATGACTTTATGGCATACTTTAATTCTCCAGAAGGCATGGTGGATTGGCAGTGGGACTACGTTAATAGAACACTGAATCCATTTGATAACTTACATCAGTGAAAGTTATATTTTAATGTATATATATATATATAAGTTTTATCTTGTGAATTTTTTCATTTTGTACATATTTGTGAAAAAACAAAAGTCTTGGTCGTCTAACGTAAGACATCTACATTGTAGCAAATCCAGGTTCAAGTCCTGGCCAAGACAAATTTGTGTACTAAGAACATATATATAGCACAGTAATGTAAATATACAACATACTAAAATGATTGAAATTTTTACAGTATAAATTTTATAAATCTATCGGTAAAGTATAGCTGCCCTGACCAGGACTTGAACCTGGATTTCCCACAATGTAGGTGTCTTACATTAGACGACCAAGGCTTTTTTTTTTTTTTTAACATATTGCTTTATACTTAAATACATATATACAAATCAACCTTCTTCATCAAACTCTAGATCGTATAAAAGTTGTTGAATTTTGATTCGAGCCTTTCTATTCTTTTGTGAGGGCAGATTTCTCAATGTTCGAACCAGGCTTTTACAGAACAGCATTGTGTCATCTTCTTCCTCTGGCTCTTTATCTGTCATTATGGCCCTTGTTGCATCATTGATGGATTGCAAAGCAGAAGCAAAGTGTTGCTCAACTGGTGGAGTATCTGATGATTTGCTCAGTTTTCTTTTCTTTGTGGGACAATCTATTTCCACACCAGCCATAGAACCATCAGGGGAGCCAATAGAAAATGATGGTGAACCTAATGGCGTAGGAAGGGACACATTGCTTGTAGTTTCCTTATTCAGTATCTTGTCGTGAGTAAACGATAACTGCTCAAAATATTTGCAACGAGGCAATGACTTATGGCCAGCACCTGATCGTGTGTATTCCTCCCTCTTCACCATACATCTTTTCAAATTATCCCTCAAATTTTTCCATTGCGCTTTCAGAAAAGGTACTAAAATATAGGAAAAGAAAAAAATGAAAACATTGTTTGCTTTATGAATATGAATTTACACATATGCGATCACTAGCTAGCTATATATATATATTTGTATATAGGATTCAGCTCCATACCTGGCTTATTAAACATCTTTCCCAGACTATCCCACGATGTTTTCTTTATGTTTTGATCATGATATGATCGCATAGATGTGTTCCATATGGCTGGGAAATTCTGCATTTCATTGATGAACATTTCCACATCATATGTCTGTGAAGCTGATGAAGTTTCGTTTAATCCCTCTTCATCAAACGGTTCTTGAGTTTGCTGTTGTATTGGCTCAGAATTAAGTTGTTGTTGTTTCTCATTCTGTTGTTGCTGATATAATTTCACCATTTCAGACAGCTGGGAGATATTTAATTCAGTATTTTCAGCCATTTTTCTTCAAACGTGTTTATTTAGCTCAAAAAAGTAGAACAATGTTCAACTTTTTTTTTGCGCTCAAGACAGGACCATTCTACTTCGTACAGCGGCAATTTCTTGTGACTGCGCATGCACCAATTACATCATAGGCAGATTTTTCCGCCCGCGCGGAATATTCCGCCTTATCGAAACCGGCCTTTAGCTAGGTACTTGGAATGTTAAGTTTGAAGCTAACATAAGCTAGCTACAGCAGCTAATAGCTGGTCAGTTGAATATAAACTGGAGACTTAGGTAGGTATAAAGAACATGGCTACATATTTATAAATTCCGAGCTATTAGGTTGTTGTTGGTGTGGTTGGCTTTATGATGCTAGCTAACAAACATGTCTCGCATCAATAATATCATCAAAAAAAAATATAAACAAACTAAAAAAAAATATAAACAAACCTTTGAAACCTTGCTATACTTCATTTACATACCATTCCCTGTTTCAAATGTTTTTGTAGATTTATTTTGAAGGCAAGAGAAGAAAAATGCTTAAAAAGGACAGCCATCTTTTTTGCAAACACAATTTCCGTTACTTTGTGCTAGAACTTCATTTAACAAACCACACAAAACTCGCAGCCTTTCACGACAAAGAAGACATATATTTTACGGCAACATCAAAGATTATTTTCGGCTACATCAAAGGAAAATAAGCATATCAACTTTGCCTGTTACAGACACACAGACACACTTAGCGTATTATTATAGAGATAAGAATATTTGTTTCTTACCATATTTAGTTGTATATTCCACCTTTTTCCTCTTTGCATTTACGAAGATAAGCATGTTCTCCAAAGTTATTTTTCTTATATTCAACTATGCTTAACTTTGGCTTCTTTCTTTTTTTCTTTTTTCGTAGTATTGAATAATTTTAGTAATTCCTCCAATTCAGGTATAGATTCTTGTTGACAGCCTGCAGTATATGACCATCAGTCATTCTAGGTAACCTAGTTTAACCTAGGCTATACACCACATCATAGAATATGGGGTATGTGGTGGCAGGTGTATAGGTGATCATACAAGAATTTATTATGATATGATCCTGTGTATCATCAATCAGGCCTTATATTGTTATGCCATACGATTTCTGTTGTGTGCTTGGAGAAGGACATACGCCACATACACTCAACCACACTACCCAGGATAGTAAAAAATAGCTAACTAGCTATAGCACACACATAGAGTGCAATAGAGAAGGACGAATCAGAGGGAAAAGGAGAGCAAGAAAAGGGGTGGAAGCAAAAAGGGAGAGAACGTACTATAGGTACCCTTACGTGTTAGTAACACTCTAAAGAAGAGGGAGATAGCACGGAAAAAAAGTAAAATAAGGTCAATCATCAGCTATTTATTTGTATTTGGCTTACCTATTCCACCAGGTTTCTTATTATTTACACTAAACATTTTTCCCTAACAAAATTGAACCACAACACACAATAAAACATAAAACGGCCGTGTATACACCACTCTGCTACCGTCTTTAAAATAGATATGTCATGTCCGTACTTCGATGCGTTCAAGTACATGATATTCATGTACTTTGCGTACTTTTTTCGCTATCATGATTACCATAGAATATAGATGTCGAGTACTAGTGTTTGAATAAGTTTACAACTTTTTTCTGACGTCAGCAGTGGTAGTCGACATACAAGAATAAGTTTTCAGATTTCTTTTTGCGCTCATTAGTGCATTCTGCATATTTTTTGTCGATATTGCTAACAAATATAAAATATAAAAAAAGTGTCAAGAGACATTAAGACAGTGTCAAGGGGCACCAGCATAAACCATGGAAATTCTATGTCATATTTGCAATGAATAAAGGTTCAAACATTGATGGTGAAAAGGTACTAATTGTAAAACACAAATAGCCTGCAAAACGGCAGAAGCTTATAAGGTTCGTTGCTGGTATCATCAAAAAAACTTTTTCCATCCTTCTTTTGCCTAAGTGGATTTCCCTCACGGTATTTAGCTACATCTAGCCTATATAAAAATAAACTTAATTCGTAGCTGAAATATGCATATCTTAAAATGTTAAAATGTTAATCTACCAATTAGGCGTCACAACATCAATAAGATTAACTCGACGTATGCAGAGCTAAATTGCACTTACTTGGGACTAAAATTGGTCAAAATAACCAATATTCAGCCATTTTACTGAGTTCATGTAAAATTTAAAATGTCACTACCTCTGTGGCAAGAACCCGACTTTATTCATTTTCTTGATCAGCGTTAAACGCTTTATCCAACAGAAGAATAAAATAATTTTTTGAACATTTTCGGGTGTATCACAATTTTTAAAATCAGTTATATTTCCATTTTTAGTCCGCTTCAGCAAATTTTCTCCCGGAAGATATAATAATACGCTAACAATTGTGCAAACGGGCTATCAATTTTTTTCTGATCAAAGATTTTTGGGCATAAGCAGTTGATTGCTGGCGTTAGTAAAGGTTTTTATTCAAGTGCTTTCCTTTTTAAGTTTGAGGTCTGAAAACACTGAAATGAGTGGACATCAATCTCACCTCGGTAAATAAGAAACCACCCAACGTTAATTTCCAAAACCAAAAACCGATCTACCCGTTTTGGGACAAAGGGGTTGGATAACGTCATCAAAGCTCCTTTAAACCTCAATATCTCTGAAGCATTTTGTCCAAAGCATGTGATACTATACGTTTCTTGATCGAAATTTAATGCTCTACATAATTTAGCAAATTTTTAAAAGGTTTTTGTATATAAGCAGGCAATTACTAACGTCATCAAACTTTTCTTTGTCAAACTTTTACATTCCTAATCAAGTGAATTTTCCCGCGGCCATTCAACTGGCATATACCAATTTTACATGACCTCAGTAAGAAATAGCGGCATTTTATTGCAGACAAGGAGAAATTGAAACTTAATTAATTTCATCAAAAAAGACTTGTAGAAGCACCTTTCATGTCCTCATTTAAAAACAACAAAACAATTTGTGTATATAATACATTTAGAAATGTGTTGTTTTTTTAATCTCAGTTTCATATTTTTAAAGTTTGAAAAATGAATGTGAAAACAGATGCTATTTTCAAAACAATAAAAATACAAAAGCAATTTAAAAAAAACTTTCAATATAAAGTTAAATTAAAGCAAGAAAACATAGATAACTAACAAAGAAAAGAAAGATAATGTAAATGGCAGTAAATAAAATGTTCTTAAATATTTTAGTTTAATTTAAATTACACATTAACAACATATCTCAACGTGTACATTCGAACGCCAACGCCAGAGTGCTTATTCGAAGAAAAATTAAAACTAAAAATGACAATCGCTGCAACGATCCAACTTGTGCTTCCATGTATTGGAATGTTTTTGCATGTAACTGCTTTCTATCTATTATGGAAGAAGCATGCGAATATCACTCAGAATCAGAGAATTATCCTGTTGAACTTGAGTTTAATAGAGATTGCAGTATGTTTTTATGATATCGTGAGATGGGTTATAACATTTGCGACAAGAAGTGGCAGTTTTTTTCATTGAATTCTTTTTAACTTTATTTTATTGTCTTGCGCTAGGATATTTTTTTTGTCATGGTTGTACTGACCGTGGATAGGTTTTCGCAGATTTACCTAAACATAAAATATGACTTATACTGGTCCGTTAAAAAAACAAAATACACTATGGGGACTATCTGGACGATAGCGTTGTTGCTTGCTGCTGGATTGTTGTTATTTATCAATCTACAAAACGAGTCTCAATATTTGCAGGTTTTATTTCAAGTATGGATTATGCCTATAGTTTCAATTTTTTTCCTCTTTCTTGTCATATTCACATATACATACATAACAATAAAAATAATAGATACCACACAAAGCGATGCCAGAATTTCGTACAGACGTAATGACTTGCATTCTTCAATCGAAATTAGTCCACAGCGTGGTAGTATAAGACGGGGCCGTGTACGTTTTAAGGACGTAGTAATACCTACGCTATTAATTTCGACGTATATTCTTTTCATCATGATTCCAATCTTTATATTCTACCTCATGAAAAGAAATATATTGTCTATTACAAGCTGGTTCCCTCAGTTGATGAATTCGCTCTTTTATCTGGGTTGTGCCTCAGATGCCATTATATGTATTCTCTTTTCAACGACATTCGGAAGAAAACTAATAAGCAACACGAACTAATGAAGGGAAAAACAGGCAGTCGTAAAATCGAAACACAATTGTAATACAACAAACGCTGTGGTTTAGATATACAATCTAATTTTATTAATCACCGATAACATGGTCATAAAGAATTGTAACGTAAGAAGAATAACTTGCACAGGAATATGAGTTGGACTCCATCAGATGAACAATATGATACTATAATAAATACACCATATTATCTTCCTACAATTATGTTTTTTATTGCAAATAAATGAGCAGCCAAATTTCTGCTTATTTCATGCATTCTGCATATTTTTGCCGATATTGCTGACAAATATAAAATATAAAACAGGTTCAAGAGACACTAAGACAGTGTCAAGTGTCGCCAACATAAACCATTGAAATTCTGTGTAATATTTGCAATAAATGCAGGTTCAAACATTGATGGTGAAATGGTACGAATTGGTGAAAGTTGGTAGAAATAACTGAGATTAACTTTCGCCTCGATAAGTAAGAAACCATCTAACGTTAATTTCCAAAACTAAAATCTCACTACCACTTTTGGGACAGACGAGTCAGATAACGTCATGAAAGCTACTGGAAACGTCAATATCTCTGTAATAGTTTGTCAAAAGCACACCGTACTATACGTTTTCTTGATCATAATTTCATGTTTTATACAATAATGGAAACAAGTTCGTAAATTTTGTAAGAAAACATTTTTGTATATTAGCAGTTCTATTCTGACGACATCAAAATTAAATTCTTTCTCGGCGAGTAATAACGACATTTTATGGAATTTGAAACTTTACCAAGAGATACTTGTAGTGGCACTTTCCATGTTCTTATATCTAAATTGAAAACAACAAAACAATTTGTGTATATAATACATTTAAAAATGTGTTGTTTTTTTATCTCAGTTTCATATTTTTCAAGGTTAAAAAATGGATGTGAAAACAGATGCTATTTTAAAAAAACCAAAAATACAAAAGTTCACTCGATTTACAATATACTGTATACGTGTACTGTTTCTAGATGTGTGGCACAGTTTATTGTTCTTATTATGCGCTCAATAAGGTGTTAAACGCCGAGTCACACATTTACTTTTGACTTAATACGGCTTTTCCACGATAGTTCCCCCGGCTAGTATATAATAACACGCTAATTGTGTGCCTCTGTGACTTTCCACAGGACATAGTTTTATGTCTCACTTATTAGCTGACAAATTTGCAGATTTTTGAAGTTAAAACATTCTAATCTAATGTCATTTACGTTATTACTATCAAAGAAGTCAGTGCATTGAACTTAGGTTTGAGGTCAAATAACTTGGAAACGTGTGGAAATAACTGACTTCCTTTCCTGCATGAGTAGCGTAGACACCACCACGACTCTGGACTAAATTTTGCAAGGTAGGTTATATTTTCTATATTTTTCTTAACAGAGTTTATAAACAACACCTACACAAATCAATTGAAATGACGCAACATTTCCATTGCTTCTCGGTCTAAGTGAATATTCAGAAAAAAATGTTTTTTTATTTCATTCCCTTTTTATTTCAAAACAAATAAAAGATGTGAAAACAAGTGCTATTTTTAAAACAAAGATACAAAAGCAGTTTAATCATAATATTTAACTTAACGGGTTTTTTAACCTTTAAAAGAAGACAACATAGATAATAACAAAAACAAGATAAATAAAAATTGGAAGACAGGGAGATTTATTTGGAAGAAAAAAATGGCTACAGTGATTGAATTCGTTTTTCCATGTGTTGGAATGTTTTTTAATGTAACTGCTTTTTATCTATTATGGAAGAAGCATGCATATATCTCTACAAATCAGAGAATAATCCTGCTAAACTTGAATTTAGTTGAGATATCAATATGTTTGTGTGATATCGTGATATGTGTTATAGCATTTGCCACAAGGAATGACAGTATTGCCTTCAAAATATTTCGGACATTATTCTACTGTTTTATACTAGAATATTTTTATGCCATGGTTGCACTTACCGTCGACAGGTTTGCACAGATTTATCTGAACATAAAATATGACTTATACTGGTCCGTTAAACAAACAAAATACACTATGGGAGTTATTTGGATCCTAACGTTCTTCCTGGCTGTTGGATTGTTGTTATTTATCAATCTACAAAACGAGTTTCAATATTTGCATGTTGTATTTCAAGTATGGATTATGCCTATAGTTTCAATTTTTTTCCTCTTTCTTGTTATATTCACATATACATACATAACAATGAAAATAATAGAGACCAAACATAGCGATGCCAGAATTTCGTACAGACTTAATGACTTGCATTCTTCTATCGAAATTAGTCGACAGCCTGGTAGTAAAAGACGGGGCGGTGTACGTTTTAAAGACGTATTAATACCTACACTATTAATATCGACGTATATTCTTTTCATCATGATTCCAATCTTTACGTTCTACCTTATGAAAAGAAATATGCTCTATATTCCAACCTGGTTCTCTCAGTTGACGAATTCGCTCTTTTATCTTGGTTCTGCTTCAGATGCTATCATATGTATTCTGTTTTCAACAACATTCGGAAGAAAACTAATAAGCAACAAGAATTGAGAAAGAACAACAGGCAGCCGTGAAATCGGAACACACAATCCAATTAATCATCAAACACATGTCATAAAGAATTGTAATGTAAAAAAATATCTTGTAATTAAATATAAAATAGACTTCGGATTCTGCCTATAATTCTGCTTTTTATATTGCATGTAAATGAAAACCAATTTTGTTGATGATTTCATGCATACTACGTTGAGAAATTTTTGTAGATATTGCTGACAAATGAGACAACCAAATAATTTTTTTTATATTGTTAAAAGTCACCAACATAACATACAATGGATGGAATCCGAAAATTGATACTTGCAATGAATGAAGTTTCTGACTTTGCTCTATTCAATCCCGAAAAATGTTTTTTTTTTTAAATAATCGATTTATTTTCATATACTCACGCCTTAAGTAACTTCTCTTAAAAGCACAAAATTTAAAAAAAGAAAAAACCCTAGGCAGTTTTTTGCTGTTTCGTTAAATATATCTTACGACTGAGGAAACTCTGATCAGGTAAGGTAGTCGTAGCTCTGTTTAAAGATGCGTTCATAAGTGCATGATACTGCCAGCTGCCAAAATCTATATTCGATTAAACTAATTCGACAAAACAACAAAAGGCTGTAATAGTTATGCTTTGGCCAGTCTGAAGATTAACATATGTTGTATGACAAATAAATAGTACAAGCGTCTTACCAACTGCAAGGTTAGAGATATTTGCTTTTTTTAACAATTAACATTATGTTAAATAGGAGAGAGTGCCAAAAGATGGATCTCATTGGAACAACAACTGTATGGGGCCAATTACCTTCGGTTAGTATCATACACAAAACTAAAATATTTACAATTAATGCAGATATAGTTGAAAGAAACATGTTTAAACAAAGTTTTTAAATTGTTTTGTTTTCTTTTTTTAATTGAAAACTAAACAAAAAATAATTTATAAAACATATTACGGCACTTGTAAATGAAACTTTTTGATGTTGTAAATGCAAGTGGAACTTCTTTAATACGAAAAAATTATTTTTCTAGAAATAAGTAAGTATGGAAATACTTAAAGTTCAATAGCAGTAGATATGGCTTATTAATCCGTTTTATTGTAAATTTCCATAAAAACAGGATAGAAACAATAAAACAGCGTTGTTGTTTACAAACAAAACCATGCTGTAAATTTTTTATAAACGGAGGCAATGAAAACCAAAATAGATCTTTCTAAGACTGGTAAAATCAATTCAAAAGTCCGGATTGGCACGACGGAATTTAATACTTACTAAATGATTCAAAGCAGTAAAACACAGATTAGGACTTTTCCATAATTGCTCATTATTTTATTTATCAAATACAGCTGCAATTTTTCAAAAAAGAAAGAACTTGAGAGATTGTAATATATTATCTAATTTGTTAAACAATGTCCTAATTAAATGAAATGAAAAATGTGTTTAACAACACGCCCATGAAAGGAAAAAGCTGTTGCAAAAATCTTACAAATATATTGAATAACGCAATTCTTGTTAAAGTCACAAGGTGGAAATTCTCTTTTATTAAAGGCAATTTTTAAAAACATATTCACAAACATTTTAACATTACATGGGACAGAGGATAATAGTAATTAATACCAATTGGTGCACGAAACGATGGATGTGGCTTTTTGATGTAAAATCAACGTACTTTATAAAATCCAACTTCCTTTCACTCAAAGTTTCAGCAAACTTGAAGGGATCAGATTATTTTTAGAAATATGGCTATCAGCATAATTACAGTTGCTGTTCTTATTTTCCCTTGTGTTTCAATACTTTTACATGGAACAGCGTTCTTTCTGTTATGGAAAAACCATGCCAATATTTCCATGAATCAAAAGATAATATTGATGAATTTGAGTTTGGTAGAGATTTGTGTATGTTGTTCCGATTTCGCAAGAATAATTATTGTCATCACTGTCGGTTATAAAAATCCTGGGTATAACACACTTGTGGTGTTATTCTATTCTTTCTTACTGCCATACATGTTCATCATGGCCACACTTACTATGGATCGATTTTTACAAGTTTACCTAAACATAAAATACGATCTATATTGGTCTATGAGAACAACTAAATTTTTAATAGGAATTATCTGGACGATGACCTTCTTCCTTGGTATTTCACTCTCGTTGTTAGTCAACCGAAGGAAAGTCATGCTTAAACGTATTCTAATAGTAACTCAACTATGGATTAATCCTTTATTATCCCTACTATTCCTCTTTGTTGTCATATCGGTCTATGCATATATTTCTTCAAAAATTATCCAGACCCGGCGTGGCCAAGCTAAAGTCACATTTACAGTCAACAAGCTGCAATCTTCGCGTGATTGTAACAGAACTAAACTATCGCGTGGAATACGGCTAAATGAAATATTAATGCCCACCATTTTAATTTTGACTTATATCTTTTTCATTGTGATTCCTGTCTTTATCGTGTACCTGGAGAAAAGAAATGTTTTACCTGCGACAGTTTGGCTTCGACGGGTGCTGACCGTCTTATTTTATGTTGGCTGTTCTTCAGATGCAATTGTGTGTATACTACTCTCAACAAAACTTGGAAGATGGATAATAAGTAGAAGTAGAAAAAAAAAGGAAAGCAGACAGCAGTTTGCAAACCACGAGAATTTCAACTGCGTGAATTTAATAATCCACAGTAACATATGCAGTTTGTAGAGATGTTAAAAAATACTAACCATATTAATTACCGGAAACAAATCTCAGTCACACGATATCAAGAAAAATATTGTATTTTTCATGTATTTTTATGAAGTATGAAACTTAATAAGAAGGTCTGTGTTATGCAACTGTAAATACTGTATTCGTGAAGATAACTTAGTTGGGAAATTATTGTCCCTTTCTTTTTTATGAGGTGTTTATTATTATAATTTTATAGAATCCAAAGGTCTGTGTGTTTGGTTTAGTATTTTACTGCTGTCGTGGGATAAAGGAGATTCCATTAGTGTATTATTAATCAAGGCAAGGTCTACTGTCCATGTGCTTCTCCCTCGTATTTTCTTTTCCTATTTTTTATTATTTCGCATTGACTAGCGAAGAAGTCGAAGAAAGGTATGAAAAATAGGATATGCTTGAACTTAATTTTTGCCGATAACGTAACACTAAGCTCTATATTATCCTAAACTTAATTTTTTCTTGGAGCTTCTTAGCAACTGAATTATATAGATATTGTAATTTATTGTTTTGTTGTGAAAGCCACAAGTAGTAAATAAGTAAAAAAAGCAGTATAAATGACTATGTAAATTAGCTATTAATATAAGTGACCATCAATCTCGCGCCCAAAAATTTCCCTTTATTTTCTAATATGAGCTAATGCGATAGAAGTATCTCTGATACTAGTTGGTTGAAAATTGAGTTGCCTAATATCACGAATTGATGGACGGACTTTTTAAGACCAGTTACACTACTGAATATTGTGTTATGATCAATTAATTTTATTCACATTCTAATATTTACTTTCATAACTTTTAAGCGGTTGATGTTTGAAGGTTATTGCACAAAAAATAATATTAAGTATTGTTAATTTTCGAACTAGCGCATGTGACGTGTTTAAAAAATATATGTAATTGTAACCAAGCATAACATAAGCTACATCAGCTACAGATTATCCTCCCACTGTTTTATGCTTTTTACACTTTGTATGTATTCTTCTTATACCTACTTCTAAAGCACACTTGACTTCAGTTGTCACCAATATGTTCATGATCATTTTGATATTTGAAAAAGGAGTTATTGCTAAAGTCATAAGGCTAAAGCTTAGCCATTGTTAGTAAGAGAATTCTAGCCACATATAATCAGCACTGATCATTCAGGAAAACAAGCGATTCTCAAATAGCATATGATGGCATGGGAAATTCAAGCAATGTAACTAGTTAATATAGCTAATTAAAAATGTGAAAAATACATATCTGGAAAACTTTTGTTGCAACTTCTGCAAGAAAAAAGATGATGTTTCGCCACTTCGATGAATAGTCAAAAATCAGTCTGGCATAAAACTAGCATAAATGGATATTTTGAGACAGATTTTTTACCTACACATACTGTACAGTGGGTGAGATAATTCTACACTTTTGAATGAAGACACAGAAAGGGAGTGGAGAGCCCTATTTTTGTCACAGCTGTAACTATATTGTAGGCATATCACGAAACACTTGGGGTAGTAGACTTTGCCATGTTGTAGGTTAGGATATCGACTTTTTTAACCCTTTCACTAAGCATATATATACCCGTTCAGGTCAAGTTCAGAAACGGAAATCATTTCTCTACCGGAAATCATTTCTCTACCGGAAATCATTTCTCTACCGGAAATCATTTCTCTACCGGAAATCATTTCTCTACCCGGAAACGTTTTCTTATCAACATTCTACATTTTCTACTACTAAGGTGTTTTTAAATTCTGACGAGCGGTTCTTGTGCAATTGTCAACACATGCTGAAAATCTTCGAATATATATATACATATCATTCAGTATTTCTTATTCAATTTCCCGATATTTATCCAAAAATTTCCCGACAATTTATGTTTTTGCAACTTGACCTGAACTGACACCAATGCTATATCATGCTTAAGTCCAGCTCTGCCTAGGCACATAGCCTATTTCATTGCTATTCTTTTGAAGTTTCTATTCAGTTTGGTATAAGAACTTTTCATCCTACCCAAAATTATTTATTTTTATGTTTGTGTTTGTGGTAGCTATCTAGCTAGCTGTTTATTTACATCTGGATAAAAAGTGAGAGTATCCAAATGCAGTTTAGCTACACAAAATTCTTAATAATTCTTATGCTAAATGCAGTAAAGTGCTACACCTTTTTATACTGTCATGAAAACCTTTTTTTAAAAAAGGGGATTAAACCTACATGGATGTGCGACATTGTTTACCTGTACTAAGCGCTCACCCAAGATTAAAATCCATTTTTTTAAGTTTTACCGGGAACATTTCGTGAAAAATAAAAAAGGTTTGCCCACTGTTTTTGCTATGACAGGGGCACAACATGTAAACTTTTTTTCTCAGTTAGGTTGCAGGAAAGTTATTTTTTGAAAAACAAAATACACCCGAACACCTTGATGCTTTGTGCACTTTACTCGATTTACAATATACTGTATACCTGTACTAAAGCGCTCCACCTGAATGTGTGGAACAGTTTACAATTCGTAATAATATGTATATGTCTTTTCACATATTTGTTGCTAAAACTTGTTCTCAGCCCAAAAACGACATAAAACACCATTATTTGCAGCAAAAAACTTACTTAAACGCTATCTCGAAATATTTTTTTATTTAAGGGTGCAAAAGCACATTAAAATATTTAAGGTCGCATAAACACCGACTTTTTACATTTTTATTGCTAAAACTGGCGGTTATCACAAAATCGATATAAAACACCTGTTTTTGCCGCAAAAAACTCAATTAAACGGTATCTGGGATTATTTTTTTATTTAAGGACGCAAAAGCACATAAAAATACTTAAGGTCGCATGAACACCGATTTTTCCTATTTTTGTTGCTAAAACTGGCGCTTATCACGAAAACGACATAAAACATCATTATTTGCTGCAAAAAACTTATTTAAACGGTATCTGGGATTATTTTTTTATTTAAGGGCGCAAAAGCACATAAAAAATACTTAAGGTGGCATAGACACAGGCTTTTTCTATTTTTGTTGCTAAAGCTAGCGCTTATCACAAAAACGACGCAAAAGAACCATTATTTGCAGCAAAAATCTTATTTAAACGGTATCTCGCATTATTCTTTCATCTAAGGGCGCAAAAGCACATAAAAATACTTAGGTGGCATAAACACAGGTTTTTTCTATTTTTGTTGCTAAAACTAGCGCTTATCACAAAAACGACGCAAAAGAACCATTATTTGCAGCAAAAATCTTATTTAAACGGTATCTCGCATTATTCTTTCATCTAAGGGCGCAAAAGCACATAAAAATACTTAGGTGGCATAAACACAGGTTTTTTCTATTTTTGTTGCTAAAACTAGCGCTTATCACAAAAACGACGTAAAAGAACCATTATTTGCAGCAAATAACTTATTAAGCGGTATCTCGGATTTTTTTTCATCAAAAAACGTAAAGCACGCAAAGGCTCGCAACCGAAACCCATTTTCAGACGGAATAACTTCAGACTGTGCTAAACATAGCTAAATTTTCTTGTGATGAACTAAAACACTTGGAAAATTGATGATGTGTGCTACGAAGATAGAGCTGTTGTCCTTAATATAGCTACTATACACTATAGGTGCAAGATAATTAGGTTTTTCCTAGCCCTCTCCAGGATTCGAACCCGAATCTCTCTTTTGCAAGAGTGTCATAACCATTAGACAAACAGGGCACGAATGCAAACATAACTTTACAGTTGCACGTTATACATTATTATTATTATTATTATTATTCAATATTTTACTTGGTTACAAACTTCAGAAAATAATATTCTGCTATAAATGTTGGACCAAAAATATATATATTAAAGTTGCAATAAATGTATAAAAATTTTCAATAAAATGTTATAAGGTTAAAAGGTTAAAAAAAAAAAAATAAAGAAGTTAATATACAGAGTGTCTAGAAAAGTGTAGCTGAAGAAGAAAGAAGCTGAAGAAGCAAGACGTAAAACACTAGAAGTACAGACTATACCAAACACTCCGCATACTCCGCCATCTTTAGCGCCAGAGTAAAAAGCATAGTTTACTAAGGATTTCAAGGATATCAAAATTCAGTTTTTTTATATGAATGTCTCAAAGCAAACTCAAAACCAATGTGGTCACATCTTACACTCAACAGCCAACAGCTATATTTTGATTCTGCGAGTACTCCATATTAACTGCAACATCAAAAAAAAATCAAAATATGTATAACCAAAATGCATCCAAGTTTGTACTCTCTTCACACAAAATATGGAGAATTTTTTACTGACCAATTTTTGCCTCAAATTATACTTTTTTCACTAAAGCGAAAAAGGTTTGATTTGAAGAGATATGTCTCGTATTAGCAAAAACGCATTTTGATCAGACGCAATATTTCAAGGGTCAGTGACATTTAAACGAAACAAGAATGGTACACGCATCGGTACAGTTCGGGTCACAGAAACGGAAAATATTTGAGATTTTTTTGTTTTTCTGAAAGTTGTTCTGACCACCATATGTTTGAAGATATTCAGTACGTGTTGAATATTGCAGGAGAACCGCTCCGCCGAATTTAAAAAGCAACGTTAATAGAAATTATAGTTGTTGATGTTGAGACGTTTCCCGATAAAGAAATATAGAAATAATTTCCGTTTCTGTAACTTGACCCGCCCTGGTGTAAATATGCGAGAAAAGGCTTGATTTGAAAAAGCTTGATCTTGGGGTTGCCGTATTAATAAAAGAGAAATCTGTTCAAAACGTACTAGTCTATGGGTCTACATCTTGTTTTCAATCCGACAACAACAAAAATGTAAGCACGTGTTAAACAAACATGGCATCCAGCACCGTTATGACCACCCGTAGGTAAATGTCAATTGTTCTTTTATTTTGTGGTCCTTGATTTTGTCTAAAATTTACCAGAACCAACATATTTTGTGAACGGACGTAATTATCAAGCATAAGCTATGTGATGGACATTCCTAATTGGAGCAAACTGTGCAGTATCTGCAGCAGCAAGCTAGCTCAAAAATCTGCCTCAAAGAATTATCTTATGATGCTAGCTAAATTAAGAGAATTCCTGGAGAACTTAATAGGTAGTTTTATGCTAGCTAAGCTGCTAATGTTGGGCTAGCTAGCTGCAGGTGTAACTGAGGCTAAAGAAGAGGTGTATAACATTTTAAAAATAGTGATATACTAGATACATAACCTCCATTTATTTCTTGAAAAATCTCAGTCCGTTTCTAGCTACGCTTAGCACCATCTTTAAAAAACAACAAAAACTCTATCTGTATCAGTAAATGACCATATTAAATCGCTGGGAAGCAATAATCCAATGTATAGTGGGGATGAGGTGCGAAAATCCTATATACTCTTCACCTTACGTTTTCCTTACATTTGCCTTATTTAATGAGGAAATGGGCTTCGCTATGCTGCGCAAAAAGTCAGCAAATTTCCCGTGAACACATTCGTTTAAAGTGCTAATTTGACTGTATCATGCCCATTAACGAAGTAGGGTCAGCGCATTCACCTCGAAAACACCCGTTGCTCATTTTCATCTGAACAACCTTGTGTTTTTTTCAATTTTGTTACCAAATACAATGTCATGTGCTATTGTTTTGATTCCTCTCTCAGTTTTTTCTGTAAGGTCTTCAATTCTAATACATAGCGCAGCGGTATATCTGTTTTTGTGAAACTTGAACCAGTTAAAATCCTGAGTCTGATTACATGTATTCATTACGATTGTTACTGTGTATAAAGAGTGCAGTTTCAATCCATTAAAAACTGCTAGCTCTTACTAAAACATATCAGACTTTAAGTAATCAGAAAACACATCTTCATTTTGACTAAAAAGAAAACTAGGGTAGGTGTTGTTGTAGTCAATTAAGCTTTGCATTGATCTTTAAATACTTAATATACATTGAAGCCATCTGGCATTAATGAACATTGGTGTGCTAAGGTAGAGTCAATAGGTAACCACCATATAATGTGTTGTTAAATTGGGTTATGGGTAATGACTTTTATAGCATGATTATTTGTACCACTATTGAAAATTACTTCCGATTTAAAAAATGGTTTATGTTGTGTGTGCACAGTTCTAGCATTATAAAACATTTTGTCCTTTTTATTTTAGAAACTAGAGTTGTAATATTATTTTTGCTATCGGTACTTTATATACCCTATTTCTGCTCTGTGGAACTGAAAATTCACAGGCACATAAAGTATAAGCTTTAGTTACAATTTTTCACCTTATCTGGAATCAATATTATTAATGCATATGTGTGAAAACAAGTTCCAACTTTACCAGCTAGGCATTGGCAAAACAGTACAATATTTCATCCGACAATTTTTGAATTGCTACAAAAATCCATGGATCTGATTTATTTAAACTTACTCCGAAAACGCCTTTTAAACAAAAACGTTTCATTACTTTCCTTTGCATATATAGAGCCAACTAAACAAAATGGTCTTCAAGAAATTGTTCTCTTTTAGTGGATGACTTTTTAATTTTCAATAATTTTGCTAATACAAAATCATGAACATTTTTATGCTACTGTTCAATTTTTAAGATTGTAATTTTTCGTCCATTCAGCTGCATTCTTGAGTTGAATTGTTTGCTTTTTTTAAAATTTTCAGAACTTTGAATCAAAATATTTTCTGTGTTTGACTGTTCAGGTACCAACAAAATTCCAACGTTATCACCTTTTTTTTCCCAAATATTTGAAAGGAAGCAAGACTGGGTATAGTTCGTGGCAAAGGGGGCAGCTTGCATTTAGATGTAAGGGTATTTAACTCATTCGCAAAACGCTCCCTGAACCAAAAACTCGTCAACAACGAGAAAGAAAAAAACATACAAGCAACGGGTAATCGAAGTTGAACGCGGCACCTTTAGGTCAATTATCTTTATCCATATGGGGAGGGGGTGCTAGTAGGGAAACTGAAAGTTTAATAAGTGAACTATCGTCACAAATATCCGCAAAGAAAGACATCAAACATAGTACGCCCGTTCACTTGCAGCGGCCAAATATTTTGTTTGATTCACACAAAATCAGCTGTGCCATGCATACGTGGTTTGCAAAGCAAGATAAATTCATACACCGATAACGTATTGAATGACTTTGCAACTGCAATTGTAGAAAAATCACAAATTAGTAGAATGATTGGAATTGGAAACTTTGAAGTTTGGAAATTGAAGTGTTGAGACTATTGTTATTAGGTTTGGTATATTTTAATACAATGAAAGTATTTTTACAAATACAGTATTTACATTCTTAAGTTTCATACTGTCAAATTTAATATAATATATAAAATTATTGTTTTGGTATTTGGTTCATAAAATTTAGTTCCGTGAATTGAACTTGCCAGTCTTATTTAACATCTCTACGATTTGTATACGTTACTGTGGATTATCAATTTCACGCAGTAGAAATCCTCGCGGTTTGTAAACTGATGTCTGCTTGTCTCTTTCTACTACTTCTACTTATTATCCATCTTCCAATTTTTGTTGAAAGTAAGATACATATAATTGCATCTGAAGAACAGCCAACGTAAAATAAAAAGGGTAGCACTTGTCGAAACCAAACTTTCTCGGTTAAAATATTTCTTTTCTCCAGGTACACGATAAAGACGGGAATCACAATGAAAAGGATATAAGTCAAAATTAAAATAGTAGGCATTAATATTTCATTTAACCGTATTCCCGCCGGCAGTTTGGTTCTCTTGCAATCACGGGAAGATTGCAACTCGTTGGCAGTAAATGTGACTTTAGCTTGGCCACGCCGGGTCTGGATAATTTTTAATGCAATATATGCATAGACTGACATTACAACAAGGAGAAATATAAGGGATAATAAGGGATTAACCAATACTTGAGTAACCCATAGAACTTCTGTATACGTATCTTTCTGCAGGTTGACCAACAAAGTAAGTGAGTTACCAATCAGGAAAGTAATAGACCAGATTATTCCCAATACGATTTTCGTTGTTCTCACCGACCAATATAGATCGTATTTTATGTTAAGGTAAACCTGTAAAAATCGATCTAGAGTGAGTGTGGCCATGGTAAACAGGTATGACAGTAAAAAGGAATAGAATAACACCGCAAATGTGCTATGGCCAGGATTGTTAAAACCAATAGTAATGGCGATAACCCTTCTTGCAAGACCGCAACAACATATACAAACCTCTACCAAGCTCAAATTCATCAAAATTATCTTTTGATTCATGGAAATACTGGCATCTTTCTTCCATAACAGAAAAAACGCAGTTCCATGTAAAAGTATTCCAACACAAGGGGAGATAAGTATAGCAACTGTAATTATGGTGATGGCCATATCCCAAAATATAATCTTATCCCTTCAAGTCTGTGACGTTTCTAAAAGTTTGATTAAAAGGACGTTGGATTTTATAAATCACATTTCCCCACGCTGTGTTAAAAGATTAGCTTCTATCTTTTGTTTGAACTAAACAAAATACAATAATTGATAACAATCATCATTATTATTATCCACAGTGTGGGAATTTTAAAACAACTTGAAAGATTAAAACTAACTCCAGAAAAATAGCAGTATTCGCGTGTTGTGTCAACTTGCATTTGCAAATGTTAACGGACTTACATTATTCTATTCGCGTGTGAAGCTTTTGCTACAACTTCATTGATGTCCATTTTTGGTTGCTTTTCGCTGAATTCACGTTTTTAACATTTAAGTTCCTGGTTATAGTAATTGAATATAACATCGCATTGAAATACTTCACGATTTTTTCTCTACAAACAAGCAGCTGTATGTCTGAAAATATAATAATAAAGAATATGAAAAAAACAGATTGCAAATTTCATTGCGTTAATTATTAAGTAGGCGTACCTATCCGGTGTTTTGTATTAATCGAGAAAGCAGGTTGTTCAAACAACAATCTTCTTCTTTTCCAACAACGATCTTGTTCTTGTTCTTGTTCTTGTTCTTGTTCTTGTTCTTCTTGTTCTTCTTCTTGTTCTTGTTCTTCTTGTTCTTCTTGTTGTTCTTGTTCTTGTTCTTGTTCTTGTTCTTGTTCTTGTTCTTGTTCTTGTTCTTGTTCTTGTTCTTGTTCTTGTTCTTGTTCTTGTTCTTGTTCTTGTTCTTGTTCTTGTTCTTGTTCTTGTTCTTGTTCTTGTTCTTGTTCTTGTTCTTGTTCTTGTTCTTCTTGTTGTTCTTGTTGTTCTTGTTCTTGTTCTTGTTCTTGTTCTTGTTCTTGTTCTTGTTCTTGTTCTTGTTGTTGTTCTTGTTGTTCTTGTTGTTCTTGTTCTTGTTCTTGTTCTTGTTCTTCTTGTTCTTCTTGTTCTTCTTGTTCTTCTTGTTCTTCTTGTTCTTCTTGTTGTTCTTGTTCTTGTTCTTGTTCTTGTTCTTGTTGTTGTTGTTGTTGTTGTTGTTCTTGTTGTTCTTGTTGTTCTTGTTCTTGTTCTTGTTCTTGTTCTTGTTCTTGTTATTTTTCTTCTTCTTCTTCTTCTTCTTGTTCTTGTTCTTGTTCTTGTTCTTGTTCTTGTTCTTGTTCTTGTTCTTGTTCTTGTTCTTGTTCTTGTTCTTGTTCTTGTTCTTGTTCTTGTTCTTGTTCTTGTTCTTGTTCTTGTTCTTGTTCTTGTTCTTGTTCTTGTTCTTGTTCTTGTTCTTGTTCTTGTTCTTGTTCTTGTTCTTGTTCTTCTTGTTGTTCTTGTTGTTCTTGTTCTTGTTCTTGTTCTTGTTCTTCTTCTTCTTCTTCTTCTTCTGTTTGCTGTTGTCAATTCTAAATCAAATGGAAACTATTGTGATGGGGAAATTTTATTTATGATGATCTTGTGTACTCATCTAATTCATGGAGTAGCCAACAAGAGAATTACACTAAAGTGAAGATTGCTGGCACTAATTGTTGAAGATTTTCTATAGGAATGAAAAGAAAACAATTATCCGTTGAGAATAAAAACGTACCTGTTTCTCTTGACTAAAGTTTCACAGTATTTGCAATTATTAACCATGTATGTTACTTTACTATTATATCCATATGTTATTGGGGAACTTAAGAACCATGTAACAGTTTATAGAACGTCCGCATTAAAAATCAATCTTTATAATCAAAAATGGCGTGCTGACATAAGGAAAAATTAGTATTGTTTAAGATTTTGGGTGTAATCAAATAACCTAGATGCTGAATCCGTCAGAAATATTGCTAGTTGAACATTTGACAAGTTTTAAGGGCGGACATCTTGCATGGGAGCTTAATATTTACATGTTAATAGAAATTATCTGGGAAAGCCGGTCGTTTTTGCAACATTTCATGTCTGGTGATATCTTTAACTTTTTGTCTTTTGGGTTTGCTTTTAGGCAAGATTTTCTTGCTTTTAGGCTACCTTTCCACATTGTCTGGACTTACTTTTGTTTGGCTGG
Organism: Hydractinia echinata; assembly: GCA_030067915.1. NCBI lineage: Eukaryota > Metazoa > Cnidaria > Hydrozoa > Anthoathecata > Hydractiniidae > Hydractinia > Hydractinia echinata. Next base: position 530,999 of record JASGCC010000015.1, on the reverse strand, counting down.
AGTGGGCTGTTTTGAAAATAACTTGCTGACGTTCCCTCGATATTATTCGTGAAAACTTAGTGTAAAATACTAGTTACAACTTAAAATTATGACTTCAAGAAAGCCTTATTTACAAAAACGTGCTTTCGTACAAAAAAGTGACCGTACATTATATTTTTATCGCGGTAAAGTAGAGAATTAGTGCTACTTTTTTGTAACAACTTGCCTAGAACACGTACTGGGCAAATTATATACAAAATACAACTTTTTTCACGAAAACGCTGTTAATCAGAACACCATGGTTCACAAGGATTCAAAAATTAGGAACATTTTTGTAAGCTTTCTCAACCGCGTACCTAGGGCTTGTAAATATTTCGAAATTTGGATGAAAGTGACGGTCGAATATAGAAAAACCAAACAAGTCCTCGGGACTAAGTTTAAAAACTATGAGTTTAAAGAAGCCTTATAAATACACGCAAAATCAAAAGGAAATTACGAAAAACACCCCATTCTTACTTACCCACCCACTAATCCACCAATCCGTGTTTTTCCAGTTGTTTTTTGTACATTCTATTGCATAATTTATGCCAATTTGCGCTATACGAATGTCTAATTATTCGCTAAGGAGGGATGTTCTTATATTTTCACATCATTTTAACATCGAAAATTCTTAACTTTTTTTGTGTGTGTGGAGGTTCTTAACCAAACTTTTTTAAATGCGTGATGGTTAAAAATACTTTTACCATAAATTAGTTTCTGTAGAAAGACTAGCTGTATCTTTTTAATAATAGTCGTATTCCATCTGTTTCTGTGCGCGAGAAAAACGTGGTGCTACGAAAACACGTATTCTGCGATATATAAAGGACGGGCGACCCCGTGGATTTTTTCACGGGCTACCGGCTAGTCTTTTTAATAATAGCCGTGTTCTGTCTGGCTTTGCGCAACATGGCGGCGCGAGTAACGAGACCCGCGGAAATTTCCCGCGGCCCTGCAGCTTTATTTCGGATCCCGGCAGACCCCATTTTTTTTACCGGCCTCGCTTTGACCGCACACGCGTAATAGACCAATCACGGGGCTGGATTTTCACTAATGACCAATCCAAGTCCTTCGCGGCCTCAACATGCCGACGGAGGAAACATACTACTCTTACGAAGGCCATTTTGGTTTGGAAGTGATGGTGTGAAGTTTGTAGATGTGTTTTCAATCCTTTTTTCTTCTGAGTACTTTCTATCCTATAGGATTATTTAGTTTCTGTATGTTTTCACATGTAAAGGTGAATATTTTATCTCGTTTTCTAGCCATGTATAAATCTTAAACAAACCGATTTTTAGTTTTTGGCTAGGTAGCTATAAACATAGATTTTGAGGCAGCATCCTGCTTTTAAGGCAGTTAGCTATAGCTATCTTTATTTATTCCTATTCTTTTAAAGTTTTTATTCAGTTTGGTATATTGCTATTTATTTTTATGTTGAAGTTGGGTCTACCTAGCTAGCTCCTCATTTAGCTACCCTGACTAAAAAGTGAAAGTAGCCAAATGCAGTTTTTACCTAACAAAATTCTTTTGCTAAATGCAGTTAGGTTAGCTCCACCATTTATTAGTGTCATGAAAACTTATTTTGCTAAATTAAATGGCTGAGTGATATTTTTAACTGGACGGGGTAACGACCAACCTGTTTCCTGTGTGTTTATTTAAACCGAAGTTGTGATAATTTTCTTTTTGGAAAAGGGTACTATGTCTATATGCTCGTTCAACTCTGTTTAACTGTACTAACCGCTCAGCCATGTATTAACAATGAACTGTTTCTTGTGTTTTTATTTGAACAGAGGCTGTAATGAAGTGTTTTTCAAAAGGGTATTATCCTAATGCGCCTATGCGACACAGTTTAACCATACTAAGCGCTAAGCCTGGTTCCACGATTAATTTTTTAACTTTCACTGTTATTCCGCAAAATAAAATAATAGTGACCGATTGTTTTTGCTATGACGGGGTAACAACGGTTTGTAAACTCTGTTTTTATTTCAGCTATCATTGCGGGAATGTTGTTTTTTGAAAAATATGTTACAGTCGCAAAACTATAATGGTGTATGTGCTTCAGTTACGACATACTGTATACCTGTACTTAAGCGCTCCACCTGATCTTGTGACACAGTTTACGGCTCCTTTAAGGCGCTCCACAGAGTGTTCAACGCCGGGTCACACCTTGACTTGTGGCTTACCCCGGCTAGTCTATATTATAATACCCGCATATGTCTGTCTGTTTGTGTGTCAGTCTGTCATGCAAAATGTTACCGCAAGTAGCGAGACACGCGCAATGCGGTATAAGAAGAACTAGTCCAACCGTGGATTTTTCCACGGGCAACGGAAACTTCAAAGCGTTGCAAGACAACGCAACAAACTTTGGTTTATTAAGACTAACAAAGTAGCTATTTGCAGGATAAAAAAAGTAAAGGGATAAATTGTAACAAACATATTTTGTCAGAAGCATGCTTCTCTTAAAAATTATACAAGTTTCGTTTGGGAAAAAATGTAAATAAACTGGCAAAGAAAGAGTAAGTCTGGTACACAAGTAAATGTTAACAGCAACCTCCTTGTTGGTGTTTGTTGCAAGTTGCGTCCGTGAAGGAAAACACTTTATGTCGAAATCATTTGCATCCACATTCGTCTATAACCTGGACATACATTGTACCTGGGCATTCCGTGCCAAAAACCACCAATTTATCAATTATCTTAGTCGACTGACAACATTCAAAATGGGTTTTCCATCCAACTCCTTTGTCAGTAACAACTGGCACGGTTTTGCTGTAGCAATTCCCCTGACATTTATGCTGTGCAATAATTTTAGTGCAACCCGGATAGGTACTCAATCCGGGCATACTTACTTTCTGATGATACGCTCTCTTCCAGCACAATTCGTTTGTTTTCGTTTCCACCATGATATTGAAAAATGCAATAATCAAGACAATTCTGGTTAGTAATTGAATTTTCATTCTGTAAAAGAAAGTCGAAGCTTTTTAAAAACGAAAAAAAAGGTCGGAAATATCTTTGCACTCACAGATTGTAGATATATAATTTGTATGCACCTCAATTCATTAAAAGCATACTTACGCTTTTTGACAACAAAATAATTCCAACAATACTTCCGCAATGAATTAGGATAACCCGTTAGGTTGACTTTGAGTAAATAATTATGAAGAGATTTTCAGAAAGTTCAGATTGTAAGGTTAATATTGATGATATAATATATAAAAACCTTCTTCACGCTTCAATTAACAATCAACAAACAAAACATCAAGAAATTCTCGCATGTTTTTTAAACAGGATGTAATAACACGGTTATTCGCTTAAATGCCAAAAATTATTTCGCAACGATACGCTCTTGATACGCTCTCTCCCAGCAGGATCCGTTTGTTTTCGTTTCCACCATGAAAATGAAACACGCAATGATCAAGATAATTCCAGCTAGTAATTAAATTTTCATTCTGTAAAAGAAAGTTGACGTAGCTTTTTAAAAACGCAAAAAACAAATCGGAAATATCTTTGCAACTTACAGATTGTAAATATAAGATTTGTATCCGCCTCAATTCATTAAAAGCATACTTACGCTTTTTGACAAGAAAGTAATTCCAACAATACTTCCGCAATGAAGTAGGATAACCCGTTAGGTTGACTTTGAGTAAATAATTATGAAGAGATTTTCAGAAAGTTCAGATTGTAAGGTCAATATTGATGATATAATATATAAAAATCTTCTTCACGCTTCAATTAACACCCAACAAACAAAACATCAAAAAATTCTCGCATGTTTTGTAATAACACGGCTATTCGCTTAAATGCCAAAAAAATATTCCTCAATGATACGCAAATATTATTAAGTTTTATGTTAGTTGTCGTTTTTTATCGTCTTGATACCTTTTCAAGCTGATAAAAAGAAGATGGTATTGTGTATTTATGGTTGAAATGTATGTTTTGTCTTCGTATTGTTATAAGAGACTAGTTGGTACAGCTAAAATATAAATTTAACAGTTCAAAAAAAAAGAAAAAAAGAATGAAAATAATATTAAGTAGAGAACTACAGTACAGGATCCGAGCCGCATACGTACCAACTGTGCGCAATAAGTTACGGCGGAAGCAAGTAGCTTATCCGGATGTCGAAAAGATATAGATAAAGATCTATTTTGATTACACCGATAATTTTTCACACTTTATGATCGAAACAGATTTTTAATGTTCATAATTTTGAGAGCATTCAAAATTAACAGGATACGTTTTAGAGGCATAATTCCCCTCAAACAGACATACCAGGGCAACCTCGTTCCCAGGGCATTTTGCCTTGTTGATAAAGCTGATAGCGGCGAAAAGGCCCTGGAACAGGCTGGTCACATGATCGCTTATAATTTATGATAATTATACCCAAAAAATAATTTATGAAACAGTTCTTGCCCTGCAAAAATTTATTTCTGCCCCGCGCGGGAGTTTCATGTAAACAAGAATACAACAAATATGGCGTTCGATATTTTGTGGAGTGGATAAAAAGACCAGCTAAAGTTTTGCATCAACTTTAAAGAGGCTCGTTTAAGGAATATGTTAAAAAAAGATACCATTTTTAGTTCTGCATGATATAAAGCAAATTTATCTTGATAATTAAATTGATACATGTGAGGTGTTTGTCTTTCCCTGCAGAACTGCTGGTAGTTAGCTAGCTAGCGTAGTAGCCATATAAACCGATGTTGTTAAAGTCATTACCCTACTTGGATACAAAACTCAATGTTGTTAGTCAATGTTTGAGTCTATTTTTATAAATATTTTGATGACAAGCTGGCTGTGTTCTCTTTAAATCTTATGTTGGCAAATTAGCTATCTGTCACATTTTTAAGAAACATTTTGTTGGCTAAAAACCATGCAGCTGACTTTCATCGCGACATGTGCTGCTTATAATCCCAAAACCTCTTATGCAAATCTGCAGGCAAAATAATGCAGGCGGTAAGCTGTGTGCCAGTCCATTCCAAACTTTATTTCAGGCATCTTTTGAAAATGAAATTAAAATATATATAACTTGCATGTAGTTCAGATTTAGAACACATTATACAGTACAAAAGTTTTTAACCATAATTTGACTTTCTTCACCTAAGGTCTGCATTTTTTTCCTGTCGATTTTCTGATTTTTTCCAGGCATGCCCAAGAATCTCTTAAAAAAATAAACATTGGAACTCATATATATAAGTATGTAAATATGATGAGCTTATTTGATATACTCATATACCGTAATTCTTCGAATAAATTGGCATTTTAAATAAATTTTTTAAATAAATTCATAAATTTTTGGCATTGCCTTTTAAATGAAGAAAGCTCTCACAAATTCTTCATATCACAAATTTTATTCCTATTTATCTATATATATACTTAAGGATAGACATAAAGAATGATTTTGTATTAGCTATACTTTCTAGGTTTCAGAATTTGAGCTATTTAAATCTGGACCAAATAAGAACAAACAAGTAAGGTTTTTAAACAAATTAATTCTTCTAAGGCCAATGTACCATACTGAGAAAATTTAACATCAAAAGGTCCTATTTTTATTTTCGGCCAGTGATTATGTTCCACCGGCATATTTTCACATATCGTAGCCAAGTACAAATAGCATTTTTGGAATTAATACCCTGCACGTATATAATTAACCAGCTTTAACTTAACCAATTATTTATATCGTTAAATGATATCAAATATTGTCCCTTTTACAAAATAAGATTTTGCAAAATCTCTAAATATTATTTTTCTGCGAATTGTCGTATATAATTAAGAACAACATGGCAAAAGTTTACATTTTAAAACTGGTAGAAATAGAGTTTTTATCTCAGGTCTCGGTTATGATCATTTTAAAAGAGAAAACAAAAAACTTTTGGAGAAAATGATTTAGCCACACATTTGTTATATATATTTTAGATTTTAACAGAGTGTGACTGTAATATTCAACTGTAGTGAACCATTTTCACTGCAGTTAATTTGTATAGTCATTTCATTATAAAACATCAAACGTTTTGTTACTAATAGGGGCAGTTTACTCAGAGTATAAACTTGAAAAATGCAAGATTCCATAAATTTTGACACTGAATTCAAATATTGGTCATTTTGGTTGAAAACATCAGAAAATGTCAAGCATGTTAACCCAGATCTGAGAATAATCCATAAATTTATCACTACGGCCTGTCATTCTTAGTTTTTATTGTAAAAAATTAATTTTGAAAAATTGTTGTGTATATTAGAAAAACTTGTGTGCAACTAGGGTATCCAGATCTTCTCATACAATTTCTAACGTGTTCTCAACAAAATCACCAAATAATAGCCATTGAATATGTCGTTTATAAATATGTGGTTGAGTAAAGCTGTCTCCAGGATGTCACGATTATAGCTAGGTACCTATATATAGTACATAGGCCAGCTAGCTAGCTAGAGCTCATGAATTTTAATGGGAATAAACTTTCAAAACATTTTCTAAGGCCTTACGCCAATATTGAACAATCAAGCTAGTAATATTCAGTCAGTAATATTCTGACAACTTTGCTTTCATCAACAAAAAAGTTTCGTTCAAAAAGTTTCTTTAACGTTTTGTCTTTTTGCCCGCCATTTCTAAATCTTGCTTTTAAGGCGAGCGCTAAATTTGCATCTCATTATCTTTGGAATTTCAAAAATGCCCAGAATATCTGGGCATTTTTGTATCACATGACCAGCCTGTTCCAGGGTCATTGTTGGCCACTCCGAAATAACGGCTCAGGGGCCACAAGACCCTGGGGACGAGGTTGATACCAGGGGCCTTAGCAATATCCATAATGAGCACAATATAATGCAACGAGCGGGTCCAACTCATAAATTACTTCTCGTACCATTATGAGAGTCTTCTAAAGAAATCTTATCACGTCGTTGCAGTACGTTGTGGACTGAATTCGGCGTTTGGAATTATACTTCAGATGCCTTCTCCTTTAAACACAAAAAACTTAAATACGATCAATAAATAAAAAACTATTGACCCAATAAAAAATTTTTCTCACGAAGCTGTTTAATAAGTGTAAATTTTTTACATAAACCAAATTCAGCCCCTAAAGTGTTATTTTATATTTATTTACAGCGCTGCTAACGTTGTCTGCGCTTAGGAGTGCATTGCGAAACATTTTATAACATTAAAAGTGAAACAAACAATAATTTATAAAAATTAAGTCTTTAAAGATAATATGCGATGATATATAGCGATGATGGTTACAGCATGCTGATGTTAGCAACGGGGATCACTCAACTGAACATTGTTTGTCGCGTGATCTAATGGCACAGCTAAAGAATGGTGTCATGCTGTAAACAAACAAGGAGGATGAACGAATTTAAATTTGAATTTAAATTTAAAATTGACACAGGACTTTATTTAGTGGGACATTACACAAAAAACGTAGATGCATCGCATTACGAAGGTAGTATAACATTGCATATGGAATATATTATGAATCATGAACTTTAAGAAATAAATTGCTACAATCACCCACATAATATATTGAGACTTTTCGATTTTTGACAAAAAAAATTCACAAACTCGCACCACAAGTCTTCTCAAACTCGACGTACTGCCTCCAGGCTCACGGAACTTCAGCTTTAGGGTCTTAGGAAATTCTGAATTCAACTAGTGAAACCGAAAAGTTCACTAGAACGAAGCCTTACAGTGCTGCTATAGGCTAATTATAGCTTTTTACATGTTTAAACCGTCTCAGTTGGAAAAATGGACTTTTGCGTCAACGGCAATTTCTGTTTTTTTGATAGAATTTCTAGTTTGTCTCAAAGATTATGTGGATGGTTGTAGTTCCAAAAATTTCGAGACACCTTGTTAGTTTGCCTTACAGCTGTAGCAAGCTATATATACACATTTTTCTTAGTAAACAAAGCGTGTATCGCCGAGTGGTTCTTGTTGTTGTGCGGACTTGTAAAAAACTTTGTAAACTTTCCCTGCAAAATACCCAAGCTGCTTCATCCTTTGCTTATAATTGCATACTAACTTTAAAGATAAAATTTTAAAAAGAAAATTAATATATGCAAATTTTTTTAAAAAAATTTAACGCAAGAAATAGATCTGATAAAAAACAAAATCTTGTACAAAAACAAAAAAACGTGCTGGACGGGTGGTTGATGGAATAAGGAAATTAAACAATTTTTTCACACAACGCGGAAATTAAACTTCAAGTCAAATAATGCTGAACAACGAAGATAAGAAAGCGGCTTAGAGATAAGGTAGAAATTGAAAATTGGAAACTTAAACAAAAACAACAACGAAATTATATAAGGGAAAAAAAAAAATAAAAAAGCTTGTGTTTTTAATTTAAAAGTTAAACACGCAAAGCAACCAGCCAAGCGAGGTTTGCGGTTTAAGGGTACTTAAAGAAGTGCTGTTTCAAGTTAATCAAAGAAGTGCTGTTTCAAGTTAATCAAAGAGATGCTGTTTGAAGTTACTTAAAGAAGTGCTGCTAAAAGTTACTTAAAAAAGTGCTGATTCTTTTGAAAATCAGACTCGAGCTTGCCAGATCGGGCTTCTTCTTTATGGCTGAAAAGAAATGACAACTCTTTACACGTAAAAATAGGCAAGTAGAAGAGCTTTTTGATTTTTAAAGGAAAGTAAATGATTTTAAATGGAATATTGTGTAGTTAAATAGAGGTGTCGTTTAACTATTCTTGTAAGTAAGTCGCTGGCTTCAACATTTTCTTATTTTATTTTTATTCTTCTCAAGTATTTATCCTAATTTTAATTATTTGCTTATATTAGAGTAAAAATGAAACATTGTATCCTGTATAAAGATTTTAACTAGATAAATATAAACAGATGACATTTAAAACAGGGGCCGTGTTTACCTTTGTTTTTCCGTCAATTGGAATGTTTTTACATGTGCTTGCCTTCTATTTACTATTGAAGAAGCATGCAAACATTTCCATGAATCAAAAGATAATCTTGATGAACTTGAGTTTGGTAGAGATTTTACTTGTATGTTGTGACCTTCCGAGACTAGCTATAGAATATACAACCAGACAGGACAGCTTTGCCTCCAAGTCACTTTTGATTTTATTTTTCTGCATCTTACTTGCATATTTGTATATCATGGTCGCCCTTACCTTGGACAGGCTTGCACAGATTTACCTTAATATCAAATATGATTTATATTGGTCAGTTAAGAAAACAAAATACATTATGGGTATTATCTGGATCAAAACGTTATTGGTGGCTGTTTTCTTGTTAGCAATCGTCAATCTGAGAAGAAACTTATTTCAACATGTTGAACCCTTATTTGCTGAATGGATTACACCTATAGCATTCTCTTTGTATCTATTCCTTGTGGTCTTCACATACGCGTACATCGCGAAGAAGATAATGCAGACCAAACGAAATCGTGTAGGAGTTTCGCTCAGCAGATGCAATGAGTCGCACGCTTCTCGTGGAAACAATCCACCACATAGAAGAAAAAGTGGTGTACGTTTCAAAGATATATTAATGCCTACCCTTTTAATTTCGACTTATATCTTTTTCATTTTACCTCCGGTTTTTATACTGTATCTGATTAGAAAAAGAATTTTGCCTTCCTTAAGTTTGTTTCCAATGCTGATTAATTTCATGTTTTATATTGGCTGCTCTGCAGATGCAATTATCTGTATTATATTCTCAACAGAATTTGGAAAAAGAATAGTTGCGAAAAAGTAGGATCAGTAAAGAGCAGTACAGACGCATAAACCCACATAAATTATGCAGTTTTTTGTTGATTACGTTATTTCTTCAAGTTTTATTTGCACCTGTTTGTTACAATTATGTGTGATCTCGAAGATGGAATTTAAAAAACAGTCGAAATGAAATTGGAAGAAAGTGAAAGTCAGTGCCAAAAGATCCATCATGTCCGTTACATAAAATTGAAAATATTAAATACTTCAAAAGTCTGCATGTAACATCAATTGAGAATGTTTTGCGAAGTACAGCTCATACCTAAGGAAACATTTTGTTACATATAAAATTGCAGTCATGACATAAAGCTATTGTGACACAAAGACATAAAGGGAAATGAACAGGTGGAACATTTTGATATACTTGCAAAAAGAGAGTTATTAATTTTCTTAAACTTTTAATGGGAGTAACAAAACTTGCTTTTGTAGGTACCGTAGCAAATGTTCATGATTTAAACCGGTCGTTTTTAGTCTCGTATGACCCGCTCTAATTTTGTAAAGTAATTGAAAGTCTGTCAAAAACAACTGTGCCAGTAAACCTTACATTTTACCTAATACCATGGACCTTTCCCAAGTTTCATGTTTTTGCAACTTTTGGTTTATAATTTTCTTCCTTCATATTTGATATCAGTATAGTAAATTAGCTACGTGTAATTTTTAACTTACTTTAACTTAAAGTTCGGTTTTTGTGACATTACTGTCACCGGTCAAATTCCTCTTAGTTTTTTATTTCTATTGCCAGCCGTTCAAGCACATATCAAATATAAGAATACCAAATAAACCTTTTAATGGGTATTTTCAGTATGATTTTAAAAAGTCAATTTTTAGTGAGCATTTTAAAGATTTTTGGTATGGATATAAATTGGATATAAAATATGTAGTTTTACTGACACTTAAACGACATTGGAGTATTAACCATATTCGGTCCGTGGTGGGGGTGGCAGATTCCGCTCCCTTGCCGGTATTATTTAATAACTCTTTTATGCTATGAAGCAGAGCTATGATGGTTACTGAGTTTTCACATTTATCTATTAGGCACATGCATGCCAAATGTCAACCTGTCAGAGCCTTAGTTATTAGCTATTACTCAAATTCTTGTAATCCTTGTAAATATAATAACTTCCGTTAGGATTATCCTTAAAAATTGAAACTTACAACACGGCTTTACTTCATCTAGGGAAATTATTTGTTAAATTTGTTTGTTTTAGGCACGTGGGTAATCACGTGATTTTGGGGGTACGTTTTGACCTTTTCTTATGCGAATTAAGGAAAAACTGGAAAATTTGATAAAAAACTTGTATTGGATGGCAGTAATTTTAAACAGACTGTAGAAACTCATGGTATTTTTAATTTCAAACTTCCGATTACTTCACAGAAAAAGGGCTGACATAAACAAAATTTATTGCCGCCATTTTGTTTCTTGACGTAAATTTGATTAAATTTGGACAAGCCTATCAAAATTTATTAAGGACTGGCGGAATTTTCCGCCCCCGTCCCTCCGTTTTGATGTGTTCGAAAAAACCCCGTATTGAATAGCTTTAAGTTGCGAATGTTTTCATGATTATTTCAAAAGTATTCCCAACAGTACCTTAATAGTGTGATTCAAAAAATCTGAATGAACTGATGTTATATTGTCAGACAAAAAATGAAACGCTTGTTATATGAATTTCATTGTACTTCAAACATAACCAATCGAACAGATTTATTCATTCTAATCTTTTGCATTGTAGGACACCTCGTAGTGCCCTTCCCCGTATGTAACTTTTGATCCAGGATGCGTACTAACATGATTATAGTCTATTTATTTATCTGCAGTTTGTCAAAAAATTTTGACCACGTCAGAATTGTCTCTACAGACTTTATTAATATTAACACTGTAGCCCTCCGTTTTTCGTGAACCCGAATTCGGGTTAACGGAAAAATTAACCTGTTTTTTTTTACGAGGAATCCATAACTACAGGAAGAATTTAAAAAGGAGGGGTGTATTTTAACCAAAACGTGATCGCGTCATCGCGTACCAACCCCCGGTTAGCTTCAAGAACAAAGTTAATTCTTGCGGAGGTTTTCTTCTAAATATTGCCAAAACTTTGGAAAGTGTCAAATAAGCCAATTCGAAGGCTTCACTATAATTTTTTATTCAATTAATGAATATAAACCGTTTCCAGGCGTTACTGATGAAAACGGCCGTTGTGGACGATAGCTTATACATTTTGAATGTTATATTGACTTGAATGTTGGAAGTTTGAATTTTTGTTTCTGAATTATTTACTTTCTCTACTTTGCATTTCTATAAAAGTTGAGTTTTTTGTATTCTAAACCTAGAGGCCCATACTTTTGTAGCCACATATAAAATTTAAACAAACCAATTTTAAGGTTTTGGCTACAAACGTAGATCTTAAGGGAAAAGAACATAGCAAACTGGCCAGGCAGCTGTGTTTTTGTGCCAATTTCTTTTATATTAAAGATTTCTATTCATGCTTTTTATCCTAGCCAACATTATTGTTTCTTTTTGTGTTATCTTCAACAATCTAATCTGCAACTTATGTTGCAGTTACCTAAGCTAGGTGGTACCTCCAGCTAAAATGTAAAAGAGTTTCACTTTTAAGTAGCGAAATACACCAGTTGGTTGCTACACTTGTTACTTTAATACAAATCTGTTTTTTACGAAAAATTATGCCGGAAAATAAAATTGTGGTGTGACTAATTTAAATAAATGGGACAGGCTGAAGTGTTAATTTTTATTACAATTGAAATTGTATAGCTATATGGACAATAATAGCATAGCTACATGTACAATTAATTTTAATGTACATAATGTATTAATGTACAAACAATTGTAAGGTGGCTCCTTTACCTCAGGCTAATGCTTGTGGTTTTATTTAAACCCAAGTTTTTAGAAATTTTTTTTACTAAGCGCTTAAAACGGTATCACTCACTTAAGTTCTGAACTGTCAGGTAAAATTATTCTGCAAAATAAAAAAGAACGATGCTTTGGGTATGACGGAATCGCAACAGATTCTAGCCTGTGTTTTTTTTAGTTAGTTAGTTAAATTAGTTATTTTTTTAAAGGAAGTACATCCGAAAAGCTTTATTGCTGTAAGAACTCTACTGGTTTTTCGACACTGTGTACCTGTACTAAATGCCCCATATGACTATGCGGCAAGGTCGACGACCACTTAAACGCTTAATGTTGGGTCACCCGGCTAGTCTGCTACATTAATAATTACCATTGTGTGTTTACGCACAAAATCATCAAGCTAAAGATAATAAACGTAAATCTATTTTTACCTATTTTATTTGGACAGCTCGCACGTAGTGAAGCAATCACCGATCTCAATTTTTGGAAATGTCCAATCCAAGTTCTTTTCGGCCTAGACACGGCTACGACGGAACATGCAACAAACAGAGCTCCTAGGTGACAAACGACATTCTGCAAGTGGAGGTGTTGTGTTGAGATTTAGGGTTTTGAGGTGTCTTTTTTATGGGAATATTTGTGATTGATTGATGTGATTTTTGTGTAGCTAGTTTGAAGCTTCTGTTTACTTCGATATAAATTCGATTTATCCAGGGGCGGATCTAGCGCTGGTGCCATGGTGCCATGGCATCACTTAAAATTTCCAAAGTGACCTCCTCAAGGACAAAGAGACCAAATATCTTTCATTAAATTATATATTTAAAGGAGCAGTCTGGTGAGCGGTATACACATTACTCGGTGCCTTTTGATATATTTTTTCTCCAACACATATTCCACGTTGTTCGTTGTTTCGTGTTTAAAACTCGCGTTTTGTGTCGCAAAACAGCATGCAAGTCGCAACGCTTTGCATTCGACGCGTTTCTTTTATACATTTCCTGTACTTGCGGAACGTTTCTTTTATTTTTACCTTAACGTTTCTATTGCGTGGGCCATAATTCATCAGCCAATGAAATTTGAGAACGTTGTAAACACCTCGCTGGCTTGCCCGCAAAATGTAATTTGGCACCAGCCGGCTCTCGGTGGTGTCGCTGGCACTGGTCGTGTGGTGCTAAATTTTGGATTTAAATGCTAAGGTCTTGCTGAAGAAATTTTCGTCTGGTGCCAAAATTTGAAATGTACGGCCGACGATGTTGCGGATGAAACAGCCGAGATGAAATGTAAATATTTAGCTTTGTTTGTGCGCTCTCTCTTCCCTACTTGAGTTTGACAGCTGAGGGAAGTGAAGTGTTGCGGATTTTGATATCTAATTATATTTCAGGAATCCTAAAATGTAATCGATTTTGATGCCATATTCGTCTTTCGTTTTCTGGTTTGTAAGTATTTCATTTTTAAATTCTGCTCTCTGTTTTTTTATAGTTTTAGGATGGATTTTCTCGCTGAAGTGAAAAGACATCTTCCTTCACCCAATTATATTTCCATATCAATAATTATCGACGCCAGTAGAAGGGAAAATCTAGTCTCTGCCCACAAAAAGATGCTCGCAAAGATTGATCAAGCTGTTGAAAAGAGTGGAAAGTTTTCACTGGATAAATTCAAGGTACTTTAGCAAAATGTTGACATTTTAAATAGGGACCAAGCTTAAACTTTTCTTTGAGTTTTTTTTACATCTTCTATAGCGAACGGGTTAAGCAACTTATTTGTTTTTGTTAGCTTTATAGGTTTTTAGTGATTATAGTTTTCAATTAAAATTGACTTTAGTTTACAAATAAAGGTTACTTAGCCTCACATGTACATTAGAAGTTTGTTATGATTTTAAAACATCCTGATTGGTTCAAATTTTCACGAAATCAAGCTGATTGGTTTAAAAAACAGTGCACTAGCGGATTTAACTGTGACTAATTTGATAAACAATGCTGCTTTTTTTCCCGATCTTCGATTTCACATTCTGGTATAAAAAATGCCACAAACGCTTTCGGGTTACATTCATGTGTTTTTATTTTTTAGCTGCAACGGCAAAACTTGAGTACAGTGGTATCAAATATCCATCTACTATACCCGACACTGAAGAATCTCAATTCAGTCCAAGATCTTATGTAATATTTAAGACGTAATATTGTAATACTTAATTTGAATAAAAAAACAAGAAATTTGATGTTTGTAATTCTTGTTCAAAGTTTTCCAAAAAAAAGTAAAACTTACGTAACTTGAAGTAAGAATGAGAAGTTAAGTGGTTTATCAACGACTCATTCAGGGGTTTTGATTTTTAAGCTGTTTTTACCATCAGAGGGCGTTAAAGGGCGGTTGTCTCGTTGTGCGTCTCAAAACGTCCCTAAATCCCCTCTTCGAGACTATTTTGCACCAGTCAAATAAAATACTAAATCCGCCCCTGTTATCCTAGCCACATTTCTTTCTTTTTGTGTAACCTAGTAGTTCAACTAAAAAGTGAAACTTGTGGACACAGATTTGTGATTGTGTTTATGAAGACAAACTGCTACTAAATTATTTTTTATTCTTAGCTAAATAGGCTAAATGTATCTGGGTTAGCTTCAACTTTAAATGTCAATGCAACAGCAGTCTTGATGAGCTATTTAATGATTAAGTATGAATAGGTAAAACAACATTTTCTTGATCACAATTAATTTTAGTTAAAAAGGGTTTGCTGCGTTTTTAATTAAACGGAAGTTGCGCATCCCAATGTTTCCGACATGGCTTACCTTACCATGAGCTCCCGTTGTCGCTATTAATAATTTTTTTTAGCTTTCACGGAATTTATTCTGCAAAATTAAAATTCTAGGTAACTGTTTCATCTACCTGTAGGGATGATAACAAGTGGAACACTTTGTTTTTATCTACACTAAAGTTGTAAAAAGTGGTTTGCGTCATGATTTTCCTGTACTAGGCTTTTATCTTGGCATCACAGTTTTTCATTTTTGCATTTTAGCAAGAATTTATACCGCTAAAGTAATGGTCAACTGTTCTTGTCATTACGGGATAACAACAAATTGTAACACGTGCTCTTTAATAACAGCCGTATTTTGTATGAAATGGTTGCGCGTAGCTTTTTTCGGAAAATTATCGCGGGGCCCGATTTTTACGGAGTTTGCGTTATGGTTTTACGCAGCTTAATTTAAAACAATTTCGGAATCACGCCAGAACCGAGTAAACAACGGAAACATGCTACGGAGGCCATTTCAGTTTGGAAGTGATGGTGTCAGGTTTGCAGATCAACCTTGTTAATTTTGTAGTATTTGTTTTCTTTTTACGCTTTTGTTTACCCACATACAACTCTTAAATCACCAATTTTAAGATTTTGGCAAGGCACGTAGATTTTAAACCTGCTTGGCTAGCTAGCTTGCTATATTTAGCTTTACTTATTCCTATTCTTTTGAAGGTTTTATTCAGTTTGGTATACTATTATTCATTTGTATTTGGTGTTGTGGCTATCTAGCTAGCTCTTTAGCTACCTCTAACTAAAAAGTGAAAGTAGCCAAATACAGTTTGGCTACCAACAAAATTCCTAATAATATTTATGCTAAATACAGTTAGGTGGCTACAGCTTTTATTACTGTTATAAAAATTTATTCTGCAAAGTAAATTTGTTGAGTAACTTTTTTAACTGGACCGGGTAACAACATGCGGCTTCCTAATTTTTTTAAACCGAAGTTGCGATAAAGGTTTTTTTTGGAAAATGTTATTACGCTTATACTCATGTGTGACACGATTTATCTGTAAAGCGCTCAGACTGGATTAACCAAGGCTGTTTGCTGAGTTTTTATTTAAACGGGAGTTGCGTTAAATTGTTTCTGAAAGGAGTATTGCGCCTATACGCATGTGCAACATTGTTTACCTGTACTAGTGCTCAGCCCAGTGTCGCGATTAATTTTCACAGGAACTTTTCCCGCAAAAGAAACGCAATGTTGCATGAATGTTTTTGCTATGATGGGGTTTTAACGGGTTGTAAACTGTGTTTTTATTTCCGCTAAAGTTGCAGTAAAATTATTTTTTGAAATATATATTACACCCGAAACACTATAATATTGTGTGTGCTTTACTCGATTCACGACATACTGCATACCTGTACTAAAGCGCTCCACCTGACTGTTTGACTCAGTTTGCGGTTTTTTATAAAACGATCCACTGGGCGTTCAACGGCAGTCCGCACAGTTACTTGTTGCTTATCCCGGCGTTTCGACGCCGGATCCCCCGGCTAGTTCACTTTATAATAGCCTTATTTTGCATGTTTAACATGGTTGACCCACAGCTTTATTTCCGACCTCACGCAGATAAATTTAATTACATCGTGCTAACAAGAAAACAATGTGCATAAAATACAGGTACAGGAAATATATACACAGCAGGCGAAATCCTGTGGATACTTGTACTGGTTAACAACTAGCCTATATTTTACTAGATACTGTGAAACAAAGATGGTAGCTGCAAGGAGCGAGGCGCAAATTCCTGTGTATTTTGTGCATTTCCGAATAAATTTCCACAGGCATATGGACTAGTGTATGAATAATTCATTCATCTCGCAAATCACATTGGTTTAGCTTTTGTAAGTCTGTTTGTTTTTCTGTTTTTCGTCAATTATTTTCGAGAATGTACAAAAAGGAAACACAAAGGTGATTATTTTCTTTCGCAAAGATAAACACTAAGCAAGAAATAGTTAAATTAAAAAAATCTTAACAATTATTTTCAATTTAAAGATTAAATTTTACCTTTTGAAAAAAGCAACAGAGGGATCTACTAAAAAACACAGAATTGATATAAACTTTAGTTTCTGCAAACCATTTCGAGGTTTGTTGAGGAAGTAATGGCTATCACAGCAACGAAACTAATTGTTTTTTCCTTTCCAAGCGCAGGATGTTTTTTACATGTAGCTTCATTCTTTCTGCTGTGGAAGAAGCAAAGAAACATCACCAGAAGCCAAAAGATAATCTTGATGAATTTGAGTTTGGCAGAAATTTGTGTATGTTGTTGTGACCTTACAAGATTAGGTTTATCCTTTACTATCGGTGAAAACAGAATTTCTTATAAGTCCTTTGCAGTTTTATTCTACTGTGTTTTACTTGCATATTTGTATGTCATGGTTGCACTCACCCTGGACAGGTTTGCACAAGTTTTCCTTAACATAAAATATAACTTGTACTGGTCAGTTAGAAAAACAAACTACACAATGGGGATTATATGGACCATAACGGTCTTTACAGCTACTATCCTGGTACTGCTAATCAATTTAGAATTGGTATTATTTTCACATCTGCAGCGCATACTTGGAATATGGACAACACCTATGCTGTTTTTTTCGTTTCTTTTCATTGTGGTTTTTACATATACGTATATAGCAATAAAAATGGTGCAAATCAGAAGTTATAATTCCAGAGTGCGTCGTGCACACTTTAAAAACATATTAATACCTACACTCTTAATTTTCACTTACATATTTTTCAACATGTTGCCAGTACTGTTCTTATACCTAATGAAAAGGAACATTGTGCGTAATAAAGACTGGTTTCATCACCTATTAAATCCACTCTTCTATCTCGGTTGTTGTTCGGACGCTGTCATATGTATGTTGTTTTCAACTGAATTTGGGAAAAGAATAAATTGTCAAAAAAACAAGGAAAGAACATCAAGGAGAAGTATAAGCGTAACACAAGTATAAATACATTTGTGTACGGAAAAACAACCCTGTTGTGACAGAAGTTAGAAGTTAATTATGAACTATGTTACATCATTATGGTCATTATTGTCTGGTGTTGCAAACACATAAAAAAATACGTTTTATAATCGAAGTTTCAACATTGGTTGTGTAATGTCAGTATTCGTAAACCATTTTGCTGTAGTATATAACACTGATCGTGTTGCAATTTCAAGTCAGTGGCTTTAGAAATATTTGTAAACCCGAATGAAATGGTACACAAGTGTAAAGGTTAGAGGAAAATGCTACTCCATTGAGAGAGTTGTTTTGTATATGGATAAAGAACAGTTTTCAAGCTTTTTTTATAATGTTCTATAAACTTGTATTTTCTGAATCCTTGGTTGTGATGCATAGTTTCTTAATTATCCTAAAAGTATTGCTCACTTAAAAGCGGCCGTCAGCTATGCGTTTTATTTAATTTTTAGTTGCTCACAATATATTTTCACTAAATACTAGACTAGTTCTTCCAACCATATTATCAGACCGTATCAGGGGACAAAGTAGGAGACTACTGAGTCACATTTGTCTTCCGAGGGAGAGCTTCCATCGGAAGACACATGAAATTAAATTACCGCGAAAAGTTCTTCCCTAAGAAGGTATAACACAAAAGAATGGCATCATCATTTTGTGCACGCTTAAATCGTTTTGCATACATTAGGTCTTAATTTTTATCTTCGGTTGCCAGAACACGATTAACAAGGACTTTTTTGTTGAATTTTTTAACGTTCAATAGTCTTTTTCAGCGTGTGTGCTGGCGTTCCCTAGGGAAATGAGTTGTGACAAGAATTGCCTTAAACACAGTGCAAAGTACACATAAAGAGTAGTGTGATATGATGGTCTACCCTTTCGACGTTGGGTTCGAGTCGTTTAATTTTGTCCGTCACCGTACCCAACATAGACACTTAAATTAACTGTGGTAAATTAGATATGTTTCTTAACTATATTTTGCGGACAGTTTTTATACTATATCTCAATTGTAAAGTGGTAATCTTTCTTGAATCTTAAATATTTAATATTTAATAAGTTCTTAAACCTTACAAGTTTTTATTTGCATTAGATTTTTTTACATTTTTTCACTGTAATAGATATCTTTCACCGAGACATGCAGGTGGGATTATTGAACCATGTGTTTAAATGTGCATCCTGTGAAAGAAACAATAATAAACTTGTAAGCCTTATAAACATATTAGATTTATTTTTCTTCTACTTAAAATTGAAGAAAAAGCTTACCACATTTCCAATCTTCCCAATTATTGTCTATGTTGGGTCCAGTGATTAATACGACTCGAAACCAGTGTGATAAAAATGTCTACGAAATGGTATCTTAACATATCACACTACTCCGTATTTATGTTAACATGAAATATCTCTATAATAATACAGAGACTGTGTGTGTGTGTGTGTGTGTGTGTGTGTGTGTCTGACTGTAACAGGCAAAGGGGATATCTTTATTTTCCTTTGATGTCGCCGAAATGTTCTTTGAAGTCGCCGAAAAAAGTATGTCCATTTTGCCAGCGAGTTTACTTTATTTACATCACGTGATCAAAGTGAAGCAACTTGATTTGCTTAAATAATTTTAACGGCTAACTCCCGAAAAATGGTTACCCTCGACACAAAAAACAACAACAAAAGAAAGTGCAAAAAGTAAGAAAAGTTATTTTTGAAAAGTAAAAAAAAGTCCAAGTGAAGAATTAGAAGTAGAAAAGTGAATTTGGAAGCTACGATAATTTACTTCGGAAGTGAAGAGTAGAGCTAGAAGTGGTAAAGTAAAGTTGGAAGTAGAAAATAAAAGCTACAGTTTAAAGAGGATTTGAACTCACAAATAGTAAGAACTTTCAACCTCGTCCCCAGGCCCATTTTTCTCTTTCTGACAATGTCGGACGGCGAGAAGAAATGACCCTGGGCCACACTGGTCAGTTCTGCTATCTGATTGGTTTCTCAAGTTTCCGTTAATTATGAAGATAAATTAATTTATGCGTAAAAAATTGAATAATAACAGAAAAAATGGCTTTTAAGTTTATGTGCAAAAGGGACGCTGGAATGTTTATGTTCTGCTGGACTGAATTTATTTTTGTGAAAAATAAAATATTTGGCATTGTTAGTATAGCTTAACGTGCAAACAAAAATAAATAGCTTTTAGTTGTACTTTTAGAGACTGTTACAGTAAGCTTCTGTTGTTTTTTTTGCAGTGCAGTTGAGAAGGTAGCTACTAGAACTAGAGCTAGAAAGCTAGCTATGTAGCTTTTGTGCACGGTGTAGTAAAAGACACAATGTAGGTTTGCTTGAAGACATGTTTAGCAGCTATCTAGCTAGCTCAAATACAACACAAGGTGTATACATAACTAATCCTATTTCTCCCGAACAGACCTTCTTTTACACTATAGCTAATATTCTTTCTAAAGGAGGCAGAACACATAAACAAAAAAATAAAATCATATATGCTGTTGATTTGGTTGAAAAAGGTTAAAAAACTGGATTAAGAAGTTCATACCATTTAATTAACCAAATAGTTATACGTTTAATTAATCTGTACGTACCTTCTAATTAGTTTGTATTGTTTGTCTTAATTAATCGGTTACTGATTAAATAACAATCAGTTACAGATTTTAAATAACAATCGATTACAGATTAAATAACAATTTTCTCTGACTGCATGAAATGTAACATCCTATGTTTTATGACTTTTAATCTCTTAGTAAAGCAACAAACATAAAATTATTGAAAAAAGTCAATTGGTTTGACCGTAGTGGCCATTTAGTTGTAAATGAGTTTCCAGGGATCCGTTTCGTGAAAAACCAAAAGTGCAATCTGATGAAAAAGAAAGATGAAAAAGAAAGATATTGAGTTAAAACTTGTTAGGAGATACTTTTAGGCTGGTCTGATGGGATTAGCATAAAAAATGATTCTGTAATAGCGATACTTTCCGAATTTCCGAATTTAGGCATTTAAAGCAGGGCGATAAGATTTTTTTTAAAGACAATTATAAATTTTGACCTAACAATAACAAGTTAGGTAAAAATTTTTTGACAATACGATTTTATTTAGGTGTATATGCACGTTACAACAATAACAGACAAAAGGAGCCAGTTATTATATACGTCTAAACGTATATATCTGATCTGTATCTGACACATGGTTACGTTGATGACGTTTGATGACTCAATACTAGTATAATATATAGCTACACACCACCATAATGCCGGCGTGTTAAAGCCTCAACTTAGGTTTGTGGAGGTTTACATCAGCAATAAGTCGCCCGCAAGACAAAAATGGAATTAGAAAGATTGCATGCTCCTAAAAAAAATACTAAAAACTTAACTAGCTATATCTAGGCATCTTCAGTGTAATTCTAATCACAAAACCCTCTGATAATTCTGTGGCTTGGTAGTTAGCTATAGTTAGCTAAAACTACTTTCACTTTTAACTATAATATAAAATAAAGATAGCTTAAACTGGGGAGACTTAGCTAGGTCTATAGCTAGCTATTTATGCTTAGTAAAACACATATAAAGAGAGACAATAGTAATGTAAAAGTGATAACATCACAGTAAGTTCAACAAACCAACGTTCCGTTTGGCCAGCAAATTTGTTTGTTAGCCAGCTAACAGCTTTATATAGCATTTTGAATTTTAGGACAATACATTAGTTACGCACCAAGGGACATATTAATTATGCAAAAAAATATAAACAAATATGCTCGCCAGCTGTTTTATAAAAAACGCGGTAAAATATAAAACTTTAGGAATTTGAAGCTTTTAAGTGACTTTTTCCTGCGAAATCCGGGTCTGCTTGACAACTTAAAGTGAGCTACATAAAAAAGTAACATGTAGCAGCTGTAGCGACATAAAAACGGAACGTCTAAAAATATCAAAGTTCTTACAACCTCGTTCCCAGGGCAATTTTTCCCTTTTTGATATCCTAGACGGCGCGAAAAAATGACCCTGGGCCAGGTTAAAATCAGCACGATTCGTGCTGATTTTTAATTTATTCAAAATTTGGTCATTTTGTTAAGAATTGCATGCGGACCGCCGAGAACACTGTATTGCTATAATTTATGCAAAACAATCTTGGATCGAAATCACGGATAGAGTTTTATTTTTAATCAGAAACAAGTTAGCTAAAGTGTTTTGAGTTTTTGCTTCGAGAAAATATGATTGCAGTGTTGCCATTGCTTTTTTTTGGCTACATACAAATTTTAAATATATATTTATTTTAAAGTTTTCAGCCATCTATAGCTAGCTAGCTAGCAAAGGCCCAAGACGTACTTTTGTAGCTACAAAGGTTGTGCAAACCATAGTCGTCTCTTTTTCTTATGACTATGTGCAAACCAAGGTAGTTATGATTTTTAGTATATTTAATTGGGTGTTTTAGCTACTGTTATCTAGCTAATGTTAGCTGCAAGGCTTCATCCCATAGCTCTAACCTATCAGTTATGTTGTTATTCCTCTTTTTTAGGTATTTATAGCTACCTTAGTAGTCAAACTTCTCTTCATTTTTGAACACGAATTATGATGTAATAAGCTAGCTGCAAAATCTTTCAAAGACTTTTTAAACTTTTAAGATGTATAGTGTGATGTAATTTTTGCTAGAAAATTCTTCGGTTTCACGTTTTTGTTTTTGTTGAGAATTTTACAAAATTTTGTAGGAATAAGTGTTTGGTGATGATAAAAAAAATACTAAATGTTCTGACTGAAACTGTTTTTGTTTTTTATATTTTGTAATCTAATGGGCGAGGACTGTATGCTATAATTTGATGTGTTTCATAACCCTTTTGTGGAAGATTTATGGGTAATGGCAATATAGATGAGTTGCAGCGTCACGTAGTTGTTTTGATTTTGCGTCTAAAACAATGGACATGCGCACGCATGCACACAGGCAAGAAATGTAAAGAACAGACTGCAGCGATAGAAGAAATCAGGTTAAAAAAGCAACTTACTTTTTAAAATAATTAAAACCTGATCTTAAAAAGAGAAAATGATTGTTAAGAAAAACCAATTCAAGCTCCTTTTAGATCGTTTATTTGTTAAATCTATAAATTAAAGGAAATAGTCAATTTCCTTTATGTTTTCCTTCTTTTATTGCCTGTAAAGATGTGCGGGCTTATATGGAACTTTGTAAACATTCAAAACTCATCTATACAACATGCTAAATGAACTGATTTTTGTTGATTTGGATGTGCTCCTCAAAAACCGGACTTTATACAATGTTTCCAAAATAAGGATATTTTTTTATTTCAAATTTACTCCTTGCTCATTGCTTTTTTGATATTTAGCTTTAAAATGGTTGGTAAAGGGCAGTACGGATCATCATACTAAAAAAAAAATTTGTGTTGTTAACCGGTTAATTTTTACATTTTTTGTATAATTTTTGGGGACAGGATGGTATGCAACCGAATAAATGAATTTTCCAAATTTCATAACTATGCCTTTTTGTATAAGCATTTTAGTAAAAGAAAATACAATGTTTAAAATGCATAAAGAACTTATTTTAATTGATTTGTGCTTACTTAATAAGATGTAAATATTTGAGGTGTGTTATTGCCGGTGTTGTAATTGTTGGTGTTGTTGTAGTCAATGTAGTCAATGTTGTGACTGTTGATGTTGTAACTTTCTACCAATTAGATTTAACACCTTGCAAGCTGTTGTTTTTTATATTTTGTTCAAGGTTTTCTTTCAAGATTTCATGCGATTTGACATTAGACGTTTTGTGTAAGATTTTAAGAACTTTTTTGGAAACGGTGTTTTTTGAATTTTCAGTTTAATTCTTTTGGTAAAGGGCAGTATTCAATATACTGAAATATTTGCTGATCTCATCACAACTTAATAACAGATCTTTCCTATTGTTCTTCTGCCTAAGTCGATTTTTCCACGGGCCTTATCGACTAGTCTCTATAAAAATACGGAGAGTGTCTGTCTGTCTGTAACAGGCAAAGTGGATGTGTTCATTTTCCTTTAATGTAGCCGAAAAAGGTATGCCTTAAATGTTAAATTTTCTGATGTTACGGCGCGACGTCAATATCACTACTTTAACGTCAATATCTTAATTTAAATTAATGAAGCCATTACGGTGCACTTAAAATTTTGAGGCCATTTAACATGGAAACGAGGTAGTGACGTCAGTCTTTTTTCACCGCGTGGGTAACTAGGGACCACTTGGAACCAATTTGGGTAAGTTTTCCAAACGTGGGTCCCCGAATCCGTTTCGGAATGGACGGGTTGATGACGTCATCAAAAAACCTTTAAGCCCCAATATCTCTGCAACCGTTTGTCAAAGATTCATAATCCTATACATTTTCTTGATCAGCGTTTAAAGATCCATACGATGAAGACAACGGGTATTTAAATTTGTAAAAAAAATAAATTCTGTTTTGACGGGCCTTTAATTTTGTAATTTTTAATTAATAATTTAATTTTTAAACCCCTATATCTCGTTAACCGTTCATCAAGAGCACTTGATCATATACATTTTCTTGATCAGCGTTTTATGCTCTACACAATAGGGGCAACGGGAAAACAAGGTTCTAAATTATTTTTTTTGTTGATGGGTTGCTGACGTCATCGAAAAATCTAAAACAACCTATTTTTCCAAAGTCCTTCTGCCTTAGTGGATTTTTCAACGGGCCTTATCGACTTGTCTCTTTAATAATACCCGTGTTTTGTCTGTCTGTTGCGACGGGTAAATTTAAAGGACGGGCGAACCCGTGGATTTTTCCACGGGCTAACGGTTATCTCTATAATAATAGCGTATTTTGTCTGTATGTGCGCAAGAAAAGTGTCCTGCAACGGGCACACGAAATAGCGTGTAATTTAAAGACGGAAGTCTCCGTGCATTTTTCCACGGGTAACGGCGGGTAGTCTCTATAATAATAGCCGTATTCTGTCTGTCTTGCAGAAAATAGTACCTCACGTAGCGAGATACACGAAATGCAGTACATAACGAATGGGCGAACCCGTAGATTTATCCACGGGCCACCGACTAGTTTAAATGCATTTTTCAATTTTAACTAGAGAAACGCTATCTTTCGTTTCAAAGTTTAAGGATTTAGCTTGAAGTCCACGAACTTTTGATAATTTTTGTTTTCAGTTTTCTCTCAGTTCTACAGTAAAGTCGTTTCTTGTTCTAAATAAAAAATTTTCTTCCAAAACTATGTACAAAATATACAATACATATTATATTCATGGGATTTGCCACCTTCAGTGGAGAGTAGTACAGAACGGCCAATTACATTTATCTACGTCGGGACAGGTGCAACATTGAGAAATATCTGCTAAAAATGTGTAATGCACATAAAAATACATAATTAAATTAATTAATTTAAAAATTTTACATCAATGTTAGACTTTTAGTTAAAAAAAATCACATTTGTCGGAGGAGGGACAAAAAAATGGGATCGTTTACTTTAAAACAAAACATGAAATTGTTGCTCTGAAGTTATTCAACTTATTTTAGAGAAGAATATAAACTTATTTTGGAGAATTGAAACAGTTAATAATACACATTGTGTGTCTCTGCGCGATTTTATAGTCGTCGCGTAAAAGACAAGCGAAATAGCAATTAGCTATTAACAATTTATTCACGGGCTACACCAACTAGACTGTATTGTAATAAGTTCTTGAGCCAAAGATAAAAGCTGGTACTTCCGGCGGCCATATTACCGTTGATCTTTTCGAGGGCTAAGGACTAGTTGTCTGGAAAATATTAATCTCTTCTTCCTCTAATCCATTGTGATCCGAATCAAATGCAAATCAACAGGATGTGCCAATATACGCATTATCTCCAGCTCCTCCTCAAAAAAAGTTTGACGTAAAGAGCAGATGTTCTGTGTTATTATGCATTACAACTAACAAGATTGCACACCCTATAAATCGTCTACAATAACAATGTTTGAAAACATAGAAATAGAGAATAATTGCTAATAAAAAAAAGAACAAAGCCGCTTTATGCTTCTGTTAACTTCCATACAATCAAAGCCTCTTTTTATACAAATCTAAATTAGACTCGCCTTAAATTCTTTTGTAGACAATCTTTGTAGAATAAGTTTCTCAAGATTCCTAAGTTAGACATAAAAAAATGACCACCAGCATAGCCGTTGTTATATATTTTACACTCTCTGCTCTGAGTATGCTACTGCACATATTAGCTTTCATTTTACTGTGGAAAAAGGATGCTAAAATCACAAGAAATCAAAAGATCATTTTACTCAATTTATGCATGGTAGAAGTTCTCATTTCGTGTAGCGATCTTCCAAGAGCAATTATATACGAGACCGTTGGCTCCGAGAATCTGGCATACAAGTCATTCGTGACATTATTCTACTGTTTTATACTTGCATATTTATATTTGATGGTCGCACTCACCATGGATAGATTAGCGCAGATTTATCTCAATATAAAATATGACTTATATTGGCCAGTACGTAGGACAAAATATTTAATGGGAATCATCTGGACATTGACGCTCTTGCTTGATTCTGTAATGCTACTCATTCTAAATCTAAGGAAGGATAAATCCAAAAATGTGTACAAAGTAGTGGGAGATTGGATTCTACCTGTCGCGTTTTCTTTGTTTTTATTTATTGTCATCTTTACGTATACGTACATAGCCAAGAAGATCATCCAGACCAAGCGCGTTGATGCAAGAGTATCGTTTAGATGCAGCATGTCTCATCATTCTTGTGATTGCAGTCTTGAGAATAGAAGGAAAATTCAAGAAAAAGTTCGTTTTAATGATGTGCTATTGCCTACGCTATTAATTGTAACATATGTTGTTTTTGTCATGTTTCCAATTCTCGTTTCATACCTGATGAAAAAAAACATTTTTCCTGAGTCAACTTGGTTACATCAAAAAATGAATCCAATGTTTTACCTAGGTTGTTTTTCAGATGCAATTATATGCATTCTCCTTTCCACAACATTTGGAAGAAGGGTGATAAGTGGACATTCTCAAAGAAGAAGAAGAAGAACAGACAGTCACTTAAACAACTCAAGAATATCAGCCAAATAAATTTAGTATAAAGCCTCTGGTTCCAAGCTTTTTTAACTCAACTGATGCCTCATTATACCTTATGGCTACTGATTTATGATAGTTGTAGTTATTGCTAGAATATTAATTATAGGAACCATTTTATTTGCTCTGATTGCGTTTTATCATCCTGTAATCACAAATAGACCAGTTTTTAGCAGTTTTGTATTTTAAGATCGAAAGTTTAAGTATGAAAGTCCTTCCTTGCAAGAGTATGGATTTGCAAAGTTTTGACAACGGTGAATTTTATTCCGTTTTAAACTTTCCAGAGCACCTCCTATATGGCGAGGTTCCATTGGACCTTCATCTATCCTTCCTAACTTCTCCGTAACATCCAGCATGATAAAACTGAAAAGGTAAACGTTAGAATAAAGCAGGAGGCACATGTTTTTCACTTTATTCGAAAAAAAATAATAAGGAAATTGAGATCAGATATACAAGTACCAAATGTGATTTTCACCAAGTTTGTGTTTTCTGAGGATTTCATAATATTACAACCTTTTATCTGCTTTGAAAACAGCATTGTTTATTACATTTTACCTGAACTGGACGTAACGCCTGTTTACACAAAATCAAGAAGAGAAATATAAGTAACTGTATTAGGGATCTTTAAAACTGAAGTCTGAAGTACAAGAGACAAATTTAAACCTTTTAAATTAAATTGTTTATATATTTTTTCTTTTACCTTTTGAAATAAAAATTGGTAAAATCGTACTGACAAAGTGGAAGAAAAAAACCTACAGATAGAAACTGTTTCCTCTATCTTTTAAAGTGATAATGAATTTTCTCAGAAATATTCTTTATTGTG
Source organism: Hydractinia echinata (assembly GCA_030067915.1). NCBI lineage: Eukaryota > Metazoa > Cnidaria > Hydrozoa > Anthoathecata > Hydractiniidae > Hydractinia > Hydractinia echinata. The sequence continues at coordinate 502,844 of JASGCC010000015.1, read as the reverse complement.
ACGCCTTTACAGATAGAGAAAGCAGCATTCTTTTTGAATATTTTAAAACGTATCTACTTTTTAACTCTCTTCTGGTTGGGATGTGGTGAGGAATGAGCAAAACGCCTTTAAATTATTTTTTAAAATTTGGCTCCATCTTTAATAAAGTTAAACCACCATAATAAACCGTCTAAAATGAAGAATGTCTGATTCAATTCTTATATGAGAATGTCTTTAATTTAAACATTTTCGATAAGTTTTCCCATTCTGATTGATCCACTTTGCAAGTCCAATCCGATACATAAGTTATTTTGAAATTTTCCAGACGTGCTAGTTTTAGCTATATAACGCGAACTCCATTATTACTTGTCTGATTCCAAATAAAAGCAGATATTAATATTCTTTTCAAACAATAACAATTTATTTCAATTACATTTAAAACGAAAGATTAAAGAAAGTTAATAAAAAAAATCGATATGAAAGCTAGTACAATTGTATTAAGGCGGGAATACAAGGTAAAATATTTCTTTAGGAACATTCAAAATTTTTCTTTCCAAACTTTTCTGTTCTAATGTATCCTATATTTAGAACGAATATAGACGCAATGAAAGTTGATTTCACTTGTTGCAAATGTTTACGATTTTTCCCAACTGAACGGTTAAATTTCTCTTGTCTTGAAAGAAAGATGAAAGGAAACCAACGTCTGGTGCAAATTCAAAGTCGCGCCAGTTATTGTAAACAAATTTATTTGCACATTTCTAGTTTTTGTGAGAAGGAAAGTGTGCGAAGATGGAACGTGAAACAAGGTAAGTTATTTTTTCAAACTCTTTTCAAACTTTTTGATAATATTTTTTTTAATTGATGACTTTTTGCGTTCATCGATTATCTAGCCTACCGATTAGCTATCCGAAAATTTGCCGTTTTACGGTTATGACGAGGTAACCATTTTGTATTATTATTTAGTGTGGAAAATGCCTGGCAAATGGCCGACGCAACTGAAGAAGAAAATAGGAGAACGTGAAGAGAAATCGCAAATGATGACAATAGCACTATTGAATGCGAAAACTCACAAGAAACAGGAAAGCGACTTATGAAATGATTCACAGTTTTTCCCCGAGCCACAGTCATAATCTGTTCCAAATGCCATTGAACAACCCAATGGCCAGTACCTACCGCCTTCATTAACAAAGTTCCGTTGCTAACCCTGCTTCTTCATGTACATCTTAAAACAGAATGGGATCTCCTCAATATTTTGGACACTAAAAAGTTCACATTCCGACAAAGCTACTAAAACTTCAGATCAACATGAACATACAAGTTAATTTGCGGTATCTGACATTCAAAATATGAAAACTGTATACAGCACACATCCGTTAAATCGAACACGGAAAGAAACGAAAAGATTTGTTCTAATTAGCGAATGTTCAAATTATCGGATAATAAGGAAAAATAAGAATTCGGATATAATTTCTCAATATTCTTTACTAAGGACTAGGATGTATAAGAATTTGTTACAAATTTTAAAAAAAATCATTTATTATTGTTTGTTTTTTCGCCTGGACAAAGTGCTTGTCGAGCATGCGACAAAAGAAATTTGCATATGATTGATCCATCCCCCCTTCATTTGAAAATAACGAAAACCGTTTCGCCAACTCCACGTTTTCCAAAAGTTCACGTCGGTCGGGGCACTCGACGGATTCTTCTTTAACTTCGAATTCTCCATGATCACCATCATAATCTCATTCGCTGGCACCTTCCCGATCTAATACATCTGCTATGATTTCAGCGTCTGAGAATAAAATTGGCTGCACAGCTGCAACTCCGTCATCAACATCAGTTTGAATTCCTTCAAGTAGAGAAATAATTGCAAGTGATTTATACTTCTTAATAGATTGGATGACATTACGAACAACCTGTTTGAGTTAAATTGCTTTAAGAGAGCGAATCACGCTCTGGTCCATTGGCTAGATCTGAGAAGTTGTGTTTGATGGGAGGAAAAACAATTTTTTGGCTTTTATATTTTTAATTTCCGGATGCGCTTGGCAATTGCCGATAATCAATGCAACTTGTCTTCCTTCATCATCAGAAATTCTTGTCCATCTCTCTGACCCACTCTTCAAACAAATCACAATCCATCGAGCTTTTGCGTTGACTTTCTGTAGCGGCATGGTAAAAACTTGATGTTCTTGAAGCAGGGCCTAGGATATAGGTACTGGGGGAGTATTTATTTCGTGGAAATAAGTACTTCAGGAGTATTTATTGACGGTTACGCCGGATATAGCCACTTCAGTGTTGGAAACAGTGCTATTAAAGTGGGTCCTGTATCCATTAAGTATACAATGTGACTGCCTACCCAATTTCCTTCACATGGCAAGGGTTGACCCGTAGCTGAGGTAAAAGCACTTGCTAAACATGCTCGCGCTGTGGTCCGAACCTTTGACCTTTTGATTATGAAACGAGCACCATAATTATATATTATATACTCAAAATGTAAGAAAAATGACGACTTTACAACTTTAGATACAGTATAAAAACTGTAGTTAAAAATATAGTTAAGAAACATTTCTAATTTACCCAAATCACTGTCTATGTTGACTCCAGTGACAGACAAAATTAAAAAGGCCCGAAACCAGTGTGATAAAAATGTCCACGAAAGGGTATTATAACATACTGCACTATTCCATATGTATAAAATGTCTATCTCTTAAATAATAGCCGTCGTCTGTCTGTCTCTGCGCGGACCCCCGCTGAGTTAAAACATCGTGCTACAGAAACGAATATCAAATGCGATATATTTTTACCCACTTTGTTGCGACGGGTAAATTTAAAGAACGGGCGAACGCGTGGATTTTTCCACGGGCTAACGACTAGTCTCTATAATAACAGCCGTATTCCGTCTGTCTGTTCAAAAGGGTTACCGATATCCCTTTGATCTTTCCGCGAGTTTTTAGAAACCAGGGGGTTGTTTAATCGGAAATCTTATTATTGATTAAAGTAAATTCCAGAAATTAATTTATTTTTTTAAATAATTTAATTACTTTAATTGATTAACTTTAATTACATAATAAGTTAAGTGATTAAAATGAATGCATTATTTAAATACGCTAGTTTTAATAAATAATTACCCCCGTGACCTCAATCGCCGATTTCGCTCAGGAGCCACAGAAAACAAATGGGACAATTTTACTGAAAGTTTTGCTGGCTTTGTTTTGACCGCTCGCACGTAGTATACCAATCAAAACGCCTGATTCTTTGAAAAACTAATCCAAGACTCTCGCGGGCTAGACATGCCAACGAAGAAACATGAGGACCAAACATGATGGCCGTTTTAGTTTTTAAAGTGATGGTGGTCAGTGTTGTTTGTAGGTCTTTTATCACCTTTTTGTTTTCTATAAGCTTTTTATTTGTGTGATATTTGTTTTTTGTATGTTCTAAAATGTTAAGATAAATATATTGTCACGTTTTTTAGTCACGTACAGATCTTAAATGTACCATTTTTAGGATTTTTGGCTAGGAACGAAGATTTTGAAGGCTAGCTAGGGCTTTACTTATTACTATTCTGTATGGCATAAAAGCTTTTTATCCTAGCCGACATTTATTTTTATGTTGAGGCTGTAACCATTTAGCTAGCTCCTATCTTTGGCTAAAAAGTGAAAGTATAAAAATGCAGTTTGGCTACGACAACAATATTCTTAAGGAATAATTCTTATGCTAAATGAAGTTAGCTAGGTAGCTACATCTTTTATTATTTTCCTGAAAACTTTTTCTGCAAATAAAATGACTAAGCGATTGTTTTAGCTGGACGGGCAACGACAGACTGTGTTTTTACTTAAACCGAAGTTGCAATGAAGTTTTTTGGAAAAGGGTATTACGCCTATACGCCTGTTCAACTTTGTTTAACTGTACTAAGCGCTTAGCCCAGTGTTAACAACAGACTGTTTTCTTGGAAAAGGCTGTTACGCCTAGGCGCCTGTACTAAGGGGTCAGCCCACAGTGACAATTAATTTTTAAGCTTTCTCAGTAATAACGGCTGTACGGATGTGCAACACCGTTTAACTGTACTAAGTGCTCAACCCCGTGTTAGCAATGGACTATTTCTTGTGTTTTTATTTAAACAGAGTCTTTGAGAGGAAGAGAAGTTTTTTCAAAAGGGTATTGTTCCTATACGCCTGTACAACACCGTTTAACTGTACTAAGCGCTCTGCCCGGTGTCACGATTACTTTTTTAACTTTCACAAAAACTTATATCCGCAAAATAAAATAATTTTGACCGATTGTTTTTGCTATGGCAGGGTAACAACGGTTTGTAAACTCCGTTTTTAATTCAGCTATTGTTGCGGAAAAGTTAATTTTTAAAAAAAGTCGCAACACTACAATGGTTTATGCGCTTCAACTGATTAACGACATACTGCATGCATGTACTAAAGCGCTCCACCTGACCGTGTCGCACAGTATGCGGTTCTTATTAAGCGCTCCTTGGGGCGATCAATGCCGGGTTACACCTTGACTTGTGGCTTACATCTTGACTTGTGGCTTACCCCGGCCTTTCGACGCCGGGCTTCCCGGCTAGTCTCTTTAATAATAGCCTTATTCCGTCTGTCTGTTTGTGCGCGAGAAAAAAAATTCGTGTTGCGGAAACAGGATATGTGATAAATAAAGGACGGGAGAAACCGTGGAATTATGCCGGTCCTACCGATTAGTCTCTTTCATAACTGCCGTATTCTGTCTGTCTTTGCGCAAAATGGTGGCTTTAGTAGCGAGATACACGACATGCGGTATATAACGGACGGGCGAAGCCGTAGATTTATCCACGGGCCACCGACTAGTTTAAACACATTTTTTAATTTTGACTATCGAAACGCTAGCTTTTGTTTCAAGAATTTTTTTGAATATACAAAAGTTTTACATTTTAGCTTGACTTTCACGACCTTTTGATAATTTTGTTATTCAGTTTTTTCTCAGTTCTACTGTCAAGCCGTTCCTTATTCTAACTAAAAATGTTTTTTAAAAATATGTACAAAACTAATACATATTATATTCATATGATTTGCAACCATCAGTGGAGAGTAGTAGAGAACGGGCCATTATATTTATCTACGTCAGTACAGGTGCAATATTCAGAAATATCTGCTAGAATTGTGTAATATAAATAATTAAATAAATTAATTTAGAAATCTTATTATTAGTTAAAAAACACACTTGTCGGAGGAACTAAAAAATGGGATCGTTTACTTTAAAATGTAAAAAATAACATGAAATTATTGCTTTGATATTATTCAAGGCAAAAAAATTGTAAATAAACTGATTTTAAAAGAACAAGGAAAATAGAAACAGTTAATAATACACATTGTCTGTCTTTGCGCGATTTTATAGTCGTCGCGTTACAGACAAGCGAAATAGCAATTAGCTATTAGCAATTTATCCACGGTCCATCAACTAGACTGTATTGTAAAATGTCCCTTAGATAAAAAATGAAAGCTGGTACTTGCGGCAGCCAAATTGCCGTTGATCTTTTCGAGGGCTAAGGACTAGTTGTCTGGAAAATACTAATCTCTTCTTCCACTAATCCATTGTGATCCGAATCAAATGCAAATCAATAGGATGTGCCAATATAGGCATTATCTAACTCCTACAAGGAAGTTTGACGTACAGAGCAGATGTTCTGTGTATTTATGTATAAGAACTAACAAGATTGCAAACCGTGTAAATTGTTTACAATAAAATTGTTTGAAAACAAAGAAATAGAGAATAATTGCTAATAAAAAGAAGAACAAAGCCGCTTTTATGCTTCTGTAAATCTCAACTCGCCTTAAATTCTTTTGTACACAATCTTTGTAAAATAAGTTTCTCAAGATTCCTAAGTTAGACATAAAAAAATGACCACCAGCATAGCCGTTGTTATATACTTTACACTCTCTGCTCTGAGTATGCTACTGCACATATTAGCTTTTACTTTGCTATGGAAAAAACATGCTAACATCACAAGGAATCAAAAAATAATTTTACTCAATTTATGCATGGTAGAAGTTCTAATTTCGTGTAGCGATCTTCCAAGAGCAATTATCTACGTGACCGTTGGCTCCGAGACTCTTGCATACAAATCATTTGTGACATTATTCTACTGTTTTATACTTGCATATTTGTATTTCATGATCGCACTCACCATGGATAGGTTCGCACAGATTTATCTTAATATAAAATATGACTTATATTGGCCAGTACGTAGGACAAAATATTTAATGGGAATCATCTGGACATTGACGCTCTTGCTTGGTTCTGTAATGTTACTCATTCTAAATCTAAAAAAGGATAAATCCAAAAATGTGTACAAAGTGGTGGGAGAGTGGATTCTACCTGTCGCGTTTTCTTTGTTTTTATTTATTGTCATCTTTACGTATACGTACATAGCCAAGAAGATCATCCAGACCAAGCGCGTTGATGCAAGAGTATCGTTTAGATGCAGCATGTCTCATCATTCTTGTGATTGCAGTCTTGAGAATAGAAGGAAAATTCAAGAAAAAGTTCGTTTTAATGATGTGCTATTGCCTACGCTATTAATTGTAACATATGTTGTTTTTGTCATGTTTCCAATTCTCGTTTCATACCTGATGAAAAAAAACATTTTTCCTGAGTCAACTTGGTTACATCAAAAAATGAATCCAATGTTTTACCTAGGTTGTTTTTCAGATGCAATTATATGCATTCTCCTTTCCACAACATTTGGAAGAAGGGTGATAAGTGGACATTCTCAAAGAAGAAGAAGAACAGACAGTCACTTAAACAACTCAGGAATATCAGCCAAATAAATTCAGTATAAAGTCTCTGGTTCCAAGCTTTTTTAACTCAACTGATGCCTTATTATACCTTATGGCTACTGGTTTATGATAGTTGTAGTTATTGCTAGAATATTAATTATAGGACCCATTTTATTTGCTCTGATAAATGATATAAGGAATTATCTTTGCATACGTGTTTTCAATCATATTGACATCTCATATTACCATCCTATCATCACAAAGAAAGCAGCTTTTAGCATTTTATTTTTAGAATTTGTATTTTAAGTTTTGAGAACGTTTAACTTTATTCCGTTTTAACTTTTCGGAGCACCTTCTATATTGCAAGGTGCCATTGTAACTTAATCTATCTATCTTTCCCACCTTCTCGGTAATATCCAGCATAGTAAAACTGAAAAGCTAAATCTTTAGAATAAAGCAGGAGGCACATGTTTTTCGTTTTATTAGAAAAAAAAATAAGAACGATGCTCAGCAAGATTGTTTTTTCTAAAAATTCCACAATATTACAACCCCTTTATTCCCTTTGTAAACAACATTGTTTATTACATTTTACTTGCACCGGAAGTAGTGCCTGTTTGCGCAAGCTAAAAAAAATATATAAGTGATTGAATTAAGTTAACAGTTAAACCTTATTTTTACTTTTTATTTTTTGTTATTCAAATATAAATGGTAAAATGTTACGAAGAAACAGAAGTAAAAAAACCACAAGTAGAAGTTGTTTCTTCGGTTTTAAAAGTAATAGAAAATGAATTTTGTCAGAAATAGCTACTCTTTATTCAGAAGTCTGCATAGATAGAGAAAACAGCATTCTCTTAGAATATTTTAAAACGTATCTGCTTTTCAACTCTCTTCTGGTTTGGGCGTTGTGGGGGACTTCATATTATTTAAATTAGTTAAATTAATTCCCAAAGGGTATAAAGCCTAATCTAATTCTCGTTTTAATAAAAAATTTCCCATTCTGATTGAATTCGCTTTCTGAAAATGTTTCGACTCGATACATAAATTTTTCGGGAGGTGGTAGCATTAGCTATTTAACGCGAACTCCTTTATCACTGATCTAATTTCAAACACAACAAAACAAAAAAATTTGGTTTTAAACAATTTTAAAGAAAATTAAAAAGAACATTATTTTTTAAAAAAAATAGCAATTTATTTTATTCACATTTAAAACAAAAGAATAAAGAAAGATAATAAGAAAAATCTACATTTTCTAAAAAAGAGATTTTTTTTAATTTTTTTTTTAATTGATAAATGAAATACAAACTTGAAAGTTTAAATAAAAAGATGTGTGGTAAAGATACGCTTTAGTATGATCAAATCTTAAAATGATTACAACTAGAGTATTCGGTGGCGTCTTTGCCTGCATTGGAATGTGTTTACATGTGGTTGCCTTCTATCTCTTATGGAGGAAGCATGCAAATATTTCCACGATTCAAAAGATAATCTTGCTCAACTTAAGTTTAGTAGAAATGTTGATATGTTTTTGGGATTTTGTAAGACTAGTTATTAGTGCAATCATTGGGAGTGACAATCTTACCTACGAATCATGTTCAATTTTATTCTCTTGTTTAATACTTGCGTTATTATATGTCATGGCTGCATCTACCATGGATAGGTTTGCACAGATTTACCTTAATATCAAGTATGATTTATACTGGTCAGTTAGGAAAACAAAATACACAATAGGGATTATTTGGAGCATGACGATTTTGTTCGCTGTTTTATGGTTGTTGATGGCATTTTTAAAAATCGAATGGTCACAAGGTTTGCAAGATATCTTTGCAGTGTGGATCATGCCTGTGGGGTTCACTTTGTATCTCTTCTTTATTATATTCACGTATACGTATATAACATTTCAAATTATTCAAACCAAACGTAGCAACGTAAAGCTTTCCTGTAGACCTACAAATGAGTCAAAAAATCAGAGTTATAGTAATGTACGAAATGGAAGAAAGATTCAACATGGTGTACATTTTAAAGACGTTTTGATCCCCACACTTTTAATCTCGACTTACACTATATTTACTATGTTTCCAGTGTTTATCTTTTATCTGATGAAAAGAGAGATTTTTCCAAATTCGAGTTGGTTTTCTAAACTAGTAAGTCCAATGTTCTATCTTGGTTGTTTTTCAGACGCCATTATATGTATTCTGTTTTCAACAACATTAGGAAAAAGGATAATTAAAAGGATTAACCAAAAAAGAATTGCAAGCAAGACCACAAATCTAGCTGTCTTATAAAGAGCACGAGCATTGTTTTTTTTTGGCTCTTGTCGTTGTATTACATGAAAGAACGCTCATTTGGAAGAATTGAAAAATTTATAAACAGATTTCAATTTGAGACTATAATAAACAGATGCCGTATACCAATTCGGTAACCCTTAAAATAGGAAATAAGGCTTTTTGTAGTCAAGACAGAAATTTTATGTTTTATGCAGTAGGGTAGCCTAATTTTCTAAAACACGCTAATTATTTGCCATGACAGCCGTGTCCTCAGGAGTCATGTCGGTTTTACCCTGGCGCTGTGTATACCCTGTTTCACCCACATATTTCTGACACACATCTTTTGCGAATTAAGAAGATTTACATTAAAATTAATTAGATTAAGACATCCATCATATTTTCACTTTAGACTGCAATTTGTAGCATTCACAGTTCAACTCGTAATATTCGAATTGCAAAATATTGAAAATTTGCGCAAACTAGCGGTTACTCTGGGAGTTTAATTTTTCGCTAAAGTATATAGTTCATGCCGAAAATAATTGCATTAAATCGCCTAAAATGGTGATACACAATGCTAAATATAATTCGCTTTAGTAATACACCTATTTCAATATCCATTTCCATGTATATACAGCCGAAATAGACATACTAACATGAATTATTTCTCAAATTAACTTTTCAAATGGGCTAATTATGAACTTATTTTTCGTAGCAGCGTTACATTATCAAGTAAAACGCTTCGTATATTTTTAATTTTTAAATAAAGTGTTTCTTTGAAAATACATAATTATATAAGTTATATGAAGTTTTAGTAAACTAGTTAAACATTTTAGACCTTTCAGTATAGAATATAAACTTTTTGGAGGAGTAAGAAAGAAGACGTTTGTTGGCTATCTAGCTAGCTAGCCAACATTACATTTGCCATAAATACACACTTAATATCAATAAATATTCATAATTTTTGTCACACTACCACTACTAATACCCTCTATATACTTTTATCCACTACGATTCTTCCAATATGGCAGTTGAAAATTATAAAACCAACATTTGTTGATAACTAATGTCAGACCAGCTAGTAAGCAACTTGGCGTCCTGAACTTTATCTAAACTAACCTTGTTTTCATGCAATGTTTTGATTTTTCGCCACCACGGCTGAACATGAAAATGTCTATTGTCAATTATTTGTTTATGCTTTTAAATTAAACGTTAAATTAAAATTTTACCTAAACTAATTAATTTTTGCGGGGGCCAAATATATTTTGGAAAAATTTGTTTTCGCGAATGTAGCAATTTATAGATCTTTGATAATCATTATTTTCACGGATCTAGAATTTTTTAGCAATTTTAATTAATTCCAGATCTATTTATCGACATTAAATTGACGTTAATTGAACTTGCCTTTCCAAAAGTTCTGCGAAGTTAATTTAATCGAATAAGTCATTTCTGGAATTTCCTGGCCGCATTTTATTCGCGAATTGACGTTTCTGGGAATTTTCACGCAGATAAATGAAAATGAGGAGAAAATTCGCGAAAATTAACTTAAAACAATCGCTCCTCGGCATGTGTTGCAATTCAACAGTTTATTTTGCTTTGAAAAATTTTATTGTTTTATTCCCCCTGAGTTTTCGAACAACGCTTTCGAATGTTATAAATGTTTCGAAATTCATTTTATTTAAATAATATTTTTCGTGCTAATGATAAACTAGTCATCGCAGGAGCGGAGCCAGTCAGCACCTTCACGCGACTGACATAAACTTTGCTACTGGATTAAAAAACATTAGGGTACCGTGGTCACTCGGACCTACGACCGTTAAATTTACTTTACGGACCTTTTTCTTCTGTGACTGAGTTGGTGGATACGGAAAAAAGCGACTGACTTGCGATCGATTTCATGCAATTTAATTGGCTGGTTAGCCGAAATAACGTATCCTGATTGGTTTACAAAAAACTGACGACTTTGTCCCATATTTACGGTATACGAAGTGTGGCACAGCATGTATTTTCCAATAATCATTGAATTTTTTTGTAACCAATACCGTGTAACTTGTATTTCGGACCAAACGAAAGCAATTAGGAGAGTTTTTTCGGACCAAACGAAAGCAATTATGGCTTTTCGGACCAAATGAAAGCAATCAAGGGCTCTTCGGACCAAATGAAAGCATGCAAGACTAATAAGTAACCGGGCATATTTTTCTTTTTTTAATATAAAACATGGTTACACACGACATGTGTATATGAAGGTAGCTAGATAGCTAGAAATTTCAATACAGTGTTTTATTTTTTAAAGTCGTTGTTGTTGACGAAAAACTTAGAGAGTTCTGCAATTGCTTTGTGGTGAAATAATGCTTTATTATTCTTTCTGCTCTTGTAGTTTTATTGTTGATACTTGATACAAAAAGACTATTTAAAAAAAATTGAGCTGCAAATTCTAAAGCTATGAGTTCCTTCGGTTACTGTAAATGACTGCTTAAGTCCTAGGGTATATTTAACCATATTTTTACTAGCATAATGTAAGGATAAAGCATTCAGCCCCAAACCTAAAAAACGTTTCAATTAGACCTGTCTGACTTATTTCAAGCATGAGAATTGCTTCAATGTTTTCTGCACATGTAACTTTGTCAACATTGACATGCTATCATAAATGGCTTATCGGCGTCTCTGAAAACCCTAAATTCAGGAACGCAGGAACTATGGTTACAGGTCAAATTTTTTTGGTCATTTTTATTAAACCAGTCTTAAAACCTAAAGTATACTAAGTTTCAAGTCATTATTATAATATTTACCAAAGTGGTAAGGCTTTTAGCTTGAACGAAAAGCATGTTCTTTTTGCCGCCAACACCAAAATTTCCAAGGTGATTAAACGGTTTGAAAAGATTTATAAAGTTTTCCACCTTGAAAGAACAAGTGAAGTCTTATTTCAGAGTAGGGGCTCATTTATTCAAGTCATGTTATATTTTGATATCTAAGGGCTCGTCTGAAAAAAGGGTCTTAGTGGGTCATTTTTATATGGTATGGCTTGGGGTTTGGCAGCTTAGTCAATAGAGCGTTCGACATATACCTAATAAGTTTTACCTAAGGGTTCGATCCCTACGTTAGGCCATCTTTTAGCTAGGTAAAAATTGCGTAGGTTTCTGTAGCTTAAATGGGAGGTCCAATCACATAAATATATATTACTCACAAGTTTACACACATTTTCGAAAAAATATCTTTCCCTGGCACGCTATATACTAGGCATTGCAAGTGTCCTTAACTTATTCTTGAAACTTTTGTATACGCTTTAGATTCTGTGGCTAGCTATATCTTCTATAATTCATGTTCACAAGTCAAACAGCTCAGACTGAATCAATTAAGAGTCATGACTCCTGACAAACACTAGCTAAGACACCTAATAACATTGCCATAGATACGTATAATAGCACTTAGCCAGCATTAAGAGAAAATTGCTATGGGTCTAAAAACATAAACCTTGTAGATAGCTACCTAGGGTGTTGCTGTTAAGCATAAAAACTTTACACAATCTTGACTTCTTAAAAGAATTTCACAATGGTTTATTCATAGAGATTTTATTAAAATGTTAATATGGTTGCTTGACCTTCGAGCTTCTTCTCCAACTGATTCGCTTGAAAATTGTGCAGGTTAATTATTTCGAAGGCGAGGGTAAACCCCTGAGAGCTTTTTAACCAATTAACTTTGGCGGAATTCAGTGGAAGACCTGATTATTTTCTTAATCTTTTACAAGTACAATTTTCGGGATTCTATACTGAAAGAAACGGTCATTAGTCGTTTTGCGAGAAACGCACAAAATGAGCCGGAACCTAGTGACGCGCCTTCTCCGCATTGTTTGTCTTAACAATAGGAATTTGAATAGAGAATTATCGCGTTGTGTCTCTTTCTCTTTTAATAATATCTCTATGGTTTATTTTAAAGCCATGTGTGTAAAAACGTTTAAAATATAACAATACAAAACTTCTCCAAACACCCTGTACTTGATTCTACCACTGCCACACCAACTAAAATTTCACTTCACGCTTAAAAATCACCTAAAATGACGATGATATTTATCAGCCTAGACCATAGACTATGGAGCCTTGTCGTAAAAACATAGCCGTAGAAGAGACCTGCGTACAAGGTTGTTAATTAGCGCAAAAACAACATAACAAATTAGAAATAGAACTCCGTTAACCCTATTCAGTCCAGGGTATTTCGAACATGTTATGACCTGGGTGAGCGAATTCGCCCGCCTGAAATTATAATGATTAATAAGTTATTTACTGATTTCAGCTCGAAACGGTACAGTGATTGCATAAATTCTTTACTGAGTTACCCTCTTGGTTTTTTGATGTTTTGTTAGAAGAATTTCTCCTTGTGTATCTTTCTTTTTCTCACGCATCGACAATAGCATCGCTAAACAACTTGAATTTCAACAATTGACGTGTAAAAAGGCCCTGGGAAAAAGAGTAATCTGACATTGGTAATTACTGGCTGTTGTTAAGCGCGAACCAACCGAATCTAATAATTTCGATTATTTTCCAGTGGTTATTAATATTTAAGAGGTAATTAAATTTAAGAAAAAATAATAATCCTTTTTTCATAAAAAAAATCCCATGATGCTAGTAAGATAATAGCAGCTCATTTGTGTTCACAGAGCGTGAAACTTCTGGAAATTTCTGGATGATATAAATAGAAGCGCCCAACCTTTCAGATTCAGTTGGATCTGTTGTAACAGACGTTCGACGTTTACGCTTCTCGGTATCATCACAACATAATGAATTTCCTTGCATTTGTGCTTTTCGTGAGTCTGGCGAGTATGGCGAATGGAAGTTACAACTTCCTTCCTAACGATGAAGGAAGAGAAGGTCGGTTTGCAGCACCACGATCTTATCAAGATCTTGACAATCAGAAGAGAGGTAACAATAATTGTGTGTACGCAGATGGACAGTGCAGTGGATGGTATTCGTACGGTTGCCGAGAGCAAAAGCACTGGACTCGGCCAGTGGTAAGGAATTATGTCATTCGCTTAACAAATTTAATTACGTTATCTGCATAAGATTGTTAATTTTTTTTTATATAGAAACTTTGTTGGCGTCAATGCTGGTCTAAAACTGCAACCTGGTGTTACCAAAGAGACTATATGCACGAGGAAAAGAGATGCAACACTGATGCAGACTGTAGGATATCTGACACCGATTCAGCATACGATACATGTAAAAAACACTGGTGGTCGGGCAACCCATTTTGTTATAATAAAAGGGTACCAGGATCAGACGCATGAATGTAAATGTAACGCAGTCATCACACAGGCACTTTATGTATTATTCTTACGTGCACTTGTTTACAAGATATAATAGTCCTCTGACTGCAGTTATGTTTTAATCTAATTTACATTAACTCGCAATTACATGTTTCGAATTTCCGACACAAAATGGTGTTTCTGTAGAATCACCATAAGTAGTAAACGGACTCGGCTGTAAGGCTTTGAATATTCTTTTTTCATGAAATCCATCAGAACGAACGCCTCTTTCGATTACCAAGACTACTAAGCCTGCCTTAGTTTTGATTAATTATAATGGTTCGTTTAACCTAATGCCGTCCAATACGTTTTCACAACTCAAAACTTTCGTATGATTATTTAATTGCTTCCTTCGTCATGTTTTATTTTCTCACGTTCATTTTGTTTTTATTTCTGATTGAATTTATATTTACGTTTGCACATACATTTATTATTTACGCATTTCAGCATTAAGAACCATTGTAATTTATGGATGTTAGAAATATGTCGATTAATAATGATAAAAAATAATTAAGCGCGTCTTGAATAAGCATACCCGGCTTACTAAGCATATAAGTATAAAAGAAAGTACAGAAAATCTTAATATAAAAAAGGTAAGAGAAAATTATAAGAAATCTTTTCGATAAGAATTGGTTCCTCTGTCTAGTCAATCGTCCGGTGTCGCTCTAGGCCTTTTGCTCCAGCAAATACCGGAAACTAGTCGATAAGGTCTGTGGAAAAATCCACTTAAGTAGAAGAACAAAAGAAAAGATCTGTCTTTTGAATATTGATGACATCAGCAAGTATTTCGGTATATTGAATGCTGCCCTTTACCAAAAAAATTAAACTGAAAATGCCAAAAATAAAAGGAAAGGACTAGATGGAAGTATCTAAACTTTACACAAATTATAAAAACAACAGCTTGTAAGGTGTAAAATCTAGTTGATAGAAAGTTACAACATCACAGTCACAACACTGACAGTCACATCACCAACTATAACAACACTGACAGTTACAACACCGATAATAACAACGACAGCATAGCAAAAAAGAGTTATTAAAAAAAGGACGGGCAAGATGGGGGGCGAATCCGCCGCACACCGGACCGAATAAGGTTTATTTGCCCTTAAATTTAACTAAAGTTTTAGGGTTCGATGTGTAAGATCATTTTTGTTTAAAGTTCATACAAATTTGTAGAAGGGAGGACAGGGGTAAAGGGTCGTCATTTCATTGTTTTGTGACAACTCTTTATCACTAAAGTATGATTTTCTCAGATATGCATAAGAAATAAATTTTTCATTCCAGTCGGAAGATGTAAGCTGCAGTATAACCTTTTTGCAACACTAACATCTTCAACCGGTGTTGTTAATATTACGCGTGTAATTCAGGTACATGTGCAATTGAAAGGCCTAGAGAAAAGACAGTTCATCTTTGATGCCTTATCATCCTATATCTTAATCTTTATTTATTAGATTTGATACAATGCGTATAAAAAAGGAGCTGGATTAAAGATAACATTTCTAATTTATTTTGTATTACTCTGCCTATGCGCACACATGCAGAGCATTCCTCCCACCTACAAAAAAAATTAATCGTCGCTAAAATTCTAAAAAATGTTTTAGAATTATTTAAAGCTCAAATGCTATCAGGAGAATCAGATGATAGGCTAATTTTCAGTATCGAATCAATGATCTGCACAAATCTGCTAAGTATTTTTGCCTGAAATGATAAGAAAATTGCTTGTCTTCGTCTAGCCCACAAAATATTTCTCGAATATCCCAGATCTCTTGGTTTTCCCTGAATCGGCGAAATGCATTATTTCAACAACTTTGTCCACAGAACTTTTCTGCGTCTCTGATATTCTGACCGGACGGCTCCGTAATAACCCTAGTCCAGGCTGATGATATACGGAATTTGATTGGATTCCCGTGTTGAATAGAAATGGCGAGATGGGCAGAGTTTTTATTATAAAGTGATGGAGAGTAAATAGTCGTCCCGTCAGAATAGCATAGGCGTAGAGGAACCCTGCGAACGGTTGTTATTTTCAACGCAATCACTGACAAAGGTGAGTGAATACTTGATTCCAATCTCACTGTGTTTTTTATTATCACATCTACATCGATGCGCTGGATAATTGCTGCAACGACAAAGAAATATTTTCTCAATCCTTGTTTTGTTTATTCATAATCTTATTTCGACTGTCATTGCAAATCTAAAACCCCGTCAGAACAAAAGGAAAGGATTTGTCTCAAAATAACCTTATCCTTATTCAGTTTTTAAGCTGTTAAATTAATAAAATAAACCATGGGATTAAAAATCATGTGTTGTGTATCGCGTGTTTCGGTACATTTAATAGCTACTTATTTTGTGCGACAACAAACAAGCGCAGAGTTATCTTGGAATGCCTTTTTTTTTATCCGAAAAAATTTTCCTTTGTTTCAAAGATATAGAGATTAGATAGTACGTTATGACGTCAAGCATATGTTTGATGCTGAGAAAGATTTTCTGACATCTCGATAATAATAACAGCCGTTGTGATGCACGAATTCTTTAAGCCAGAAATGGAAAATGTGATGTACATTAAGAACTCGGCGGCGGAAAATGTTTCGGCGGAAAAACTTCGGCGAAAAAACTTTCGGACACAATTTTTTATTTCAGCGAAAAAATTTTTGGACAAGATTTATAAAGTCAAAAAATGTATGGGTAAGTCTTTTGAACGAATTTTAACCAAATTTCAAAAGTAATGATTACAGGAAATGACACAAAAAGAAGGCTAGAAGCATTTATAGTGTACATATATTCAATCAAGATCTTCTTTAGCGAAATGTAAAAATAACGAAAATAATAAGTTCAAAAACTGCAGTTTTTATTGATTTTCTGAGTACCCTATATATAATTTCTATGCACTGGTACTTTTTTTAAAAAATTAGAAAAACGAAAATTTTCAGACAAAAAAACTTTCGGCAGACAACAAACTTCAAGTTTTTCCGTCCGAAAATTTTCGTTCCTAATGTATATTTTAGCGAGTTTCTTGTGATCAAGCGTACGTATTAAGCCAATCAAAAGGTCCGCTTTTAATAATATCCAATCAGTAAATTTTGACCAGCTCGAAAATATTTGAATTTATTGACATGTCAAGGCAGCAGTTTTGAAAGTTCATAAGTTGGGTTCTGAGAATGTTAAATGAATGTCCGATGAACGTTTTTGACTTTTATGAGCCTTGTTTTTAGGACCATTTATTTTATGTTTGTTTTTGTGATAAGATAAATAATACATCACGTAATAATACATCACCCTAGCGGGAACCGACTTTTGGAAGGACAGGCACAGCGGCAGTTAGGGGTTTAAAACTGTCGTATTAAAATTATTCTGTCGCGTTTGGTATGCTAAAATAAAGACTGAGTGACGAGCAAATTTTGATATCGAGTTTTAGGAATAAGCATTTGAGTATTTCAGTGCACACATTGTATTACTAGTTTAAAAAACTCGCGAAAATTTTATGATACAATAGACACACAAGTTAGAGAGTTAAGTTACATTAAATTAGATGAAATTATGTGAACTCATATGTTCATATCGTAGTCATGCTAAAAATACCACAAGATGTTGAGCTTGTTATATTGACGTCAGTTTGGAAAAGGTGGATGGGATGTTTACTTAGCATACTTAGTATTAGAAGCTTTAAGGAGACGATTGGAGCAAGAAAGAAAGTTGAAGTAACAGACTTAAGACAAATACTTATTCGCATTCAAAAGATTGAAAGCTGTTTAAATAGAAGTGTATCGAATGATATAGAAATTTTTTTAAGTGTGGATTATTTTGGCACTTTTATCGACGAAAAAGTGATTAAAATTGGCAAAGTTGTAGAACCTGTAGCAATGTCGTCTATTCTTGAATTCATTTTTAGCGGGAAGATGTTTGAAGTTGATCAAATTTAACAGTTTAGGCACCCACCCACGTGTTAAAAAAGTTGTTAATGCGTCTTGGAATTTAAAAGGAGTTGGTATAAATAAAAACGAATTTAACGAGAACAATGTCAGGAATTTTTAAAAAATATTAACTTTTAAAATGAATCAAGACGATACGAAGTTAGGTTTTCTGTTTAAGAAAATCATGCTCCCCTATTTGATTAGCAAACACTAGGTCAAAAAAAAGATTATCCAATATGAATTGAAGGTCCCGAAATTTCCCTATAGGTCAAAGTCATCATATCCTGCGTATTTCCATTTTTCGACAAGATGAAGCCACCAGCATGGTGCATGACGCAAGTTGCAAAATACGAAGGGTGTGTATCTCTAAATGACTGTCTCGATCCAGGCCCTTCGTTGACGCTATAATTGTTTAATATATTGATGGAAGTTAAAGTACACAAGCATTTCTATTATATATCGTAAAGTCTTTTTACAAATTGAGTTTAACAAAGAACCAATAGATTTGACAAGCTTACTATGGTTTAAAAATACCACAACAAAGATATTTCAACATTGATTTCAACAATGCCAAAAATACTATGTCGTGTGTTGTTCTGCGTAACCTCGTCACCATTCCTTTTAGCAGTAACTATTATAAACAAGCTTTTTATCATCCTCATATGCTCGATCATTTGATTTTGAAAACAAGAATTTTCTGGCTCAAGTTTTGCAAAGACTTTCAAATGCTGTTGATGGATTACTGTATTTTACTTTCGCAAAACCACATATGCATAATGCACTTGTATACCCTACAAGAGGAAAATGGGAGTATTATTAAAGTTATTGATTTTACAACATATTAACTTGATATACACGGCTTTATGTATGTATAATGCGGTGATTAGATTAGTGCAATCATACTCTCAGCCTTACCTATGCTCTTTGAGATTTTCAACTGGTTGTGCTGAGGAATATCGGGATTTCATGAAATGCATCTATTCCCATAAAAGCAACACAGTCACATCACATTACTAAGGGATGATATCCCAGACATGCCATTCACGCGCATGGGAAACTGACACTAATGTCTCGGCAACAAACAATGTACAACGAAAAATGTATATTCACAAATTTTACAATTTTCCTGCAACATATCTTTCATCTGGGAACTCTATCAGCCTAATAATCTTTTTAATTACATAGATTCTAAGTTGATATCTATTCTGTCAGCAATCGACCAACTGTTTGAGAAAAAGAAAAAAGACGCAAAGGAAAAAGAAATTACTTCTAATTTATATTTTACAGGTAATTCTTTGAGATTTAACCCTATTCGGTCCGGGCGGAGGGGCGGATTCCCCCCCCCCCCCTGACGGTTTTTTTTAATAACTCCTTATTGCTTTGTTATATGGCTATGATACTTACTGAGTTTCAATATTTATCTATTAGACACCTGCATGCTTAATTTTCAGCTCCCATACCTTTCAGAGGCTTTGATATTGGCCATTACTCGAAACTACCCCTAAAAATCTCTATGAAATCCTTATAATGGGGAAAATATAATAACTCCTGTTAGGATTATCCTTAGAACTTGAAACTTTCAACACGACTTTGTTTCATCAAGAAGAATCATTTTGCATAATTTGGACACGTGACTAATCCGATTTCCCGATTTTGTCGGGTTTAACCCGAAAATCGGAAAAAACCGGATTTTCGGGCAATATTTGGCAATTTCTTATGCGATCCATGTAAAAACTGGAAGATATGTTAAATAACTTTTATTTAGCTTTCAGAAACTTTAAACAGAATGTAAAAATTCGCTCTAGAACAAAAGTAATTAAATTTTATGCAGATAGTGGCATTTTAAACAAATTTCAAGCTTCTGATGACGTCACAAAAAATGTGCTGACGCAAAGCAATAATTTATTGCCGCCATTTTGTTCCTTTATGACGTACTATATGATTCAATTTGAACAACCCTATGAAAAGTTATTGAGGGGGGGGGGGGAGGGGGGGGCGGAATCCGCCCCCCCCCCGGTCATAGTATGTTCGAAAAACCCCGGACCGAATAGGGTTAAACTTGTTGAGCGGGAATTACCACTCCATGTCTATTTGTAAAACTTGTAGAAATTTTCGTGAGAGCGAGAGGTTTTCACGATCATCCAAATTTAGATAATAAGTAATTAATAAAATGTTACCAAATTAAGTTGAGATTGTGTGGATAAAATATTTTCAAATTGATTGATTATTCTCTTTCTATTTTAGAACTCAGGGAATCCAAATTAATTGCGACAAAAGATTCCTGTTGGAATGCTAAGCTTATTCATAGACAACGTTTCTGAAAAATCATTTATATTAGTCGGGTAAAAAAAGTGTTGTCCACTGATGATTTAAGCTTAAGCTACTTGGCATTCCACCGTCTGTTCTATGTGTTGGAAGTGGAGTACCCAAACGAGTATGCACTACCTTTGTCTATACTTCATTGGATCGTATTTAAAGATAATCATGTGACTTCAACCGAACTGGAAGGTTATAAAATCTCTTGCGCAGAAGTACAAAAGTTTATTCCTACTGCGCTGACTTTATGATTATACATATTATATCGATAGATTATTTCGACTTTGCGGAGTGCTAACATATATATTACCTTTTATTGTGCGAGCCTGATTGATAATTTTAAGTTGTATGAGCCGACCGTAACAACCCGATTAAGCGCCTTCAAGATATTATACGCACTTCGCCATTAGTCACTCAAAAATAAACAGCCCGTTTTGCAGCACACGTTTTTTTACAAGCAAAACCTTTCTGTAAGGAAATGAGAATATTACTCAATAATCGATTTTAAAAGTTCAAACAGCGGCACTCATTCTTTATCCTTTATAAAATTGTACGAATCGTTCCACACACAGTATGTAAAATATTTGAACCATACATTTCGTATGCCAACTATTGTATTTGTGTTGTTGTTTTTTTTAAAAAAATTGCGAAAGTTTTGTGCAAAGAATATCTTATCATTTTGTGTTTCCCCTAATAGTGAGAGAATACCGAACCTGATTTAAGAATTCCTATTTATCCAGACTAAGAAAAATTTACTCGAATTAAGAGTTCCAAATTTACTCGCACTAAGAAAAAAATACTCCAATCGATAATTCTGATTTACTCGGACTAAGAACAAATTACTTTACTTAAGTAATCTTTATCTAAAATTATAAAATAATAATTTTTCCTTATGAGTAAATTAATCTTGAATTTTCTTAAGTAAAATTATCTTATTAAGTTAATTTTTCTAACTCCTTATAAAAGATAATTTTACTTGTTGCAAGATGAATTTACTTGATACTCGTAATTTTTTACTTGAATTAAGATTTGTATTTTCAGCAGTGAAAGCGTTAGATTTGCTTCGGAAAAGTCAAGAACGGTTTGCTGAAATTTCATTCAATCTGAGAAAACTGTATCCAAATTTTCTCATGTTAGGACGAAGTGTTGTAGTATTATTGTTCACCCAGGATAGTCTCTTCAGTTCCTATTAGCACTGCTATCAACGAAGGTCCTATGAAGAGGTCTTAGCGTATTTAAAGGTCGCATTTGAACTACGAAGGTTGAGCAAGCACATCAATCGCTTAACTAGACAACCGCCTAAGATATCAATCCCATTCTCATACTTAACGCTACGCAGAAAGGATATATTCACACTTTTTAGTCTCTCGCATGACTCGGTAGGGGTTTGAAACCAAAACCTCCCGCAATGGAAGCGAACGCTCTACCATAAGTTTACCATTTACTTCGTAATTTCGTCCATTCTTTTGCACTTTGTAATCACAAACTTATTCCAATTTGTAATAAATACTTTCATATCGCTTTTGTAATCCCCCGACATTTTAACGTATATAAGTATAACTTGTATTTTCACGTTCTGAATTAACAAAAAAAATCATCAACTTACAAAAGTCAAATTTCAGTACAATATAGAGATGGATAAATGTTCCTTCTAGCGCAACGCACATCCGGCGCACGCGCACGCCCACAGACGTCCACAGTCAAACCCTTAAAATCCAGTACCCTGCGGTACCATGCTATGCTTATCCCTATAATTCATCAAAATGAGTCAAAAAATTCTAGCGCAATTCCCCTAAAATTCCACCCACACGATGACGTCATCATATTCCCATAAATATCATCATATTCCCATAAATATCAACACACCCCCTCCCACTCCCCCTCCACTAAATATCATCAAATAATTAACGCATGCGCAATAAAGATGTGTATGTACGATGACATGTAATTCTCTGAAGTCGTTCGAATTACAAATAAAACAAAATGCTACAATTTGAAAATGAAATTGGGAAACCCCGAGAATTCTATAACTTTGCGACTACTTTTACAGACATCAATGATATCAACGTGGACTGCCTGACAGTGTCAGATCCAGTACCGGCCAACAAAGACGCTGATCAACGGTACATTATAAGATATCATACACGAGACCTTGTAGTGGCACTCAGGGTAGAGACACCCGGTGTCTGGTCCAATGGGGTGAGTCAATACAATGCCAATGCCGTACCGGCGATGAGTCTTGATTTTGAAGAGTACCCCGACTGGGTTGCGAAATATCGTCAAATGTGGAACAAGATTGAGGAGCTTATATCTTAAAAATTGACGACGGAGCCGGTCAAAAAGGACCGTTACGTGAATGCTAAGCTCAAATATTACAAGGACGTGATAACGACTAACTTCCATGGCCAATCAGTACTCCATAATGAGCCCTGCAAACTTAATGGTGTGCCGGCGATATCATCTGTATACGCCCAAGGTAGCAACTACTACCCACAGGTCCATGTTGTTGAATGGAAATATACAAAACTGAATAAATGGCTGCTAGGGGAGGGCTGAAAAATCTCTATATTTTATAGGCATCATATGGCTTATAAAATATATAAAAACTAAGGCTTATACTCCGGTGGGGAATCTAAATACCGCTTGCATACTATACAGACTGAAGTTTTTTTAAAACGTCGCTCCTACCCTCTTCCCTGCCTTTCGCAACTAGCTGGGCACGTTCCCGTTCATTGAGAGCGTTCACAATACGGTTAAAATGTTGCCTCATTTGTTCCTTCAAAACCATATATTTTTATTTCTCCTGCATAATGAGGCTAAACTCGTACTTGTCAATCTCCCCATTCTCAACAGCCCTTGAGATTAGATCAACTATCGAGTTCAATTTAGCCTCGGCGATCAGCCTTATATTTTCATGCTTTTTCGATTTAACACCCATTTTTTTTCCGGCAGTCCTAAGACCTGCCTGCCCTACCCCTACGGCCACGGTCAGGCCACCCATTGCCACTGCTAGTGGTACACCCATTCCGGATAACAGGGTACCAATACCGATCCCCGAGGTTACTACACTGATGCCAAGCAGCCCATGATCGCAATACCTAATCCAGGTCCCATGCATCTTAAACTTTTTTGCGAGTTTGTCCCGCTCCTTAATCTCATTTCGCAGATACTTTTCAATCTCACCAATCTCATCAAGCCTATACTTTAGGCTTTCCTCCTGCATATCCGCGCTTTGTGCAGGTGCACTCGGTAAACTAGGGTATAGTTTGCTGATATCGCCCATCTTTATTCTATAAGCAGCTGCATCGTTATCCCGGTGAACGAGACATTCTTCTCATGATGATGTTCATCCGTAAGCATGAATTCTAGGCGATCTGTGGACCCTTTTAGGGGTAGGTAGATAGGAGTATAAAAAGTCCAGGTGAGCATATCCCCCCAGGCGGTTAGCTCTTTGGTGGGAAGCAGGGCCAGAATTTTAGACTTTTTACCATCTAGCAGGCAGTCGTCTTCATCCAATTGAGGGCAAACGAGTCGTAGCCGAATATAGATGTCGGTCTTGTAGAAGGCATCATAATCACCCTTCTGATAGTACTTTTTACTAGGATCGTAGGGTAGGCGCAAGAGCTCCTGCAATTGTCGATGAATCACAACCGTGTACCCGTCGGCGACACGGAGCCTACAGAGTCCATTTTTCAATACAAACAGCTTAATCCTATCCTGTGCCTGACTGTTCACGATAGATGCCAGATCCTCGATCCTATACAGGCCATTCATAATCTCAATCCTAATTTCTCTCTGATCAGGCCCCATCTTACGTATGACAAATTCATTATCGCTGTAAAGGTTCAACTATACAGGCCTGATGCTTATTGATTTTAGGGCAATTCTACTATCCTGTCCTAGGTAGTCTTCAAATATCATAGTTCTATAGATATCAGTAATATATAGCTGTTTCATCTTTGTTTTAAACAAAACGATGAATATCTACTCATATAATCCCAAGGCAAAGTACCAATCCAACAGGGGTGAATGGCCACTTGGTGTAACCAACTTGGAGCATCAGGACCTGTACGTGTCTACAGAATCGCATATCTCTGTGGCATTCCCGGGTTCACCAAATACCCAATCAAAGTTACAAGTACCTACCTGAACGAACCTGTCATTCAAGGATGGACAAGAGGGCAGGGCCTGGACTACTGGAATATTCAGGTTAACTTTGCAACCCATTGTGCAAGCACGGCCTTGGGTATATCTGCCAAACATCTAACGGGCTCCGTACCACTTGTCAACTCAATCTTCAAATTCCATGTATACTACCACATGCGTCGTATTCTGGCAAGGATGAAGGTACCCATGTCTTTTAATGATGGCTTTAGTCGGTACAAAAATCCCTATTCAACCTCTGGGTATGCGCAGGTATGTTGAGAATATGATGCGGACCCCAACGGTTTATACAAGACCAAATCAGTATCGGCATCATTGACTAACGGAAGATGGTGGCCATAGGTTGAGGGTGATTGGGCCAAATTCATCATCCCAACAAGTCAGGGCTTGACATCGGAAGGTCTGACCAAGCTAAGCGAAAGTATCCGGGTTTACGTGGTCTTGTTGCTTGGATCGCAGGCAGGTGCCAAAGCATCCCTACTCGGGTCTGGTGCGGATAACTATACAGCAAGGCAGATTTTGATGCAGAAATTTGAGGCCATGGTACAGCGTCAAGAGAACGTAGGGCATGATATTACAGAATTCCCGAAGGTCTTGCAATATGCCAGAACCCCGGTAAATTTTGTGGTCATGCCCAGCGTCTACATGCTGCCCTCCGATATGAATTTGCGGATAGGTAAGATTGTGGGGTATAATAACAACATTTTGATCGCACCTGCCAATGTCAATGTCGGTGCCCAGATTGATGTAAATAACAAGCCTATTGTCAGGCATGCGGCTGCCGCACCCCTCAAGCATACTATACCCCCTATACATACCACACCTCCCAAGCATACTACACCCCCTATACATACCACAGCACCTATACATGCTGTACCCCTATACATACCACAGCACCTATACATGCTATATCCCCAAGGCATACCATACATCCCAAACATACCACACCTACTATACATACCACCGAACAACCCCCACAAAACCAACACGAGGATACGAAGGCCGCATTAATCACAACAGGAGTAGGTATAATAATTGCCTATATATGGCTTAAAAAATAACTAAATATTACACCTATTTCCTGACATAGAGCACAACAAACCCTGCATGGCTCTGGAAGACCATTACAACGCTTGAGCGATGGGGTAACGTTGCATATGACCAAAAAGGCCGACGGAACTGGGGACATAGGATGTTACGTCTACTTACTGATGGACGCTCAACTGAATATACTCGATGGGCGCTTCCACTCCGTCGAATACTAATAAAAGTATGGCAACGATCGCTGTAATCGTCGCTGGCGTCGCTATAAATGCTCTAGCGTTCAGTGGATCAAATTCTCTATTTTCTAAACTTTCGGGACATGGGGAAGCGGAACGCAAAAGACATGACGAAGCCGTCGAAAAATTGAATGAGGCCCAGGCTCAATGGATAAGAGACCGACAGGCCGAGCTGGACTGGTTCAGTGAGCAGCGGGAGATGCAGATAAAAGCCGGAAAAAGCCTTCGTGAGCTCAATGACGACCTCTATAAATACTACATTGCCTCGGAAAAGAAGGCCCCGCAATTGAAAAATTTTTACACACCCTCCAAACCCCAACAAGACGGCGAGCTCGCATTCATCCTTGGCTCCCTATCACTGCTAGGCTTTGTGGCATATAAGTATTTGTAACAACGTGCGTTTTCTGACATATAATAAACATGTCAGAAAAATCACCACATATTATTACCGATGAGGAGGCGGAGAAATTAAGCCAAATTTATTATACCCCAGAGCATCTCTGGGTCGGGCGCAAGGCTATCAAATTACTCGCTGCGGAGGCTCAATCACTCACTGGCTGTCTCGTCAACTCTTGTGGCTACGACACATCAAGGGTCCGAAACGTAATGACTACCCTCATTTTACTGTTACGAGGCCCAACGAAATGCATCAATTCGATCTACTGTATATGCCACATGACAAACTATATGGCATTACGTACAAGTATATTCTGACAGGCATTGACGTGGCCTCGAGATATAAAGTAGCTAGGCCCTTAAGAACGAAAAAAGCCAGCGAGGTGGCGGATATGTTGAAGGACATTTATAAGGCAAGACTCCTTCAATACCCCAAAACCTTCCAATGTGACAATGGTTCCGAATTCAAATCGGATGTAACGAAGTTATTGGAGGATAAGGGAGTTGAGATTAAGAGGGCCACCACCAAATACCACCATACGTTCACGGCCTTTGTAGAGTCCTACAACAAGATACTTGCGGAAAGACTCTTTAAACCTCAGGATACACAGGAGCTGGTTTCCGGCGAGGCTAGTAGCACTTGGGTGAAACACCTATATACCATAGTGAAGGGTCTCAACAGCAGCAAAACTGCCATGATCGGCTTAAAGCCCAACAAGGCGATTAAGCTCGAGGATGTCCCACTTGCAAAAGATAAGCAATATCCCGAGGAAAAGCCCTTACCTGAGGATGGTTTGTACTTATATCTGCTACAACCAGGAGAGGAGCATGGCGATTCAAAAAGGCGCGCCACCGACGCCGTTTGGAACAAACATACTTACAGGTTGGATCGTATTGTAGCGGGTAGTCGTTTTTTGTACTATTTAAGGGATGGTCCCGATCGCAGTTTTGTTTCGGAAGAACTCATGCTGATCCCGGAGGATGTTGAGGTACCTCTGGAACATGTGAAGGTTTGGTAAAGAGTAATTTCAAGAGTACCTCCAAGGGTTCATCCTCCAACCCTTTACTCGGATCCCTTATATACAGCAAAGGGAGCAGGGTATAGAATGGGTGCCCATAAACTATACCTTTAATGACATCAGGTTCAATATCCAAATCAATATCAACCAAGCGCCTATCTGGTATAGGAAAATTGAGGATATGGCCTATTTTTGTGATGTCGACCAAATCTGATAGCTTCAACCCCTCATCTTTGATAACCTCGTAGCATAGTGCTCCATACCTATTCTCCTTAACTGAAACGATATGAAGTCCTAGAGCTTGAATATGATCCTCAAGTTCCTCATCGATCTCGCTTCTTCCAAATGTACCCCACGCTTTCATACCTGACGCTAGCCTGTGCAAAAGGTCGTCATCGGTAGTGTATTCAAAACCTTCATAATATTCCCCATTTCTATATCTAAAATTTTCCAGGCAAATAGGGCAATAACCTGTCACTAATCCTGCCTTTATGCAGCATCGTAGTACGGGTATGCTGATATCGTAATCCTTTTGCATTTTTTGTACATAGGCTTCCATCTTTTTTGATATTTCACTACCTTTTAACATACAGCTGAAAGGGTCAAAAGAGGAGGGGTTGGGAACCCACCACTAAATGAGGCCTTTGATGCTATATGATTTTTCCCTCTTCCAAGGGGGGCGGTGGCACCGCCCCCCTCCTCGCATACCTGATCGGGGGCCCGTGGGAGATGCCCCCTTGGGCCCTACTATTTCAGACCCGGTTGATAGGAACATCGAAGGTATCATACCTATTTTGGTCCCCCTTTGGGGGTTGGTTAGTAACCAATATGAGGATAATTTTAATACCCTTATGGATATTAAAATTAATGTGAAAATCGTGTTTGGTTGGATACCAGCGTCGCCTAATCCTCCAATGCCGGAACACCCAAATCGTACAGGTCATCCCGGGTAATGTCGATAAGGCTGAAATGGTTCCTGAAACGTTCTACGTGTCCATCCTCTTCAAAACGATTAAAGGCGTGTTTACCGTTGGGATTATCAATGACAACAATCTCTTCGGATTTTGGGTAGTTGTCCTTGAACCATCTCCTTTTGGTATGAATAATACGTCTTTGAACACGCGCACAGTAGTATGGAAGATGATGAAATTCGTCGTCATCCTGTGCGCTATGTTTTCTGTAAATCATAATGACGTTGTCCTTACCCGGATCTTGGGCATGTGGTACGTACCGTTCTTTGAGCCTCGCATTTTCCAGGGTCTGTACCTCGAGTTCGTACCCCAGCTCCACAAGTTGTTCATCCCTGGAATCAAGATCATTCTCGAGAATGGCGATATCTATATTCCTATCCTCTAGGGCCTGTCGATGCTCTTTAATTACATCTTGTAATTTTTGGACACCTGCCCGGGCTAGCCATTTGATTAGCCCCGCAGCCTTTGGTTTCTTGGAACGGCGAACTATCTCCAGGGCATCGTGCAATGTCAGGAAAGCGTCATGTCCATTTTGACCTTCTTTGAGGGGTGCGGCGGACGCACCCCTCATAATATCACGGCGGGGAGTAGTATTCACATCTCTATATGTTGCTTTTATATCATCAATATCTAAAAATCTCCCTAGGTCAGCACGCTTGAGAAGCGGCTGATCCTGGCCGTTGGATAAAGTCTCGATGGCTCCTGCGTTGAACATAACTTGCGACATCTTTCTATATAAGAACGTAAGCCAGAGGTTTTCGCTAGAGAATTTTACTACCCCTTTGTGGGTAGTAAAATTAGTGCCCGCTTACGACATATCAATGTCAAACATGCCCTCGAAGAGCTCCCGCGTATCATCATCAGGTAGAGTGAAGTGGTTCCTGTAGAAGTTATCCTTGGTAAGGACACCATCCTTGAACCTACACCAGGCATGCACGGCATTGGGATCGTCACATTTCGGTTCCCTTACAGCCATATCGGTGTACATTGCTCTTAATATGCTTTTTCTTGTGCTGAGCTCCTTCCTTTGGCATCGGATCATATAGTGTGGGTGCCTTCCGGATCTTCCATGCTCGTGGGGATCATTTTTATCAACCACGCATAGCACGGTATCATATTGATGACGGTATGGAACATGTCTTTCCCTAAGCCTCGCATTTTCTCGGGCCTGTACCTCAAGATCATCCTCGAGTATAGCGATGGCTGTATCTCTGTCCTCGATTGCTGCAGCAAGCCTTAGCATTTCCCTGGGTAGCACCTCTTCTACAACCCACTCCAAAAATGATTCTGCTTCGGGCTGACCACATCTCAACAGAAAACAATAAACGCCGGGTTCGGTCAGCAAAACCGTGTCTGAATGTAGGTGGAAACCGGTGTCCACCTCCTGAATACCAGCGTCGCCTAGCCGCATTTTATACTTCTTGGGAACAAATCGCTGAATGGCTTTTACTCCCGCTCCTCGCTTATATCCTGCGGCTCTCCAAACATCAGAGGCTACGATACATTGGCCTTTATCCTCAACATAAAATGATCGGACTTGTGTTCCTTGAAAATAATCAACTGTTGCAAGAGACATCTTTCTCCTATAAGAACGTAAGCCAGAGGTTTTCAACGGTCATTCTAGAATCCTCCAAGTTCGAGGGTGTTCCAATCTCACGAACAGGCAGGCATGCTTTGATTTTTACAACTCAGCCTTGATGTCAGCCCAACAATCGGAGGGCATCAAATTAGTCTCTTCGTCAATCATCTTCATATCCGAGCGTTCATGAGGGTACCACAAAAACAGGGCTTTTTCTGCCTCCGAAGGTTCTTGGGTAATGCAGTGTAGCTCTGCGTCAATAGCCACAAGCTATGCTTTCGATGCCTACCACTAATGGCAAGCTCAAGCAGGGGCTGTCGACGTTTATCGAAATCCTCGTTCGCCATACAGTCATCCACCACAAACAACGTGTCCTCGCCTGCCAACAATGCGGATAATTTTTGGATCCATTCGAATAGCTGATCTTTGGGGTCTATCAGGAAAACGTAAGGGTCTTTCCATAATGAGGCCCTTTCCAAATAGGTGGTATTCCATCGTAGGGTAGGACAAAGTATCACTATGTTGAGATAGTGTTTTTTATACTCCTGCTCGAGGAGATCCAACACACGCTGCGTCTTGCCACAACTTGTCGGGCCTGTAAAGATAGCTGTGTTGGGTTCTCTTACGACGTCTAACATTTACTAATAGCTGCCCCACTTCCGATCATGAATTTTTGGGTATAACGCTGCACATGAAGAACATATTAACACACCCCCATGTTTATTCTCCAAAAGACCCCGACAGGCAGAGCAGATCTTGGTATTTCGAGCCTTATATTCCAGGGGTAGTGGAGTATATCTTAATTTCCCATGTAGACATCGCAATACCTTGCGGTATCTCTCGACGAGTAGTTCCTTTTCTTCATAGCTCTCGGGTGGTGCTTCGATGAGTTCGATGTACTGGGGTATGATGTTGTATGTCAACAGGGTGTAGAGAAGTAGGTAACTTTCATCCTGCTCTTGACCTTGAATCTCCCTATCAATAGTAAGTGGATCTACCTCGTATTCGATAACAGGGTCTTTACATTTGATACGCCGCCTCTCCCTCGCTTTAGCTAGGCAACTTATACAGCTCTTGGTTCGAGTATGTCCCCTAATCTTGAACATGTCCAGGGCTAACATTTTTTTACATTTGATGCACCTATTTATTTTTACTTGAAGGCACTCGCCCTGTGTAATGCTTTGGAAACATCGGCAAGCTTTGGGGACTTACCGGTCTCAACATACTTAAACGGGACCTTGTTATCTATATGTAAATATTTGTAGAGCTCCCAGGTATAACCCTCGGAAAACTGGGCCTCCATATGATCCCGACAAATATTCATTAACTCATATAGAGGCTGAGTCCCTATATGTTCACATTTTGTGCGATGTTTGTTGCGTGATGTTTTGCTAATATTTAGTCAATTTATGCACTGCTGATTTAGCCGACCACAAGGCTTGATCCCGAAATTATCAAGGGTTAAGACTTTTTTGCATTTTGAGCATTTTTTGGTCTCCTCCATTTCTATTTACCCCCTTGGGGCAAATAGAAATTTTATCAGACGCTCATTTTGGAGGTATTAGAGACTTCTTATACCTTCCCTGCCTAATCGCGTATTCGTCGAATAAGATCGCTGCCGTCATGTAGCCGGCGAGCTTCAGGCCGTCCTCCAAATCCATCTTTGCCCCAGGTCTAGAAACCCCTAGGGCCTTTTTCGCACCCATGGCGATCAGGATAGTGTACGATACCAACCTGACCGACTCCCATAAGGAGTCAATAACCATGGTTTCTTTTGGGCTAATGTTGCTTGATGTTGCTGTACTCATTTATATTATAACATTTTGAACATAGAGATATGAGGCTGGGCTTTGCCCTGTTTCCCCTGCTGAGGCTCCGGATTGGTCGCTGGCTTGTGGGATTCATTTTCACCCCTGCTAAATCTATACCAGACGCATACTCCTATCGCAAGCACGGCAAGCGTACCTACACCATACATGCACGGCATTGGGATCATCGACTTGCTAGGACCTGCAACAGGTTCTTGTTCATCTTGTGAAGTACCTTTGCCCACGTTCTTCTGTAAGTCGGCCTTGTTCCTCCGGTTCCATTCGGCAAGTCTCTTGCCAGCAGCAACACGACCCTCGTTCTTCTTGGTTATGGCTCTCTCCTCTTGTTTCCCTTCCTGTTCACTCATTTATTACAGTAGCCCGAGGCTCTTCCTTATCCTCCTCCTGTTTCTTTTTGCTCATATGCCTCGCCGTATGGCCCGCCACCAAGAGGGGTGCTAAACACCTCCCAATGGTACAGTATACAAGGATACCTAGATCGGTCATAGAGTCCCGGATTATGGGGTCTTCCTCTATATCCCGACGTAGCTCGTCGACGCTGTCGATGTCGACAAAATTCCCAATCATGCTAGCATATAGGCTGATAACATGCGTAGACAGTGCCCTGGCCGTCTTCTCCCCCTTCTCCTGGAGTTCCCGCTGTACATACTCCGTATGGACCTTATCGATAGCCTCCTCCGGAGCCTTGTCGACAAACCCTTCTGTACATTTTTTAGGTAGGAGATGCCCCTTGCCCTTACGTAGGGCCTCCTTCAAAGCTTGGCGCTTATCGATAGGTTTCTCTACATGTTCAAATTCTGTAGAGGCTGTGTCGAATACTTGTGCGATATCAGACATCCTTTTTATTACTAGTCGATATCGAAAAAGTATTTAAGATATCATGGCATAGGGTAGGAGTATAGCAATATATAAACACACCTCCATTTTATTCCTCGGTAGGCACCAGGCGGTAATGGCCTCTAGCAACCGTTGAAATTTGATCGGGTTGTATGATCCTTTTATCATCTGCCCTGTTGAGTGCCAGCTTGTTCACCTCCTGGGTATAGACCTTATGGTTCTTATTTTGGATCAAGACTTGGGTTTTGTATATATCAACGCCCTCTTCCAGGCATCGCTGATAGTCGTCGAAAGTGATGGATTTTTTAGTGACGCATCTCCTAACACCCTTGGCCTTGCGATCCCCGCCCTCCGGTGTAAGGCTCTTATAGGCGTATGCCTTGGCCCTCAGGGTGATGAACTCGGTCATTACCTTCCCACTTAGTTCGTCTTTCATGAGCCCGCGACCTTCTTATTTTTCCCTATAGGAAGAGGTCTGTTATCATCAGGATTATAGGCACTTGTGTCGAAACGGGTCTCGACGTCGTCCTTTATATCCTTGTAAAAATCATGTGTCTTGATATGGTACACAAAGGAGTCTGTGTCCATATAACAGAGCTGCAGCTTGCTACCATATTTTGGCTGCATGTAGTCGTAGTGGAACTCATACATCACCATTTTTGACATGTCTAATATGGCCTGCCCTATATATACGGGCTTATTCATCTTCACCTCGGTCTTACCCATCTCCACACCGAGTAGGTGCTTGCTAAACCGATTTACACCCTTGAAATTCGGCTTCATCACGAGCTTCGTGTACTTCTCCTCATTGGTGACCAGTTGGATGTTGCGGTGATTACGAATGTTTTCCATGGTCTTACCAAACACACTCAAATTCATCAATTTGTAAAAGTCCTTCTCAAAATCATTTTTGGCAGCCGTTCTCAACCCCGTGTTGTGATCGATGTACCCTCTAAGCCACGCCTTTTGATTGAATCGGATTACCCTATGGACCTTCTTCAAATCAAGGCCATGTTTTATAGCCTCGTGAAGGGCCCTAATATGTACTACATACTTTCGCTTATCTTCCAAATTTGGTATCAATTTCTCGACCTTATGGACCGTCCTTCGTTCAGGCAGGAACGGCAGCTCATTATGCTTGTCGTGAGGGACCTCCGGGTAGTCGATGTCAACCTCCAGTATATACCCATGCTTGTTGTCTTCAACAAGCTTACCGATCCGCTTTTCGGTGAATGCCTCTACGTTCGATACCCATTTGAAGGCATCCGTTGGTAAATCTTGACGCATCGCCCAGCCGTACAAATTGTTGGCGTCGAGGTACTGGAGGTAGGATGATTCAACCTCCGGATCGTATGGTCTCCCATGTATTTGTTATTTGCTTTGGATAACGATGTACAGCTTGGACTATACCTCCACGGATACCTTTTTCGAACATCAGGAGCATGTCGGGATCGGTGAGGAGCTCCAGCTTGATTCCAGTATATTTCAGTGCTGCCTTCCATGCCAACCCGGGTGCGCTGTAGAAGTGCGCAGGGTCAAGGCTGTAGTTGTCCAAGCAGACGCCTCGAAACGTCTCGAAGACATCGGCTAATAGCAGTACGTATGTGCTGAGGTACACGTCATGGTAGTCCCCCATGGTGACGTTATCACCCTCTGGGGTAATGGCATTCCATACCTTTTTCGCGTATTGATATTCCTCATCGCTGATCCCCTTCATGTTCAGCTTGCTGTAAAAGGCATCCTTGGGCGGTAGTTCCAACTCTTCGAACTGCCGCCATCCATCCATATACTCATATGGGTACACGCTTTTTCTGCGCATGAGTTGAAACGTGTCATCCTCATTGAAAAACCAACGGAGATTTTTACACTGTTCATCGTTGAGGTTGCCCGCCAATTTATCCAGGCTGGATGGCATGAACCGACAACTATCGATAAACCGAATCTCAATCTTCTTGTACGCCTCCCCATCACCATATCCCATACCTCCAAGGGGTACCTTAATTTTAACGTTGAAGCTTATATATTTCTCTTTGTTCTCGGCTATGCGCCCAATATCTTCCGTATTATATTTTTCACCTAGCTCTCGGATGAACAGGTGTGCGTCGTATCCCGAGAGGTTGTGGAAGATCACGGGCATGTGGCTGGGTATCTTGTACTGCAAATTGCAGCTGTTATGGGCCGCGCCTCGATATAACCCCGTATAATGACAATGGTCTCGAACTTTGCGGTTATTCTTGCTGTCGTCGAAGGGTTTCAGACAGATATGACATTTCGATGCCTCGTCATGTTCTCTTTTTAGGACCTCCGTTAGAGGCTTCATGTCCTTCTGCCGGTAGGTATAGTAGAGACGCTTCACCTCATCCCCCAGATGGTTGACGAAGCGGGTGACGCAATCCTTGCCGCGGTACACCGTTAGGGGATCTGGTACATCCCCATAGGCAAAGGTACTATACGTGCACCAGCCAGACGGTGCATGTTTGCTTAGCTTTTTAGTCTTAGTCTCCCTGGCATCTTCCTCTACCGGTATCAATAGACTCTCAAAATCCGCATAGATAGCAAAGGGTACATTGAATTGCATCTGACCATCCCTATAGTATAACCATTTTTCGGCCTCTGTTGGCATCGTAATTTTAACAGCCCCGTGGTCCTTGCAATACCTATAATGTTTGTCCCTCGATTCGGCTGTGGGAAAGCCTTGTAGGCAGTTCAGGCAAAAGTGCATTGCATTCCTATTATTAGATATCTCTTTGCCCAGTAGCCGTGATAAGTTTTTGACGGCCGTATAATGACTCTTTTTATCATCGGTGATAAGCAATAGGGTCACCACCTTGGTACGTCCGTTGTACACCGATCGCCTCAGGATATTGATCTTCTTTCCCGTTACATAAAGGACATTCACCGCAATGTCGAGGTTATTCGCCTCAAATTTGTATATGCTCTTGGTGCTGGTCGGAAACTCTATACCCTCCCAATTATAGAGGTCTACGTAGGGTTTCAGCTTGCCGATTCTTTGTGGGTCTTTTTCAATCTCCTCATGATGTAAGGATGCTATAACGGCCCATTTGAAACACTCCTCATCCTCATTTTTAGGGTTAATAATTGCCTTCTTTGAGGCTATCCATTTAGGTGCTTGTATATACGATGAGCCTCTTGTTAATTTTAATTTATGAAAATCTATATCGAGATGTAGGATTCTACCTATCGTAAAGCCACTTTTTGGGAATGCCGGATTTTCCACATGTGTTTTAACCTGGGCAAACATCGTATCCAACATGTCATCTACATTGCTACCCTGGTATACTGAGGTCATATTACTATGAAAGGCTTTGTTCGCCTCCTCATACTTGTCTTTGGTTCCCTCTATTGGCTTCCTCCAATGGATCCATAGTGACAGCTGTATCTTCGCTGACCCCATATCTTCCACTTGGTTTTCACATTGGGTCTCACCATTCCTATATACCCGTCAACGTCGCCCCCCCCCCCCCCCTTATGCCGGGAATGCGGAAACTTCGGAATGTCCTGTGGTGAGCATGTTTATGTTCCTGAGGTGTGAAGTCATGCTCCGGCTGATTGTAGAGATTTTGGATATCTTCAAGATAGTCTTCCTCGGCCTCCTTTTCTACCTCATAGGTCCTCTTGACTCCCTCCTTTATAGGTTTGGGGACAGCATCAACTAACCAGTTGTACCATCCCCGCATCTTAGTTTTCACAATCATGCGATTTTTCGACAGCTCTTGTTTCTCGAATATATCCATGGCCTCCGGTGTTGGTGGTATAGTCATGGGTCTGACCGGTTTTTGTTGTACGACCCCTCTAGGTGGTCTCTCTGGTACAATCTCCAGTAAGGAAATTAATGCGGCCTTGCGTAGTTTGTAATACCCACTAAGTCCACGGCTTTTTGCGATATCACGTAATTCTTTCACTGTGTGCGTGTTCATTTATTATAGTATTTTTTTGTTTTGTCAGACGATTTCATGTATGCTCGACTAACGCGTCTTTATTGCGCATGCGTTGATTTTTTGATGATATTTATTGGAGGGGAGTGTGTTGATATTTATTGGAATATGATGACGTCATCAATGTGTGGGTGGAATTTTAGGGGAATTGCGCTAGAAATGTTTTGACTCATTTGCAGCATTGATGATATTTATGGGAATATGATGACGTCATCACTCATTAGGGATATACCCCCACTGGGCATAGCTAAGCACTGCATGGTACCGCAGGGTACTGGATTTGTTGTGACATGACTGTGGACGTCTGTGGGCGTGCGCGTGCGCCGGATGTGCGTTGCGCTAGAAGGAACATTTATCCATCTCTAATATCGTATTTTTCCGGAGTTAACATTTGGGCTTATCTGCTAGAGAGCCCCGACGACCGGTATCCTTGTGGTGGAGTATTCGCTTCCAGTACGGAAGGTCTTGGGTTTAAACGCCGGTCGCTTCATGCCAAAGACTATAAAAGTGTGAATCTATTCATTCTATTATGGTTTAACACGAGAAAAGGATTGATATCTTAAGCGGCTTTCTAGTTGGGCGGTTCCGACTTTCGTAGCTCAAGTGGGAGCTTTAAATGCACTAAGACCCCCTTCGCAGGACCTTCGTTGATAGCAGTGCCAATGGGTAGATAGCTTAAGTTCTAATTCTCGTATTCAAACAAAAATAACTTTTACACATTGCTTTTTCTTAACTGTCTAGAAGTTTCTTAGGGATAACTCAAGGATAGAGCTAGTGATTATGGGGAAACACGATGATCGCAAAACTCGAGAAAGTCTATTTGGAAATACAATTCCATTCAACTTTTTCCTTCTGATCTGCCTCCATGGATTTGCCTAGCACTTATATCATTAGCCTTATTCATGTCACTGATGAGTAAGGGACTTGTCGCGAAAAAAATAAGCATTATGGCTTTTTATTAGAGAAATAACTACAATTTCCTTGAAGTTTCTGAATTAATTTCTCTCACCATCAAAGTTTAGTTTTTTAGAAACATAAGAAACAGGTGATTAAAATGGCTGTGTTTTGACTCTAGTGTTATAACTTTGACAATACAGAATTAAAACCGATTAAATATTACCGTTTGCTTTGTTGGCAGAAAACTTGTGGAATTTGTTTTAAGAACAAACGCTTTGTTTTGTGATTGTTCTGCCCAATCTTATTCGTCGGACAAAGAAATGTCCAACTGGGTTTATGATATTTTACCTTTAGAATTAATAACTGGTCTTACAAAGAAAATAGTAAAGAAACGAATCTATTCTTTTATGGCGCATTACACGTTTTTTAACCCTATATTTACTAGAGGAGGATTCCGCCACCTAGTCGCTTTTGTATTAAAAAAATACTGATAAAATGGTGATCCAACAGGGCTAAAACTAGATGACTTTCACCATTTTTCTATTTGCCAAATTTTCATGGACAAATGTTTGAAACCTCAATTTGGGAGTCGTAGGGTATTTGGTTGAATCCAAACTCTTGAAATGTTGTCATTGTTGTAGACGTCAGCATGGCTATTTTACACGACGATACTTATTTCGTTGCGCGAGTGTGTTGGAGAATGCCACTAGAAAATCTATACGCAGTTTTCCCGATCTTCGTGTGTGCAAAAGTAGCGACTTTGCAACTGACCCTTTGATGGTTTTTTCCATATTTAAAAAACGAAGAAAAAAGTTGTTTCAATGTTTTTGTCCAAGATTGTAGGTGTGAAAATAAAAGTTGAAATGTAAATATGTTAAAACCACTTGTAAGTTTATTGCAAAACTGGTCGCTTTCAGGTTTAAATTGCTGTGTGAAAATTGCCATGTGAACAGATATCTGTACCAAACTATTGTGATATACTAATACTTGTCCAGCTAGCTAACGGATTAAAGTTAAATTTGTTGTCTGTTTATAAGCACACCTGGCTATTTACTATTGGCAAAACAGCTCATAGACCTACAATCGTAATTAATGGTACGCCCTGGAATTATTCCCTAATATGAAGGAATTCCCTTCTTTCCCACCATTTCTTAACCGTGTTGCAGTCCGGGCTCCTTGGCGGTATGTTGAATTGCACTCCACCCATCGTCTCCAATTCGGCTTTCGCAGCGTTGCTGTTCTGGCTAGGGTCTCTATCTTGCAGAAATATATTGCCATCTGGGTTGTTGCTCTCCCGAAAAATAGTAGGAAAATGTTGTTTAACAAATGCCGCAATGATCTTACCTGTCAGCTTTTCGTGTTGCTCGCAAATTATCACCCCAACAGAAAAGTCCACACTCTTACCTCCATGTCTCGCCATGTCCTGCCTTTTTAAGTACAGTTCCGTGTCAAGCCTTCGTTTTTCTTCCTCCAAACCTTCATGCCAGGTGTCCTTGCTTGGCATTTTGGGTTCAACTTGTGGATGAAACTCTTCCCGTCAAGGTAGAAGCAAATACCATCGGTCCACAAGTTCGGCGGATAACACCGTTTTACCTTAGCAAACGCAACACACAGTTTTTGAATATGAAAATGACCGACACAGGACACAAGTTAAACACGTTTAGCAAAGAATCTGCCTGATTCGACATACTAACTTCGTTGTGCAAGCAGTGGGACTGCGCTGACATCTTCTGAGACGCTCTGTCACTTTCCCTCTTATTAACCATCTTTTTTTCCAATAAAATTTAACACTAGAACAACCATGACAGAATATACAACATTGCTGAAGAGCTGAGTAGGGGTGGCACAGTGTCTTAACTGTTAAAAAACGAATTATGTAAAAAAAAGAATTATGTAAAATTGTGGCCGTCCTAATACATTACGTTCACGATTGAAGCCCTAAAAAGTCAATAAAACAACAGATACTACTTTTGGCGCAGGGTTACAGCTAACTAGTCAGACAACATAGATTTTACATCTAACTAGTCACTAATACTGTTTTGGACAGTATCATCATAACAAAACCGGTACGTTGCAACCCTGCGTTTAAACTTTGAACGCCAGGGATCAATTAGGCTGAATACCGTCTTATCAAAAACACGACTATACAAATGCATATAATAAATTGTAATTAAATCAATTCTTTAAAAAAATACCTCTTTCAAAAAGGAGGCATAAAGTGTCAGATTTTAAGACAGTTAGAGAGGGTTAGCATGTCACCCAGCTCTAAGAAAATGAAGATCTTACATAGTATTTTGCATAACATTATTTTTTTTTACATTTCAAATAAATGTACAATAAATGGATAAATGTACAAGTTTATCAAATAAATTAAGAAATCCGAATAAATAACAAAATTCTTTTTTTTTTGAGGACTATATATAAAAAATTAAAACGACTAATATTTTTAAATACAACAGCCTGGCCTGCATACATAGCTTCGTACTTTACCTAACTTACCCAATGTTCTGTAAATTATACCAAAATGTGACAGAGGACAAAAAATATCACACCACAGAAGTCATCTAGAAAAATGCGCAATTAATTGACGCTGGACAGATTCTTTACTTCCTGATGTAAATGGTCCTTAATGAACTTGGTTATTAGATTCATTTCTTACACACAAGTTTCGTGTAAAAAAATTAAAGATTAAAGATTGCATCGGATCAACGAGACAAAAGTGTAACTCAGCAAAGAAAAGTTCCAAACAAAAGTAAAAAGCACGACGACGGCGAGTCAAATGTGGGTTAAATGTTTACATAAAGTTACCTAAAGTGATTTTCAATATGCCAGTCCTATATAACAAAAAAAATCAAAATAGTACTCATTACAAAAATGTCTGTCAAGAAAATTTACACGCCATTTACACACCATTAAAGTGCTGATAGAATATTCTAACCCTTCCTCCAAAAACACTCGATAATGGTAATTAACACCAATATCATGAACATTGACACATCACACTTGCCAAGTAGCAACCAGTCCAGTTGTTCAGCCTCGTTTTGATTGACGAGCCTCGTGTTCGTGCACTGGGTAAATGTGATGGTGCATATTATGCTGTCTCGGGAACACTTCTTGCTTCTTGTTCTAACATTCTTTTGTATCTCGGTTCGCCCAAGGTGTTGATAGCTCGAACCGTTTTTGGATGGCCAGGACCAAATACCTAAAAACATACAATTGAGAATGTGTTTAAATAAGGTTTCCTACTCATTTCGCAACTATTTTTTAGGAAAGTTGGGAGAATTTATGAGGATTTTAGCCGGTTTTCAGATTTTCTTTGATTCGGAGAGAAAAACATTAAGGAGGTTGGTTTTACGGAGAAATGGAATTAGGGAAAGTACAACTTCAACCAAGAATGTCAAAGGAATTAAAAGAGAAAGGCAAATTGGATTGACCAGATGTCATTTTCGCATGAGCTGATGCAGAATATGAATATTTTGGTGAAAAATGTAATTTTAAGAGATTTTTTAGGAGTTTTCACTAAAAAGTCAGTTTTATTAGGATTTTTTAGGATTTTATTTTTTAGGATTTTTAGGAGGCGAGGGAATCTTGTTACAACAGAGAAAACCTTTTGCAAGAAATGTTTACGTAAGACAGAAATGCGTCAGATTTTCTAATGTTTCAACCCTATTCTCAATTTTCATAAATTTTTATCAATCCTTATTATTTGGGCACTCTCACTATATTGGCAGATCGATACATGGGAATTAGAATTCAAACATGGGCGCAGTAAACATATTCTTACCGCCATGCATGTTGTCTTTAGTCGTTTAAAATGATCGAAAGCTTTATCGTAACTTCCGACCATTTCGTACGCGATGCCGGTGTTTAACAAAATACGTGTTGTAAGAAGATGCTTCTCTCCGTAGCCTTTCAAACACAGCGCGAGGGAATCTTTCAACAGCTAAAAACAAGGGTTCAAATTAGGGGTAAAACCTTTATAATTGACTTGTTTAAAATAATATTTCTTTAAAAAGCATAAGCTTTTCGGGTAAAATAGGTCACCAGTGCCTTATAGATGGATTTTATCCGAAAAGCTTTGCTTTTAAAATAAATATTATTTAAAAAAGGGTGTTAACCTCTAATAAATTGTCACAGTACAGAACTTTGAGAAGTTAGGATTTGAACGAGTTTAGAACCTTAAGAAAACAAATTTTCAACGACTTAAACGACCTCACTGTCGTTGCTTTATCAGTTGTGAATTTAAATTACATCAATATCAAACTCACTTTCTCACGATCTGCAAACGGTTGTTGGAAGTCAATGATGGCTTTTGTCATCTTACATTCTGCCAAGTGGCCTACATCATTTAACTAAAATAAAACGAAGGACGTTATTCAAGGTGAACACCTTCGAAAGCACACTTGGATTTAATAGTTATGTTCGCTGTCAGTTAACAACAAACTCGAAAGACTCTAAAATAATGCTAAGTAAAAGTTATTTTGGATCTGATCAAGAAAACACAATATCTTGTAACTTTAACGACCGCAATTGTTATCAGGGTTTGAAGCATGAGATAACTACATATTTCATGCAGTTAATTAGTCCTTACTTTCGAAAAACTGAAAAACAGATTTGTATTAAAAAGATCCTGACCGGTTTTTGTGTTGTATTGTAAAACACCTGAGGTCAAAATATACAGATCAATCTTAATATTTTTGGAATTCAAGGTCTGATTTTAAACCTTTTGTAAGTTCACAAAAGAAATTCAAATCATTGTTCAATCATGGTTTTTGATGAGCAACATTGGCTCTATACAAAGTCCTGTTTTAATGACCTCCAAACCAATCAAATCATCCGATTTTTTTCTACAAATAGATCGCGAAACTCACTGAGACAACTCATTATTTCTCTAATCTCGTCTACTCACTTACTCCTTCCTTCAGCCGTTGTATTATTTTTATGCACGTACCTCTGTAAAGACTTTAATAGCAGCGTCGATAGCTTGGAAGGCTTCTTGGCGGGGCTGTGCTTCGTAAGTTATATCTGCAACGTTACTCAAATGATGCGAGATTAGAATGTTGGCAAGTGCGCAACGATACTAAAAAAGGAGAATGCAATGTTCTTATTGTTACTCTTGCGTCTTTAGTACAGGAGACAGGGTATTTAGTGGAATACATACCGCCACAAATGTGACAGAACATTTCCCAAGGTAAACGTGACATCTGCAGAAATTTTCAGAATTCACTTGTAACCCTCTTCGTCGTTAAGGCCTCAATTACGCTACCATTGTGGTGGTAACAGAGGGCCCCAAACCCTCCAATCCCTTCCGCCGTGCTAAATGTCTAACGAGCATTGCAGCTCAACCAAGTAGTCTCCCAATAATGTCCGTAAGCCGATGTCTTGCGCCGGTGACAAAAAATATCACACAGATTCAGGGAAATATCTCATTTGAAATTTTAGGCGAAATTTTATCAAATAGATATGAAAAATGCGAATCACAGGCGTAAATAATTTTAATTCTAGTTTCTTATTTAATAACCGAGAATTAGTTATTGCAAGCCTTGTCAATGAAAAACAAAAACAACAAAAAAGCGCATCACCTACATCGTTATCAGTACCACTTAAATGCTTCCGATACTCCAAACATTTTCTTCCATACTCCACAATCAATTTGTTATCATCGAGCTGATCGTCATTCATATATTGATGCGCTTTATCTATTTCACTTTTACAGAGGGCCATGTTTTGGTAGACATCGGCCAACTCGTCACTTCTCTGACCAAGTTGGTCCATCTCATCA
This sequence comes from Hydractinia echinata, assembly GCA_030067915.1. Lineage (NCBI taxonomy): Eukaryota > Metazoa > Cnidaria > Hydrozoa > Anthoathecata > Hydractiniidae > Hydractinia > Hydractinia echinata. The sequence goes on along the minus strand of JASGCC010000015.1, from coordinate 459,622 downwards.
GCGAGGCGCTCTTGCATTAAACCCAACGCTTCAGAGTACTGGCCAGCTTGAATTCTAAGGGAAATTTTGGAATTATTAAGGCATTGCACCTAGAAAATTGTCATGATTTATTGATATTACGTCAAAGCTGTTCAAAAATGACAAGGCCGCAGCTGCTCTTGATAATATTGACAGACAGAATCTGGAATTATAGAAATAACAAGACACTGCATGAAAAATGCCGAAAGTTGATTAATCTTCGCAAAAACATGCATTTCGCGAAGATTAATTTTTGCGATTAACTTTTTTTTGCGAAGAATATGTTTACGAATCTAACGTTTTTTCGCCATTTTAATTTATTTAAGGCCTATTTATACGATACAGTAGCCTTTAATTGAACTTGCTTATATCACATAGGCTGGCCATTATTTTTATCAACTACAAAAAAAGAAAATTTGTTAAGAAATAAAAAAAAAACTTTAGCTAATGAGTCATTATCTCGCAAAGATTTATTTTCGCGAATTGAGCTTTTCGGGAACTTTGGCGCACAAAAACTTTTTCGCGAAATTTAAGAAATTTAATCAACTTAATTTACTTATTCTTTTCACAAAATTGAAAATATAAATTTATAAAAGAACATTAGAGACACGAAATTACTTTAGCCAAAAATCGGGACATTGTTAGATAACACAGAATGCGAAGATGACTCACAAGAACCCATAAACTTTCTCCACCACCTCGACATAGTCTATCAGTGACATGTCAGACTTTCGCAGATGCTTTAACTGTTCATGATAGACTGCAGATGCAATACCATAACCACCACACTAAAATAAACAAGAAATTCTATTGATTAAAACACTAACGAAAAAGAAAGAAAATTAACAAATGTTATATGTTAGATTTAAAATCTAGAGGCTTTTCCCCTTTTAAGAATATGCTTACATAATACGATTCTCAGATAACACGATTCTTCCTTTTTCCAAAAAGGTTATTGAAAAAAAATTGGAGAAACAGACGAAGAGTAAAGCGGAACTACTGTGAAGGGTAATAAGGTTTCGACCCATATTCCTGAACCAAAATACCCAAAATGTCTAGCTGGGTCACCCCAAGAAAGGTCTGCGAAGAGTCTTCAGCGGAAACTTTCTTTCAATCAGATCTCTTATTATGAATGTACAATCTTGTATGACTGGGGTAATAAGTGGAGTCGGTACTCTCCAAAGATAAGAACAGTGCAGTCAAACCCCTTTTCTGGCATAATTTTTGTTCTGTTTACACTGGCGAATTTAACTAAATGTAGCATTGTAAAAAAATAACAAATTATAGAAAAATAAACATTTTTGAAAAATTACGAATTGTTACTAATACAAATCAAGGCAAACAGAATTCGTGTAAACTGTCTTTTTTCTGCTATAGGTATTACGTCTATCATATACCTAAAAACTTCTAAATGTGAATGATAAGCTAAAGCATTACTGCAAGGCAAGAGATAAATCTGATGACTTGCGTGTCTACGCCTTGCTCTCATACAGAGGGTGCAAGTTATAGGGTGTTAGGCTAACCCTCTCCGTCACACCCACATGATGATATGTTTGAATCCGCTTTGTTCACAAAGTACCAATTTTTATATGAACCATTTTTATTTTTAAAAGAAATCACCTCACCCCTTCTTGATTATACGCTGTTAACGAGTATTATTTAAGTGATTTTTTAAATGGTCATAGACTCATTAGCGCTGCAATTTTAACTCGGATTAGCATATTATGTGTGCAAAAACCAAAAGAACAGACGTTTATCTTATGATTGTCCATTAATTCTCCTACAAAATGATTATATCCTCCACGTTGCACTTATTTTTCCAAAAACAATTTACAGAACCAAAATCTTGACAGTTTTCTTTTTTGATATATCCTTCTTCTTTAAATCAGTCTCAAGAAAATCCATACTAAAATGTCCTCCTGGATGTTATTAATTAATGAATTACCGCGAGTTACCCCAGATGAAAACCAAGTTCAATAGGCGATGAAACTGAACTATGTATGTTTCTTGAAGGAGTTGAGTTACAAATGCGGCAAGGAAGGGAAAATTCGTTAACTGGTAAAAGACAATTACACTACATCCAAGTACACACCCACCTGTCGCCAAGAATGCAAAAGATCAATGCTGAATTCCTCAGAGTACATTCGCTCAAACACTTCCCAGTCCATCAAACATTGAATTAAACGATTATTATCCAGCAACTGTTCCAGATGGTAAGGAAGTTCCTATGGAATGCAAGAAAAGTGTCAAAACATAAAATGCATAACCAGTTTAAATGTTCACATTCCCCGAAATCAGGGTCAACACTTAAATTATTAAATCAACTCTTAATTATTTAATTAACTGTTAATTAATTAACTGTTAATTAATTAACTGTTAATTAATTAACTGTTAATTAAATAAATGTTAATTAACTGTTAATTAATTAACTGTTAATTAAATAACTGTTAATTAACTGTTAATTAATTAGTTAATTAGTTAATTAACGATATGCAGGATCCACACAACCAAAAAAAAGAAAAGAAAAAGAAAAGAGAGACATTACACGGTTTAAGGGTAATTCTCCTAAAGAAAAGAATGTTTTTTTGTGCCGCTCATCCACGAACCTTTCACGTTTACGTGAAAGAGAAAGTTACATCTAAATCGCTTCATAAAAATATTGCGACAACGGAACTTTTTCAGTCATTTTACAAAGTTAGCATTGCGAATTGTTGCTTTCCTAGCCGTGTAGGCCAGGTAAGCACCGTTTAAATTGCGCTAATCGCACTCTCTAACTCGGGTTTCCTTTGCGAAATAATCCACGTCAAGGTCCAGAATATCCTAGAATTTGAGAAAAATGGTCCTGCTGACGTCAACAACAAGTAGCACGTTTCGAGAGTTTCCATCTAACCAAACGACCAAAATCCACTGTAAAGATGGAAAGGTGAATCTGGTTTTAAATAGCCTGTGTAATTAAGTGGGGGGGGGGCGAACTTCAACATCCCCCACCTTGTATCGCTTTATCTTTTTGGAAGACTGTAGATTTTTTGATGTTGTTAAAAATAGAAAATGTGTTCATGCTGCATCTACATATAATAAATACGATTGGCGGTTTCTCAAACTAGAAATCAAATTGCAAAGTAGAATACCACGCTTTACCTCGGCCTTTCTATCCATATCTTGTACACCTTCGAAGAAATCAGCCAGTACGCCATGCCAGAAGTTGTATTTATGCTGCTTCAACGCATCTTCACCACTGAAATACCTAAACAAAGCACACTTTGTCTCACATCATTTGTGAGGCTGACTGTACGGTCGTGTGCAATGCTGGTGTAAGCTGCAGATGAAAGGATAAATTATAACCAGCTCTGTTGGTTACTATTACTCTATGCAAGATGAATTTTACAGCTCAAACAACATAATACTAATTTAAAAAATTTAGACGACATTGAAGTCCTAATTCTTTCCTTCTTGTGAATTTGATGCTCTACTTTGAAAATAAAATTAGTGTGCAAATATGAAATTTTAAGACGCCCCACAGTCAAATTCTCAACTAACTGTTTGTCTGTGTAGTCTGATCAAGTCTATTAATAATAAAACATAAGACACAAGAATCTGTATCCCATAAGTAAAACCCAATAGTACATTTACATTTATTAATCAATATACTGAAACCCCATCCAGAGGCTGTAGTAACGCTGCAAACACAAACCTTCTGTGCTTTGGGAGTGAGTTTTGTAAAGTTTTGAATTAAATTTCTGAAAATCATTGGCGTGACCTCAACATTGGACAAGGGTCCCGACGAGGGGGACGGTGGCAGTGGACTTCCACAGTGGACTCCGTTGTGTTGACATTGGCGCATATACGCAACTTTCCTTACGGCAAACCTTATCACCGGACTTAAATTTATCAACCAACCTCAATGTATCGCCCAAATTCAATTTATCACCCTAATCCAATGTATCACCTAACTTCAATGTATCACCTAACTTAAATTTATCATCGGACTTAAATTTATCACCCAACCTCAATGTATCACCCAACTTCAATTTATCACCCTAATCCAATGTATCACCCAACCTCAATGTATCATCCAACCTCAATTTATCACCCAACTCCATTTTATCAACCAACTCCAATGTATCACCTAACTTCAATGTATCACCGAACTCCAATTTATCACCCAAATCCAATGTATCACCCAACTTCAATGTATCACTCAACTTCAATGTATCACACAACTCCAATGTATCACCTAACTTCCCTTTATCACCCAACTTCAATTTATCACCCTAATCCAATGTATCACCTAACTTCAATGTATCATCCAACCTCAACTTATCACCCAACTTCAATTTATCACCCAACTTCCCTTTATCACCCTAACCCAATTTATCACCCAACTTCAATGTATCACCTAACTTAAATTTATCATCAGACTTAAATTTATCACCCAACCTCAATGTAACACCTAACTTCAATTTATCACCCAACTTCAATGTAACACCTAACTTCAATTTATCACCCAACTTCAATTGATCACCCAACTTCAATTGATCACCCTAATCCAATTTATTACCCAACTTCAATGTATCACCCAACTTCAATTTATCACTCAACTTCAATTGATCACCCAACTTCAATTTATCACCCTAATTTCAATGTATCACCCTAATCCAACCCAACTTCAATTGATCACCCTAATCCAATTTATTACCCAACTTTAATGTATCACCTAACTTCACTTTATCACCCTAATCTAACTTATCACCCAATTTCAACTTATCACCCAACTTCAATTTATCACCCTAATCCAATGTATCACCCAACTTCAATTTATCACCCAACTTCAATGTATCACCCAACTCCAATGTATCACCCAACTTCAATTTATCACCCAACTTCAATGTATCACCTAACTTCCCTTTATCACCCTAATCCAATTTATCACCCAACTTCAATGTATCACCCAACTCCAATTTAGAACTCAACCTCAATTTATCACCCAACTTCAATTTATCACCCAACTTCAATTTATCACCTAATTTCAATGTATCACCTAATCCAATGTATCATCCAACTTCAATTTATCACCCAACTTCAATTTATCACCCAAATCCAATGTATCACCCAACTTCAATTGATCACACAACTTCAATTTATCACCCTAATCCAATTTATCACCCAACTTCAATGTATCACCCAACTTCAATTTATCACCCTAATCCAATGTATCACCCAACTTCACTTTATCACCCTAATCCAATTTATCACCCAACTTCAATTTATCACCCAACGTCAATTTATCACCCAACTTCAATTTATCATCATAATCCAATTTATCACCCAACTCCAATTTATCACCCAACTCCAATTTATCACCCAACTTCAATTTATCACCCTAATCCAATGTATCACCCAACTTCAATTTATCACCCAACTTCAATTTATCATCCTAATCCAATTTATCACCCAACTCCAATTTATCACCCAACTCCAATTTACCACCCAACTTCAATTTATCACCCTAATCCAATGTATCACCCAACTTCAATTTATCACCCAACTTCAATTTATCACCCAACTTCAATTTATCACCCTAATCCAATGTATCACCCAACTTCAATTTATCACCCAACTTCAATTTATCATCCTAATCCAATTTATCACCCAACTCCAATTTATCACCCAACTCCAATTTACCACCCAACTTCAATGTATCACCTAACTTCCCTTTATCACCTTAACCCAATTTATCACCCAACTTCAATGTATCACCTAACTTAAATTTATCATCGGACTTAAATTTATCACCCAACCTCAATGTATAACCTAACTTCAATTTATCACCCTAATCCAATGTATCACCCAACCTCAATGTATCATCCAACCTCAATTTATCACCCAACTCCATTTTATCACCCAACTTCAATGTATCACCTAACTTCAATTTAACACCCAACACCAATTTATCACCCAACTTCAATGTAACACCTAACTTCAATGTATCACACAACTCCAATTTATCACCCAACTTCAATGTATCACCTAATTTCAATGTATCACCTAATTTCAATGTATCACCCAACTCCAATGTATCACCTAACTTCAATTTATCACACAACTCCAATTTATCACCCAACTTCAATGTATCACCTAACTTTAATTTATCACCCAACTTCAATGTATCACCTAATTTCAATGTATCACCCAACCTCAATTTATCACCCAACTCCAATGTATCACCTAACTTCAATTTATCACCCAACTCCAATGTATCACCCAACTTCAATGTATCACCTAACTTCACTTTATCATCATAATCCAATTTATCACCCAACTTCAATTTATCACACAACTCCAATTTATCACTCAACTTCAATTTATCACCCTAATCCAACCCAACTTCAATTGATCACCCTAATCCAAATTATTACCCAACTTCAATGTATCACCTAACTTCACTTTATCACCCTAATCCAATGTATCACCTAACTTTAATTTATCACCCAACTCCATTTTATCACCCAACTTCAATGTATCACCTAACTTTAATTTATTACCAAACTTTAATTTATCACCCAACTTCAATTTATCATTCAACTTCAATTTATCACCCAACTTCAATTTATCACCAACGCCAATTTATCACCCAACTTCAATACGTAAAATATTTGAGTCCGCAAAAAAAAGATAAAAAGAAACAATTAAAAGACCATAACGTACTTTCTTCGAGCTGCTTTGCTCAACGAACGATGATAGAAATCCAACCTTCCTTCCCCAAGGTCTCCACAGGGTCTTAATAACGGTTTAAGATTCCTGTAAATCACAGCCCACTCGCGAGCTGGCAAATAGTTGATTACTTTTCTGGTCTTGGTTTTGTTCTCTAAAATAAGGAAATCCACGTAAGTTACAGTTTGGCAAGATTATATATATCCAATTGGTGTGAACCATGAAGGTACCGATTCTTTACACAAAGGTATTTCTGGTAGAGTAAGAACAATAAAAATTATAAATATTAAACTTATGTTTTAAAATAAAACATTTTGCACTCAAAAGAGTATTAGACATGCAAGAAAAGGCATTTTCAACGTCAAAGGGAATATTGACAGTTTTGGCAGAGTAAAAACCATAAAAATCCATTAACCATAAGGAATCAATTACTTGGTTATGTCAAAGGGGATATTGACAGTTACTTAAAAAAATATGCAATTAGTTACTTAAGGTGAAGGATATAATATAAAAATTGAACTTTGAGATCTTAAAACAATATTTAACGGCTACCAAAAGATAAAAAAACATATGTATGTATGTGATAATGTATTTTGCTTAAATAAGCACCTGAACCAGACGGGCTTACTTAAGCATATTTTGCAACACTATGCGCTTATTTGAGAGTGCGCTTTTTCAGGTGTTGCCTCTAATTTTAGGGGCCACTCAATGTATTAAAGTGAAAAATGAATTCTTTCTTATTTGAAACTTACTTTGTTTTTTCCCTTTCTCGCCGCCCATGCTTTCACCATTTTCAGCGGCGTTTTCGTCTTTTACATACGTTTCTTGCACCATCTTAGCAATATTGTGTTTTGTTTCTTCGATATTAGCAGCAGCTTCTTTATTGGCTTCTGATTTTTTAAGTAGCTCTGTACCATCTTCTCCAGTATATTCCGGTACTTTTACGTTCTTTTCTTCAGCCAGCAATGCTAACAACTCTGTTTCGAGAAGACCATGACGTGATACTTCCAACATACACACACAAGCTTTCATCAATTCACCACCAGCTTCACCTTCAAACCTCTCAAACACAATTTCCTCCAAACTAAAAAACAAATACATATCAGATATTTAAAACACAATTTTGTAAGAAATGTTGTAAGAAAACTTTAATTAATATATGATCTGATGATCCATCAGCGTAGACTGAAGAGAAAATTTATCAAATTAAATAAATAAATTTCCTCCAAAGTAAAAAACAAATATATATCAGATATTCAAAACACAATTTTTAGCAGACTTTCAAAACACAATTTTGAGCAGACATTCAAAACACAATTTCTTCGAAACTAAAAACACATATTTATCAGACTTTCAAAACACAATTTTGGGCAGACATTCAAAACACAATTTTGATCAGACATTCAAAACACAATTTTTAGCAGACTTTCAAAGCACAATTTTGGGCAGACATTCAAAACACAATTTTGGGCAGACATTCAAAACACAATTTTGATCAGACATTCAAAACACAATTTTGGGCAGACATTCAAAACACAATTTTGATCAGACATTCAAAACACAATTTTGGGCAGACATTCAAAACACAATTTTGATCAGACATTCAAAAAACAATTTTGATCAGACATTCAAAACAATTTTCAGCAGACTTTCAAAACACAATTTTGAGCAGACATTCAAAACACAATTTTGAGCAGACATTCAAAACACAATTTTGAGCAGACATTCAAAACACAATTTTGAGCAGACATTCAAAACACAATTTTGAGCAGACATTTAAAACACAATTTTGAGCAGACTTTCAAAACACAATTTTGACCAGACATTCAAAACACAATTTTGAGCAGACATTCAAAACACAATTTTGACCAGACATTCAAAACACAATTTTGATCAGACATTCAAAACACAATTTTGAGCAGACATTCAAAACACAATTTTGAGCAGACTTTCAAAACACAATTTTGAGCAGACTTTCAAAACACAATTTTTTCTTCGAAATTAAAAACACATATTTATCAGACATTCAAAAAACAATTTTGATCAGACATTCAAAACACAATTTTTAGCAGACTTTCAAAACACAATTTTGAGCAGACATTCAAAACACAATTTTGAGCAGACATTCAAAAAACAATTTTGATCAGACATTTAAAACACAATTTTGAGCAGACTTTCAAAACACAATTTTGAGCAGACATTCAAAACACAATTTTGAGCAGACATTCAAAACACAATTTTGAGCAGACATTCAAAACACAATTTTGATCCGACATTCAAAACACAATTTTGGGCAGACATTCAAAACACAATTTTGATCAGACTTTCAAAACACAATTTTGAGCAGACATTCAAAACACAATTTTGAGCAGACTTTCAAAAAACAATTTTGAGCAGACATTCAAAACACAATTTTGAGCAGACATTCAAAACACAATTTTGAGCAGACATTCAAAACACAATTTTGAGCAGACATTCAAAAAACAATTTTGATCAGACATTTAAAACACAATTTTGAGCAGACTTTCAAAACACAATTTTGAGCAGACATTCAAAACACAATTTTGACCAGACATTCAAAACACAATTTTGACCAGACATTCAAAACACAATTTTGATCAGACATTCAAAACACAATTTTGAGCAGACATTCAAAACACAATTTTGAGCAGACTTTCAAAACACAATTTTGAGCAGACTTTCAAAACACAATTTTTTCTTCGAAATTAAAAACACATATTTATCGGACATTCAAAAAACAATTTTGATCAGACATTCAAAACACAATTTTTAGCAGACTTTCAAAACACAATTTTGAGCAGACATTCAAAACACAATTTTGAGCAGACATTCAAAACACAATTTTGACCAGACATTCAAAACACAATTTTGATCAGACATTCAAAACACAATTTTGAGCAGACATTCAAAACACAATTTTGAGCAGACTTTCAAAACACAATTTTGAGCAGACATTCAAAACACAATTTTGAGCAGACTTTCAAAACACAATTTTGAGCAGACTTTCAAAACACAATTTTTTCTTCGAAATTAAAAACACATATTTATCAGACATTCAAAAAACAATTTTGATCAGACATTCAAAACACAATTTTTAGCAGACTTTCAAACACAATTTTGAGAAGACATTTAAAACACAATTTTGGGCAAACATTTAAAACGCAATTTTGAGCAGACAATCAAAACACATTATATAGCAGACATTCAAAACACAATTTTCAGCAGACATTCAAAACACAATTTTCAGCAGACATTCAAAACACAATTTTCAGCAGACATTCAAAACACAATTTTCAGCAGACATTCAAAACACAATTTTGAGAAGACATTCAAAACACAATTTTCAGCGGACATTCAAAACACAAATTTGAGCAGACATTTAAAACACAATTTTGAGCAGACATTCAAAACACATTTTTTAGCAGAAATTCTTTAACCTCTGATAACAGCAGTTTAGAGTGTTACTTAATGTGGCCGGGTGTCCCTTGAAAACAAAACTGGAGGCACTGTTGCATTGAATATTTTATCGACAATCACATATCATTAAAAGTACACCTCTATACAACCAAATCCTGCTAGAAAATAGGGTGGGGACGATGGTCCTTCTATTCTACTGCAGTCACTTGGAAGAAAAGAAGTTTTATAAAAAATAATTTCACAATTTAAGAATTTTGACTAAAATTGCGAAAGTTAGGTCCTCCGAAATTTCTTGAGAAGGCTAAATTTCAAAAGTTTATTATATAAACTTATAGGCCGTTCATGAAAGTTAATTCTCGCAAATTCTTATTTACTGTTTATTGAACACCTGAGTGCGATCTGTCAGCAGTCGCTTAGGGCGCGATATATTCCCCAACATTATTAAAACTTTTTTGCAACTTCGGAACCATTTTATGTATTATTTTCCCAAGGCAGAAACAACGGTACTCCTTGAATGAGGAAGATAATTTTCACAACACGAACATGTATATTTGAGATGACTATATCCATCAGTCGCTACGTAGGGACAAGTTCTCGACAAGTGGCTAGTTTGTATCGGTGAAAGTAGGTAAACCACAAGCGTAGGTTGCTATTGACTTGACATATTAGCTTAGCCTTTTTAACAAAAAGAAGTTGTCTTGCCGTCGCACCAGTGTATCACCGTACTAGTATCACTTTCATCACTTTATATCACTAATATGAAATGTTTAAGATTCCGTGTAATAAATGTTAACTAACTCTTTGAGTAGGTTCAAAATCATGTGGGTTTTTTATCGTTGATGGCATTTTATTGTACTTTACATGCTATTTGAAACGTAAATGTATAAATAATTAACACTATGCCTATCACAAACGTTAATTCTTGCAAAAAATGATTTAAATGATTTTTCTCAAAAATGCTTTAAAAGGTACGCGAATGTTATTTTCCTGAATTTCACAATATTTTTTGACTCGTTAAAGCATCTTCCGCTGATGTTTCTTCACTTAAAGTAGTTGAAAATTGAAGTGGTGAATCAACAAGTCTACAAAGTTCAACTATTGGCTGCTCACCTTATCAAATCGTCAGGCAAGCTTTCGATCTTGTTGATTAATGTTTCGAATTTTCCATATACACGTAACTCCTCACAGGCTAATGTCAACCACAAGGGATTACTGGATCCTACTTTGTCGAGTAAAACTGTCATTTGCTCATCATCAAGACGCTTGTTGTAAGTTTGTAATATGTTTTCCACGATTGCCTACAAAATTCAAAACAAAAATTGGTGTAAAGATAAGAAACATATTGTCCTTTTACCATTATTGAAACTTGGTTATTCCTTTAAAAGCTCCAGTTTTCATTCCTTCTCGCTTCTTAGAACAAGTATATGTTTTACTTTCCATATGAATCACATGTGGACAAAAAAAAATTAAAAAAGAAAAGAAGAGTAGTTAGATAACGACCCAGCCTTAGTATTCCTCTTTTTTGTTTGTGCCACATAGCTCGTATAGTTTAAATGACCAAATGACGTATAAGCTAAGTTCCCTTGAAATAAGCCCATGCAAGTGCATGGTTAACTGAATAGACTACACCTAATTCGTTTTTTAAATTTATTGAATTCGCATCACACACTTCACAGCCATGTTGAGGTGCATTTCCATTTCATTCCTATTTAATTTTTGTTGTTTCTTTAGTTCTTTTTAATTTTACACCTTTCTTTTTTCCTTAAATCAGATTTTAGTATTACCCTATGTTTATATAAAATTTCATTTCATGTTTGATGGCTAAAGCAATTATTAGTGTGTTATTATTTTCTCCTATTTTTCCTTTCCCACTAAATAGAATATAGGTACACAAAATATACCTTGTGGTATCCTTTTGAAAAACAAAATCTCTACCTGTCTTTGATGTTTTACCCAATGGTCCACAAACAATCTCCACGGGAGATGTTTTAAAAGCTCTTATAGTCTGGTGACTGATTGTACTCTCTATGGTTGATATCACAACACGGACATTTGGTGATAGTGTTTCAGGTAACCAACGATTTAAAGTATTGTTGCTTATCTTTCATCGATCTATAAAAAAGCAGACACAAATTTTATTCAGAGACAGTATTATGATACATAATATAGGGTGAGTTTTGTTTATTTTTCCCTGTATGTTTATCAGTCCATTAGAATTATTTACTACGCCTATCGTCGTGATGATCTCGTATCTATCTATGCCCTTAGGTTTATACCTTCTTTATACTTAACCTATATACATGTATTATACACTATTTCATGAGGAGCACCTTTATTCTTGTTGTTGTATTATGTATTCTTGACAGTTACAATACTATAATGTGTTGATCTTCTATCTAGGCGATTACTAATAAGAATCACTTGGTGGTGGGGTTTTAATTGTGTTGAACCAGTATCATTGGTAATTCGTTGTGTTTAGTCAAAGTGGTGTTCCATAGTGTTAAGTTGAATCAATCACACTAATTTAACGTTGCGTTATACACAGGAAAGAACTATTGTGAAGATAACCTACAGGCTTATATATATATATTCCTAATTATCAATGGTAGCAGAGGAATAAAAGTGAAATGTCAAAAAGTTGGGTCCCCCACCATCATTATACAAAGAGACGAGTTACAAAGATTGGAAAAAAGAAGTGCAAATATGGCAAGCACTGACAGAATTAAAGGCAGAAAAACAAGGGCAAGCTATATTCATGGGCTTAAAAGGGAAAGCTAAAGAATCAGTTCTAGAATTAGACATTGAACAGATCAGTGCAGCAACTGGAGTTAAAGCCATTACTGACAGATTGGACAAAATATATTTAAAAGATGAGAATCAAACTGCTTACCTAGCTTATGAAACCTTTGAAAGATTTAAGCGACCGCCTGAGATGAGTATGAATGACTATCTTATAGAGTTTGAACGGTTTATACCATAAGATCCAAGGACATCATATGGTACTTCCTGATGGAAGTGTTGGCATATAGAGTTCTACAAAGTGCCAACCTTACACCAGAGGCAGCAACAGTTAGCAAGAGCAACTTTAAATGAACTACGGTATGATGCAATGGTACAGCAGTTAAAGAAAATATTTGGGGATACTGTGGCCTCATTAGGAACAAATACTGAAGTAAAGATAGAACCAGTTCTTCAGGCAAGTGCAGATACAATTGAGCAAAATTACTTCACTCAAAGAGGGGGATATCAACGCTCAAGGTTTAGAAGAGGAAGACCTGCAGCTGCTTCAAATCAGAGATATGCAGGAAGAAAAACCAGACCCAACAATAGAAGAATGAATCCACCCGATCAATCTGGAATCCATCAAGATGCAATATTTGCCAATCTATATATCACTGGGCTTCAAACTGTCCACACTCTTATGAGAACCAGGAACCTGAGGATGTTAGAAAAGATGACAGTCATTCTAAGGTTACGTTTTTTGCAAAAATCAGAGAAGATGAAATGCAATCTCTGGTCGGTGAAACCCTGTCATGTGCAGTTTTAGACTGTGGTTGCACAAAGACCGTTTGTGGTAATACTTGGTATCAATGTTTTATTGATAATCTTGAAAATGATAGATTGCCCGAAGAGCATCCCAGCCAAATAAGATTTAAATTTGGAGATAGTGAAGCAGTTTGTTCTATGAAAAGAGTGTTCTTACCTGTAATTATTGGCTCAAAAGAAGTTTATCTGGAGACAGAAATTGTCCCAAACGAAATTCCTTTGTTACTGAGTCAAGCTTCCATGAAAAAAGCAGAGACAGTTTTAGATTTTAGCAACGATTCGGTTACAATGTTTGGAGAATACCATCCTTTAAAATTTACCACTACAGGTCATTATTGCATACCTTTGAACAACAAACATAATAAAGATGGATGGAAAGAGACATGACCACTTGTTACCCCAGTTTGCCTTTGTTTGTGCAAGTACAAAATCAAGAAAAAGTAAGATTATCAAACTTCATCGTCAATTTTGCCATCCAAGTGCTGAAAAATTAAAATCTCTCATCAAAGCATCTAATTCCTTCTTAAATGACCGAAGTGAAGTTATGAAAGTCATCGATGAAGTATCAAACTCTTGTGAAGTGTGCATCAAATACAGAAAACCAAGACCGCGCCCTATTGTTGGCTTACCAATGTCATCAGAATTTAACCAGTGTGTGGCTCTAGATCTTGTGCAACTTTCGCAATCATTATGGTTTATCCATATCATAGATGTTTTTACCAGATTTTCAGCAGCAAAATTGACAAAGACGAAAGACAAAGATGTAATAACAGATATTATTTTTGAAATTTGGTTAGCCCGATTTGGTCAACCAAGGAAGTTTCTAGCTGATAATGGTGGAGAATTTGTTAACAAAGTGTATGAAGAAATGTGTGAGCAGTTTAACATAGAGTTTTCAACAACTGCAGCTGAAAGTCCTTGGTCAAATGGACTATGTGAACGACACAATGGTATGATTAAGGAAATGCTGAAAAAATTTATTGAAGACACAAAATGTACACACAATCGGGCACTATTCTGGGCTATAAGTGCAAAGAATTCTTTATCAAACAACAAGGGATTCTCACCAAATCAACTTGTTTATGGTAAAAATCACAACTATCCCTGCATCCTCACTGATCATTTGCCAGCTATGAATGACACAGTTTCAAGCAAAACCGTGACCCATAATCTTGCTGTAATGCATGCATCACGAAGTGCCTTTATAGCAGCAGAGTCTTCTGAGCGTATACGAAGAGCATTGAGGCATAATGTTCAGTGTTACAATGATGAGCGATATATCAATGGAGATAGAGTTTTCTATAAGAGAAAAGACAGTGAAAAATGGCATGGACCAGGCACTGTAATTGGACAGGAGAATAAGCAAGTCCTTGTAAAACATGGTGGAAGTTATGTTAGAGTACACATGTGTCGCTTGCAGAAGTTGGACCAAGTTTTGCATTCACAAAAAGGAGCACTAAGTGACAACTACACAAGTGAACAATTGCATTCCGCTTGAACGTGATGATGTTTTTGGTGAATATGTTGGTGCAGATGATTTTGACAGTAACAATACAGAAGAACCAGAAAATGAGAAAACAACAAAAGAAACAACATCAGACGGTGCCTCAATGAATGAAACAACAACACACAAGATATCAACAAATGAAATCACAACCAATCGAAATGTTAGCAATTCGTCAACAGTCCAAGGAATACCAAAGTTGAAGACAAAAATCATTTACAAGCTAACTCCCAACAGTGAATGGACAAGGGGATTAGTCCACAGCAGAGCAGGAAAAGTGAGCAGAAAAGGAAAAGAAGGCAGACAGTATGGTAGCTGTTTAAATGTCCAAAATGAGGACACAGGTGAAATAAATTGGTTAGATTTCAAAAGATGTGTGAGTGACTGGCAACCTGTTGTTGAGACAAACGAAACTGAAGTACTATTATCGACTCAAGCAACTGTTACAGATGAGGTCCTAAATGCAAAGTATAAAGAATTAGCCAATTGGGAAGACAACAAAGTTTTCTCCACCATAGAAGATAAGGGTCAATCTGCAATATCCACAAGATGGGTGGTCACAACAAAGAATATAGAGGGATACAAAACAGTTAAAGCTCGTTTAGTCATAAGAGGTTTCGAAGAAGAAGAGGTCAAAAATCTGACTAAGGACTCCCCAACTTTTTCAAAAGAAAGTCTTCGCATTGTACTTACGATGTTAGCAACCTATGAATGGGAATGTCACACCTTAGATGTTAAGACGGCATTTCTTCAAGGCAACCAGATTGACAGAGAGGTTATCATAAAGCCCCCAAAGGAAGCAAATACAACAGGTGTGTTTTGGAAACTAAATAAAGTTGTATACGGCCTTGCTGATGCTTCAAGAGCTTGGTATCTACGTGTGAAGGAAGAGCTAATCGGCTTGGGGTTGAGAATGTCTTTATTTGATGAAGCATTATTTTATTGGATTCAATATGACTGCTGCCAAGGACTGATTGTAATACATGTTGATGATTTTCTATGGGGAGGATCCCATGATTTTCAAGTGAAGGTCATTTCGCCTATCAGAGAAACTTTTCTCATTGGATCTGAAGATTACTCCAATTTCGAATATGTTGGTGTCAATATACAACAATCTAATGGTTCTATTAACTATGACCAAAAGAACTATGTGGCAGGTATGGAACTGGTCTAGATTCAAAACACTACAGACAGACATCGACAACTATCACATGAAGAACAATCAAACTTCCGATGCATATGTGGGCAACTAAACTGGATGTCATCGCAATCAAGGCCTGACATTTCATTTGATGTGTGCCAGCTAAGTACAAAACTAAACTGTGCAGTAGTTGATGATGTCATGAGAGCCAATAAAGTGGTAAAGAAGTTGAAATTGGATCCCAACATTTCCTTGAAATTTTGGAAGCTTAAGCTTCCATTACAACTGATCTTATATTCTGATGCTTCATTTGGGAACCTTCAAGATGGCAGCTCTCAAAGTGGAATTTTTATTTTCCTGAAAGGTGTTGAGAATCTTATGGCACCTATCACATGGCAGTCTAAAAAGATTAAGAGAGTTGCGAGTAGCACTCTTGCTGCTGAGACACTAGCTCTTGTTAATGGTATTGATACATGCATATGGGTGAAGAATGTGATAAATGAAGTGTTGAATACTAATCTAGAAGGCATCTTATGTCATACAGATAACAAATCATTGTTTGAAGCTGCCCATTCAACAAAGTCTTTGGAAGACAAACAGTTAAGGGTTAATATGGCTTCCCTTAGACAGAGTATCAATCAGAAAGAGATTGAATTGAAGTGGATTTCTACCAAACATCAGTTAGCAGACGTGTTAACAAAACAAGGAGCAAATAGCACACTCTTAATGAATGTGCTACAGAGGGGTCATGAAGAATAATAGTGACCCATTAAATTAAAAGAGTTATGAAAATTTGAATATTGTGTTCAAAAATTAAAGTTTTTTTGAGTTTTTATCTTTTAGAATTTTTATGTTTAAATTCCACACAAGTAATCACACGAAGAAAGAGAGATACATGTAGTGATGACTTAACAGTAGAGGGTTTTGGTGAAAAGCCAGTTTTGCCCCAAGACCACTGTACTAAGCGAGTAGGAGTCGCTATAAATTCCTCTCACATTCGAATAACCAACTGAACGCCAAACAGAAAAAAAATAGAGGGAGATTGTTGATCTTCTATCTAGGCGATTACTAATAAGAATCACTTGGTGGTGGGGTTTTAATTGTGTTGAACCAGTATCATTGGTAATTTGTTGTGTTTAGTCAAAGTGGTGTTCCATAGTGTTGAGTTGAATCAATCACACTAATTTAGCGTTGCGTTATACACAGGAAAGAACTATTGCGAAGATAACCTACAGGTTAGTCTTATATATAATATATTCCTAATTAACATTATTATCTTCTAAATTGAAGATGGAGTAAAAGACAAGTGAAATATTTTGAGAATGTTGTGCCAAAGCGATTATTGTAACCAATGCATTTCGTATTAAAATGTTTTCATTGCTGAGTTACGTACTTGTAATTGCTTTTAAAATTTTTAGATACAATGTAGTCAAAATGCTTTTTCCCATGACCCGGGAATCGGTTGAAAAACAGTGCTTCAGTATTTTTGAAAAAAAAAAGATGAAAATCCCATAGTAAAATAAATTTGTATCTTTTTGTAGTTCGCTTCCGCAAAAGAACAGTTATTGCAAATAGGCAACAAATGTAACCAAACATCGTCATCAATATTTCGCATTATCAGATGCGTTGTGCAAGTGATCATTGACAAAATTAATTTGTTTGTTCGCCATCTCCTGAGAGGAGTTGTCAGAAATCAGTGGTGGTTTCCAGAAATGCGTGGGTTGGAAGGAGTTGTTGGTGCTATTGATGGAAGTCATATATTCATATACTACAGCACTGCAGAAACACAATGAGACAGAGGTCAATAGGAAAGGATTTCCTTCAGTTATTTTACAAGTTGTTTGTGACTATAAAATAAGCTTCACCGACGTGGGCACGTGTGCACTGGCTGGCCCGGTTCTGTAGTTAATTATGCATTCCGTAATGGCAGTATATTTTGTGCAAGTTAAGCACTTTTAGCAGCAAAATGAAATGGTTTGTTGACTTCCAGAGACGAATGACCAGAATTTGAGTTAAAAGTGAGTAAAATGTGTACAATAAGCGAAAATTAGGGTTGGTCGGGCCCATAGAACAACTAATTAAGTTAGAGTCACCTAATTATAAATCTGAAATTCCTTAAATGTGAATATCTTGAGAATGAAATGAGCTTTTTAAAAAACTTGTTTACCAACTTTTTAAGCTCTAAAATACACGTTCAACGTCATTTTACACCTCAGGTTCCCTTTAAATGTAATGGATTTAGCAAAATCTTTGAGTGAAATTACTAAATTTAGCGACTTATTTGTGTTAAATGGAATGCACCCTTAAAGACACAACCCAAGAAATGACTAATTGTAAGAAGTAAAGAAGTACTCTTGCTCCAGTTGTCATAGCACCCCTGATAATTTTAAATGTATTAATTAATGGTGAGAAACGTGAAGTGGTTGATACCTTTTTTTGCGTAGGTGATGTGAAGTCAATCTGGTGGGTGCTATGGAGCTATTATGGCATGCATACTCTTCCTCTTGAGGATGCTGCTAGACTTTTAAAGGATGACAATGGTAAAACTTTTGGACAGAATTTCTACTAAAGGACTACAGACTCCATCTCCACTGTATTGCTGATGTAATGCAAAGTCATAGATTATTGACACCTGTTGTTCTTGACACCTGTTACGTGCAAAGCAAACAAAGTTGCTTAAAACATTCTCACCTTTGAAGTTAATGGTAAATGAGCCCTAGTATTTACTAGGGCTCATTTACCATTAACTTCAATTAACTTCAATTAACTGCTATGTCACAAGACCAATCATCATGGAGAAATGCTATTATGCCGGGCCAGTAAAATGTCTTCAACTCTCCAACTATCATACATGGAGAAAACAGATGTTGATAAACCTGGAGTAAGTAAGTAATGTCTGCTTTCTAAATTTTTTAATTTAAGCATTGTGGGTTAAAAAGAAAAAGGTTTTCAAATGACCAAACCAGATTCTTTATGGTTGTTTCCAATGTGACAGAGTGTCCCATTCAACGGTCAGGAAAATCCTACAATCAGGACATTGCAATCGCAGGACCATAATGTTTTAAAAAAAAAAGGTTTATCTTGCGATTGCGTTATAGTATACTGCATTTGCAGGATATACAGACTTGACAGAGTGGAAATTGAGCACTTCTTTTGCTCTGTCTAAGAAAGATCATCTAAATGGCAAGATAGATCTGCTGAGATACATTCTCTGAAATTTAATTAATTCTAAAAAAAATTGAAATCTTCTTTTTTGTGTTTTCTATAAAGCATATACGGGATTTCTGCAGATAATCTTCAAAGTATCCATCAACACTTAAAAGAAAAAAAATCTTGGGATTCTGAGTGCTTGTATACATAACCTTACATTTAAATATGGTTGATTTTCGAAAAAAATGCATGCAAGTAATTTTTTGAGGATTTTGATGCCTCATTTACCCAAATATCAAGGTGTGAAAAGGTCTATACTTTTTTTTTCTTTTAAAACTAATAATTTTCCATCATTTAACTTAAACTTAATCATTTTATTTTTATGGGGTTTCAAAATATGACTTTCCAAAGTATTGCCTGGACAGAATTTCCAAAATTTTCACAAAATTTGGGAGGAAATAAAGTACTGCAAGAAATAATTTTCAGTTTGGAAAATTTAATAAGATAATCTTCAAAATATTATTATGGACTGGAAAGAAAAAAATCTTGGGACTTTGTATATTTTTATACATATCTGTGTTTTCAAATGTGGTGAATTTTTTTTAAAAAAAATGATTGTGCGCAATAATTTTTTTGTGATTTTTATGCCTCTGCAACCGAAATTGTTATATGAAGAAATAATGTTCATGCTTAATTTTTGTCTTTAAACCTATGGTTTACTAGCACTAAATTAAACCACAACCATTCTATATCAATGATGTTTCAAATTATGACCTTCCAAAGTAGCAACCACATAAAATCTCTAAAACATGTACTTCTGGGTAATAAAATTAAAAATAGTACAACTTTTGAGATTTTGATGGCTAATATCCCAATGAAAAATGTTGATACACTTACTGAATTTTTGTTAAGTAAACCAAATAGTTTGTTCATTGTAATCAGAAAATTTTAAGCATCTTATAATTGATGAGATTTCAAATTATGACCTCTTTATAATATAGTTTAAGACTAAGTTATGCCACAAGTGCTAGAATTCCCGTATGCCGTTCACATCATAGCTTTGTATTAGTTGATTCCAGCCTGGAAATAAGACAAATATCATTTGATTTTGCAGCTTCCATTATTGAAAACCACCTATCACATTTTTCTACTCCAAATATCGCCAAATACAAGCCTGGTATGTATGTATGCTCTATCTATGATCAAAACTGGTACATAGGAAACATTATTGAATGCTCTTTGGAGAACAATGACCTCCTGTTAAATTTTATGACGCGTCAAGGAACAAGTTTTTCGTGGCCTAGAGTTGATGACATATGTTGGGTACCAGTTGAGCATATTATTTGTAACATTGATACACTTGAAGTTCAAGGTCATGGTGCACGTTGCTATCATATATCCTCTGATGAACTGAACAAAATTTCTAATTTGTTCACTAAAATATTTTCATAATGAAAAATACTAGTGTTAATAGATATATTTTTAAATTTGTTATTCATTGATATTTGATTATAAAATGAAGCATAATTAGATCCCGTATTGATTATTTTTTAAATATATTCTTACTGTTAAGATTAACTACTGAAACTTGTTAAAAGTTGTTAATTACTCATCCCACTTACCTTGATATTTGAGTTACTGGAGCATCAAAATACTAAAAAAAAACATCTAAAAGCATTTTCAAGCATTTTCTGATCCATAATGGCGGAATTCTAAACATTTTCTAATATCAGTTTTGGTTTCTTTGAAAAATATGGATGGAATACTATGATATTAGAGACTTTCAGAGACATTGTGTGTCCATACATAAAATTATGGCATGCTGAAAACAGAGGATTTTGTTAATATTGAGAAATGACCAGAATGGGGAAAATTTCTAAAGGTCATATCCTGGGAACCACTTGAGGTAGGAAGTTAAAAATTTCAGAATTTCCATATCTTGTTGATATAAACTTGTGGTGAAAATTTCAAGAAAATATGTGATGGTCGACATGGAAAGTCCCTTGATTTTGGTTCATTTGGCATGGAATGACCCATACTGCGTTGCTTTGGACGTACCCCAATATTTTTATCTCCATTAAAGTATTTTCTCCATCATAACCCAGGACCACAAAAGCTGGCATTTGTAGACTGAGGAAATGGCGCATAAGCTACACAATTGGAGTTTTGTAAAAGATCCTACAAATGATCACTGGTTTTAGAAAAATTAAGTTTTCACATATTATACCGGAATTGTAGTATTTCTCTGACTGTTTAATCATATCGACAGAGTGTATATTTTTAGTTGATAAATTGTATTCTTCTATAATTTTGTAAATTTTTACTTTTTTCATCATATTTTCATGAAAATTATCTTCTTTAGTTTTTCATGAAAATTATCTTCTTTAGTTTTTGGAACACTGAACAACACATGCAATGGGACGCCATAACGAATCAGAAGAAGTTGCTAATGTTATTGCTTTTCTTGCATCTGGTGGAGCATCCATTGATAATTGTCCAATTATACCTGTTGATGTATGACGTGTGTCTAAGATTAGTAAATTTGACAAAAAATTATCAGGACAAACAGGTTTTTTATTTTCTCTTTTTTGCACTGAAATTTTAATTTCATCAGTAGTGTTTCATTTTTTATTGTTGGGAAAATGGTTATGCACACTGCATGTTTTTTATGTAGAGTCAGTGGCGTATCCAGAGGTTAGTTTGTGCACACCGCGAGCGTAAGCCCCCCAGCGGGTACAGGGCAGAGCCCTCTTAGGGGACGATTTTTTGGCTAAAATCACATTCTTGTGAGCGAATTAAAATGTGTATTACTGACTTAAGATCCTAAACAATGTCACTAATTTAACGTGTTTAACATTGAATGTATACTACAAGGTTTATATGACAGACACGTAAATAGAGTCAGTATCGATGCTACATGCTAACAATCCAAGCTCTGCCATATTTTGTTGGATTGTGATCAAACTGGCGGCCCCATTTGGTACTTTGCCACAGGAAGTCTGACACCCCAAGGAGCCAGAGCAATGCTAAACCAGTCCGCATATTCCAACTCAACTACGAAGGAGTGCGCACTCATTCAATTTGGGCACTTAGTTTGGGCGCCCAAACCGGTATACCGGCATCTAAAACCCTCTGGATACGCCACTGAGAGTATGTTTGAGTACTTTCAACAGCAACAGAAAACGTACTATTAACAATGCTCTACATTAATCACCGGAGAGTAATAAATAGAACTAGTCGTTAGCCCGTGGAAAAATCCACGGGTTCGCCCGTCCTTTTTATACCGCATTGCGTGCGTCTGGCTACTTGCGCAGCTAAGCTACTATTTTGCGTGACAGACAGACAGACAGACAGACGTATACGGGTATTATAATATAGATGATTAGTTATTAAAATAAGGTGTATGTTAATACTTTATAAGAGTACGAATATAAAACGATTGCAGTCAAAAGTAATGGGATATTTTCAAAATAATACATGTGCATAAGAAAACCTGTGACTAAATTATTATTTTTGTTTATAAGTTTTAAGTACATTGCATTGCCACACCATTTATGTGCTTTAAAGGGATCCCGGGGTACATTTACAAGTTGGACTTACCTGAAAGATTTTCATAAGAAATTCCCAATGACATATTCACTTTTTTGTTAAAAGTTCATGTAACCCCAGATATCGTTTTTTAAATATTTGTTTTTCTTGCCGCCTTGATGGCCGCTTCGATCTTCTTGTTCGTTAAAAATTTCAGACTAGCTCCAGTCCTTTTTAGTGGCACGTGACCCTATTACGTAGTATTTCAGTAGCGCTCACAAATTAATGACTTTTACTCGTTATTAATAATGATTTTCATAGCCAAAAACAATTAATATATACTGTTGCAACAAAGTTAAAAAAATTCAACGTACTTTCCACATCGATCTCTGTACGAATGATTTGTTTTTTTAAAAAAAATAATTCAACATTCAACAACACTAGCCGTCTAAGCAATAAAACGAAAAAATAATATATTAGCAGCAGGTGTGTGCATGATTTCTTTTATTTCAAATTGAAAAGAATTTATTTCAGCAAACAGGTTGTAAAAATTACTGATCTATAACCTGTCGACCTAGGCGAGATATGATGCTCAAGTGAGTATTGCCAACCTTGTTCTCAACAATCCTTGGGGACGAGGTTGCCTAAGTTACTCAGTAAATGGATATATTTTTTATTAAAAAATATTAAAAAATCAATAGAAAAGAATACTACTTTAATTCATCCCACGATGCAGAAAGAGCCAGAAATTACTGTCTAATTAAAGTTTGTTTTCATGATAATCTTCCAATATGTAGCGCAAACATCAACGCAGTCTAGTAAACTAAACTCATCATTTTTCCCTTTTGCGATAGCGCGCTAAAATAAGCAGGCTTACAAAAGCAGGACAGACATCAAAGCGCGAGAGCAGAAAAGAGAGACAGGTATCCTGTATAACATCAACGCTGCTCTGCACTTCCATGATTAGACCTTTTAAAGCATACATCATACATTAATGTTCAACGAAACCCTCATAATTCGCCATTTTTAGCGTCGACAAATAACTGCTGTGGCTATATTCGCACTTATTAGAATACTGTGGCAACAAATACTTTTTTCCGTTGTTATATCTTCGGCTATCTTTTACACTTTTACGCTGATCGCACAAGGCATAGGGACTTTTTATGTGCGATTTTACCACGTCAAATAATTGCCAACGCGAAGGTACATGTTTTGAAAATATGTCGGTAATTACCTCGGCAAATGCCGAGTGCCGTCTCAAATTACAAAGGTTGTAACCGCCCTTAATCCTATTCGTGCTGGAGGGGAAGGGGTGTTGCAGCCCCCTCTACCTTCCCTCTTCAACTTTTTCCATAACTTTTTATAGGCTTATAGTCACACCTTGATTATTTGTTACTTATATTTGCCTTCCAAAATTTATCCTTTTGAAATAAAAACCATACACAAATGTGTAACATGTTGAATAATCAGTAACTTTCACAACCTGCGTCTCAAATAAAAGTCCTTTGAAATAAAAATCATGCACAACTTGCGTCTCAAATAAAAAGTCCTTTGAAATAAAAATCATGCACATTTTATTTTTCCTTTGATTGCTCAGCTATGTGAGAACATATGCAGAATTATTTCTATTTTTTAAAAAAAATAATCGTTCGTAAAGAACTTTATGCAGAATTATTTTAATTTTTAAAAAAAAAAAATTGTTCGTAGAGAGCTTTCGTTTCACTTTGCCGCGCGAAGGTATATATATGTTCTGGCTATACAGTCCGTAATAATTAAAGCGCTACTGAAATAATACGTAACAGGGTCACGTGCCACTAAGACTGGAGCTAGAATGAAAATTTTTAACGAAGAAGAAGGTCGAAGGTAACCAAGATGGCGGTCGAGCGACAAGAAAAATAAATATTTAAAAAGCTATATCTGGAGTTGCATGAAGTTTTAACAAAAAGTAAATATATCATTTAGCATTTCTCATGCAAATCTTTCAGATGAGTCCAACTTGTAAAAGTACCTTGGGATCCCTTCAACTGAACACAGTACTGTAAAAGGTTAAATATCTTTATTTTCAAGTGGTAGAGATGTACATTTTGGAAGAACAAAAACATGTCAAAAATTTCCATAAAATTAAAATTTCTTCATATTTACCAATACAAAAACTAAAGTACTACTATTCAGTTAAACATAAAATTTATTTCTGTACCAATTTCTGTAATTTCGCAGAAAAATAACCACAGTATTGAGACTTACTTGCATTTCATTTAAAATACAATGTGATGTGGGTAAATGGATATTTATTTGCACATGAACACAATACAAACTCTTCTGTGTGTGTACTCCAAATAAAAACACTCTTATTCACTCGACACCTATCCTAATCTCATGAAGCTTTATGAGTCATAACATTAACTTATATTGTTGTGAACAACTACCCGTTGTTTTCTCTTTTTTTTTTTTTTGCAACTTGAAAAAGTTTAAAATTATTGGTCCTGTCACGGAAGGAATTTTATACATTTTCATGTCTGTTTCTGAATTAGTATGAATTAGAGTGGAACCCTAATGGAACTGAAGAAAATGGTTCCAAGGAAAGTAAGAAAACAAAGTAGGCCTAACAAAACACATTTTAATCTTTCTGTTTCTTATTTTTAAACTTCACAAGAAAAATAATCTTTAATTTACCTTGCTTTCAGTTGTTAGATAGCTCGCTTTCTATTATCACCAAAATTTAAATGGGAATTCCTCAGATTCCATAAAAAGACTGAAGTCCAATTTGGTTTCAATAGAACTTCTTGATTGCATGGAAGAAGGCTTTTCAAGGCCTACTTCGATATTATTATATCCTTCTTCGTCATCTTCTACTGCTTTGACTGCCTCCTTGTTTTCATGAACCATTGCAAGGATCGACTCGTCACATAAAACATAGTTTAGAAGTGAGTAATAATAGTATAGTTACTATACTATTATTACTCAAACCATGCATGACTTTCTTGTGGAAAGGCAGATCTTGCTCACTTTTAAACAACTTCTCACAATGTGAACATGGAAAAAGGACTTAAGTAGTTTCTAATGGCATATCCACATAGCTATTTCTTCACTTTTATGAACTTTGTATTTAAATTGATGCCTTTCTGCATTTCAACATAGCTTTTCAGTCATTGCGACATTGACGCTGGCAAAGATACGTGAGTTTTTCTGCCTAACATATAAATTTTTAGATAATTCTAAAGCACATTGGTTCTTGTGCTGAAAGCATCTAGTTTTTGTTCTAACTTTTGACAGGTCCTGTATCATCTTTGCGAGGTTGTTTGACTTGAAATCTATTTCTTCGAAGTAATGTTAAAACCGATATGAAAATGTGAGAAGTTTGAAATAGCATTGATAGAAAAAGAGCTGGTGGTGGCCATAGCTTGGTGTGAAAGAAAGATTTTTAGAATTACCGTAATAACGTAATAGGAAATTTGTGGACAGTCCGTTACACAGAAATTTATAATCGTTTAACTTGCTGCTATACTAATGATTTTTTTATTTTTCTCCCCTTGATATCCTTAATCAACTTCATTAAACATGCCACTTGGGGCATGCCAATTATGCAATAATTCTGTAATCCTCGTTTCGTATCTTTGGGAGGGGGTAATGGGTTATGTTAAGTTCTTCAGATGCCTTTTTTGTCTTTTTTTTGTTTTCAGCTTTCAGTTTTTTAATAACCTAAACTTTTGACATGGCAGCCTTTATGGCGAGTTTGAGGCAGTGATTGACACAATGGATGCTGATCAACCAGGGTCTCTCCTGTGTCAGCACAACATGTTCACGTTCGCATCGTCAGCTGTTGCAGAAACAAGTTATCAGGGATATGTTCATCATGAAAGACACTGTCAATAGTTTTCTTGACGTAGTCAGCATTGGTTCCTTTGCGTTTGCACATTTCAACTAAGGACACCACAACATAAATAGGGATATCATTGCAAACTTTTCTTACTAGCACCAGTTCTTTTTCATTGTTGGTTTTACGTGCCTGTGAGCTGTCTGATAGAATTGATATAAACTTTTTGCTAACAATAATTGCAGCTTTTTCTTTCACAGCCTTTACTTATAATGAAAGTACTCACAACTTACACATAGGAAAGAAATGGTTAAGATGGCTACCCCACATGTCGCAAGAACAGAAAGAAAGAACGAACCTATAATCTAGATCGAATTTGATTATGTAAACACCATCCTTGCCAACTTGCAGTTGTATTTCAAGATGTTCCTACCCTAATATATTTAGTAAATCAGTTTTGATTCTGTTCATGTGACTGAAAACTCGTTCTAACTTGGCGTTTGTAAACAGTGTTATTAACAAAAGCTCTATCAAATTCAAACATTACTGCAGAATTTCCTGACGCCATTGTTTGTGAAAATTTTTGCCCAAATATCAAGGTAATCGATTTTGCCAAGGCCTGCTACCATACCAGAAACAAACTGGTTTAGAAAATCCCACTTTCCAGGAATCTTCTCGATATTACATTCATTCTGTGTTAGCAGTGTTTGGTAATGTTCACACAAACCGATAATTTCATCATCGCAGAAAGAAAAAAGATTTTTGTGATTTGATGGCCAATTTTCAACATCTAAAATGGGTACCAGTTGTTTAAAAATGGAAGAATCTACTATATCTTTGAGTCAACCTTTCATTGAGGCATCAAAGAAGTAATGATTATGAGCCTCGTACTGATTCACGATGAATAGCAAAGTTTTTTAAATTTATTTCTTGAGAAATACACTTTCATCTACTTTCTTACACTTTCATCCTCAATACAAGATTTTAAACTTTTAGCTTGAGCATGATCAGGAGTTTTAACACTTAAAAAATTGACCACAGAGCGTCCTTCTCTAGACAAAATTAGTGTGTACAACACTTCCTGTTCCAAGATACTTGCATCAGTACTACCATCAGCGAATAATATTGTTCGTCAAGCAAATCTTTAATAAATTCCTGTCTTATGTCTCTGCCTATAACATCTATGAAGGAAGTAGCTGATAAAACTGACAACAATATAGATTAACGCCAATCAGGGAACCAAGCCCACTATCTATTATATACACTAAAATATACAAAGCATATATGAATTAACATTAGTAAAAATCTCTGTCTTTCTTGGCGCACTATGGTGGCTGGTCCGTGAAGCGGCGGAGTAAATAAACAAAACAAAGAATTGGAAAATCCGAAACATAAGATGAAACGTCCAGAGAGGAAAATGTCCGCAGTGGAAGATAAGCGTTTATCGATTCTCATCTATCATTGTTTCTTGCTGTTTTAAGAACACAAAATCTTCAGAATAAAACCAACATCGATAATCAAACAATAAGCATCTGCGCTATAACAGTTTTGAATCGACTTCAACCAACAAAAATCATTAGATCCACTGTTCAATTAACTTACCCTCCTGCAGTGTTTGATTGAGTTGACTACATTGAGCTCCACGTTTTGTGAGACAATTGGCAAGTTGATAAGATCCTGGGCACCATTTTACACTTCGAATTTCACCCCTACTTAATGATTCTTTGATAGTGCTGATGTCAATACGTAGTCTTCGATCATCAACCATTTTTGTAGAGTTAATCGCTTCAATAACACTTTTGTTGTCTACAATTGCATCAATAGGAAAAGCTTGCACCACCATTGATGCTGTCTGTTGTCCAAATATTTCAAGCAACAAGTTTTGATGAAATATAGCATCTTCCAATCCCTCCTGAAGACTAGCTCTACACGATAACGCTCATAATTTTTCTCTTTAAACTCTGGAGGTTTGATCTTCACTGACATGGTGATTAACCTCTGCTACCATTGATAAATTTGACAACAATTTAGATTAACGCCAATCAGGGGACCAAGCCCACTATCGATTATATACACTAAAATATACAAAGCATATATGAATTAACAGTAGCTGCCCTATCACTACGATATGTGTTACTTTTTTTCATATCGTTTTTCTCTTCCAGATTAATCATCATTCTCGGCTTAACGTCCGTTTTCCATGCTAGCATGGGTTGGACGGGGTATATTAATGACCCTCTTCCAATCTGATCTAGACTGTGTTAGATCTAAACTCAACTTCCTCTGTATCAAGTCTGTCCTTATAACCTCCTGCCAAGTCTTTCTCGGTCTGCCTCTGGGCTTTGCCCCAGGAACTATCAAGTCTCTACACTTTTTTACCCAATTATCCTCCTCCATTCTTTCCAAGTGCCCCAGCCAATTCAATCTTCTTATCTGGATAACATCTTTAATTCTACGGAGACTTAGCCTGCTTCTTAGCTCATCTGAACTCTTTCTGTCTCTCAGACTGGCGTTACACATCCACCTAACCATTCTCATATCATTCCTTTCTAAACGGTCAAGATCTTCCTGCTTCACTGCCCATGTCTCACTACCGTACAACATAACACTTCTTACACAGGCCTCATACAACCTACCTTTTACCTCAATTGACAGGACTCTGCTAGTCAACAAAGGAAGTAACTCTCTGAACTTTTTCCAGGCAGAACCTATCCTGCAAGTAACACTTCTTCCAACACCCCCTTCACTGCCCAACATATCACCTAAGTAACAGAA
Organism: Hydractinia echinata; assembly: GCA_030067915.1. NCBI lineage: Eukaryota > Metazoa > Cnidaria > Hydrozoa > Anthoathecata > Hydractiniidae > Hydractinia > Hydractinia echinata. The sequence goes on along the minus strand of JASGCC010000015.1, from coordinate 429,997 downwards.
GTTCTCAACTATCTCTAACGAGCCACTGTTGTACATCATTAAAGCTGGAAATACTTCATTCTCTATAATCTCACCTTTGCAACGCTTGCATACAAACTGAATGTCAGCTCTTAACCTTCCACTTCAATGCTTCATAGTCGCTATAGGATTTTTCATCTTGACATAAGTAGTATTCCATGTTGAATTGAATCCGTAAGATCTATAGGAAAAAAGATGTTCTTGATCTGGGTAAAATGTTCAAAGTAAGCCTTAGGGGTTCCCCTTTTACAAGCTTTTCAAGAGTGTCCTTCTTTATTGACTCTGTCCTGTCTATTTAAATTTTGCTGAATTCTTTCATGGATGTAGTTTCCGTGTCTTTCTTCGCACACACGAAGCATTTCATTTTAGAACTTTACCATCTCTAAACTCACTCATGATTCTCACCAGCTCTACATAAACTGAATTCAATTTTTTATCAAATGAAATATATTCGAAAAGGGTTTTCACTACTTTTGAATGGAATGAAATGTATTCGAAAATAAATTCTAAAGAACTGCCAGGGCATAGATTGTATTGTTAGTAAATATAACATGCGGTCCTACCAGTGACATAGAAGGCGTGAATCTTAAATACATTAGCTCAATTATCAAGAAAAAATGTATACTGTATTGTGTCCTAGTGACATGCGGAACGCTAATCTCATATAAATGGGTTCAATTATTATTTGATAAATGATAATTCCATAATTGAAAAACAACACACTTTCGCTCATTGATAAAGTATAATAATGACGTATTATTATGCTTAAAAAGAGAATACAACTCGTTTCCAAGATAATATTTTTTTCATTTTCGTCTAAAGTAGAAAAAAAATTGTTAATAATTTATGTCACCTAAAATCATTTGAATGTTAAAATTGAGAACTTAAGAAAGTAGTAATTGAAACAGCTTTTTTCTCTTCGAAATAATTTTTTTTTTGAGAATGTTTTTTTATTGAACAACGATTACAATATCCAACATGAGAATAAAGTAATCTCACCAGCAGCGTCGCCATTCACGGTTTTGATTAACTGCAGATACTTAACATAAGGATGTTTATTGCTTGCAAAGCAATAACTGATGTTGCAGAACTGAAACATTGAAACTGATGGAAACAACTGTATAAGTTTTGTCCTCTGAATAAAATTCACTATAATAAAACGTTAAATAGAGACATTATTTCTATTGGAGAAATAAATTCTATTCCAACCTTTTTTATGATTGAATTAAATTGTAAACCAATATGGCTGCTGTAAACAATCATCTTGTACTTATAAAGGAATCAATTTTGTGGTACTTTTCTTATTTCTTCTTAAAACTCTTCTGAGACACAGTAGAGTTTTAAAAAGAAGTCTTTAATCTGTTAAACTTTGATGTTCCTGAATGTTATTTTTCACAAAGGTGTATATTTTATGCTTAGGGCGTTTACATGTGTACATTAAAATTTCTTGTTAGTGTTTGGTCTATATCAAATTGAAAACAATATACTTAATGATCACACACGAATACCAAGCATGAAAACAATCAAGAATCCAAAAATGTCACTTCTAACATTTAAGTAACTGCAAAAATTAGAAAAAACTAATAAACAGACACATAATTTCACGTGTTTTTTTTGCCTGTTGCTTAGCAACCAGATTGTCCTTCCAGATGGAACTAAATGATATGCTCTTACATTTTAGACTATCTATAGAAAAATGCAAGGGTATTTTTGGGCCAAAATTAGAGTTGATTTTGCCTAAAATCCAAGATCATCAATTTCTAACATTTATTGGATAAGTAACCTTGTGCAAAAGATAGTTTTAGCTAGCAACCAAACTGTTACTCATAGAAAATTTGCAATTTGCCACAATATGTACAAAATTTGTTGCTATTTAGTCTATTAATTTATATAACCCATATTTTCACAGCAAATCCATATTTCATGACACCATGATCACATGGTTGAGGAGGCTGTGGCTGTGGTGCCACCAACACTTTAGTAGGTTGCGCAACTCATAGTCTCCATTTCTGGTGTCATACCACATGCTTTTCAATTCGTGTGAGTAACATATTAGTTAAACTTGGTTTCCATTAAGGTGGAATCCTACTAATTAATTAATATTTCTGAAATAAACACTTTCCTATTGATTTTTCAGGCTTAAGTGATGCATAAGAATACAAAAAGCTGAAAAAAGAAAAAAAAACTTTGAAAAATCCATAATGGCGGTCTCGCAGTGGCAACCATGACCGTTTCAGAGGCATAACCGGTCAAAATAGTCTGAAAATTGGCAGGAACTTCAATCATATCATAATCTGTGATCTTATACTATTTGTATTGCCTATGTATAACAGTGTCCTATGTTTTTCAAAATCGAAAAGCGGCAAAATAATTTTCTTATAATTTCTTTCTGAATTTCCTCAAAAAAATATAACTGTAGCTGAAATGATTTACAAAATAGTATTAGATCATAGAATAAACATCAAAGAACAACCTCTGAAAATTTGAAGTCAAACGGATAAGCCGTCCAGAAATGACAGCCCGACCGGTCAGTGAAAAAAGTGAAAAGTGTCCGAAACCGTTAAAAAAACAAAACAATAAATTTTATACTAAACCAAATGAAAATAGCAAGCGCTGTCTTAAAACTCAATTAAACATGTTCAAAAACCACCAGCTTCATATAAAGTTCCTTCTGTTTCAATAATTTTGTTGTTTCGTCTTTTTTTTGAAAGTCGGAGGATCTTTCGCCGCTTTTTCACGGGAGATGTCGCTTTATACTCCGATAGCCGTTTCCGTTTACGATTAACGCTGCCACAGGATTTCATCATATAGAACTCAGGATTGATGTTGAGCAATTTCATGGTGTCTAAAGCCGCTTTTTGTCCATAATTGAAATGGCTGATGGCATCATACACCCCAAAACATAGTGTACGTAGGCCAACATGTGTCGATTTGGGCACGCGGTTCCAAATTGTACCGTTAAACGACTCATTGCAGTTCTGCGTTTTTCCATGCAGGCACTTCTTCAACATCTCTTCTTTACAGAGGTCCATGTAAATCGGGAGAACTGCTTTTCGAACTTCAACTGGTAATTCACCCTTTGACTTATAAAGATTAGTGTCGTTGATCTTGTCTTGTTGATACTGACACCAAGAGTCGTGGGATTTTGGACAAGAATCATGGTAATTAGAAACGTGAAACATGGACGCCAAGCACGATTTTCACATTTCATCAAGTTTACCGACATTTTGACGCAGTGCGATTCTAAAATAATTCTGCAATGTATCAATCTTGGCATCTGTTAATCTACCCCTACCTCCAAGACCTTTGGTATTCTTTTTGAGTTTACGAATTCTGTTACCTATTCTCTTTTGGTAGTGGCCGATGCATTCTTGTTTCTTCATAGGTTTTTCATCACCATAGATATGTTGAACAGCTGGGAAGGCTTTACTATCCCCATCTCCATAAAATTCTGTGTAGTACAAGCCGTGCTTTTCAACAGATCTCCCAAAGATTTTCAACGCTCCAGCAGTTTCCATTGCGGGTGACGATCCTGTGTAGTTTAAATTACAGTTGTGCGCTAACTTCCACAATTCATGGCTCTTCGGGTCTGTCTTGGCAATGTTCGCCATTCTTGTACAGCCTTTACAGCTTTTTGAGAGAATGGCTGTATCAAGCACCTTTCCTGAATCAATTGAGATTGCAGTGATGACACCAAGTGTCGAAGAAAATCCTTTGCGCTGCCATGTACTGTCCATTGATACACCGACGTCGGCTGATTTTTTACCCTTGCACAAAGATGCTGCTGCATCAGACATGCTTTTTTCAGCAATGCTTTTTGAAACACTTTTGATTCTGTTGGCCATTTTGTCATAGCCTGCCTTTGTCATTTGTGGGGGCATGTTAAAAAAACCACACAATTTTGTCAACAATGAAAATCCAATACCGATGTTGCGGAAACCATACACAGCTCTAGCATTCGCTTCCAAAGTAGGCATGCCTCTACGTTTACTATCCTTGCTGGTAGTTACAGCAGGAGAGGTGTTAAATTCATGGTCAAATGTACATCTATCACAATGAATTTTCAGACAAGACGAGAGTCCCTTCTTTTTCTCAGCAACCTCAGTCAACCGCATCGAACCAACATTAAAACAGCTTGGACAGGCAAGTAGCGCCAACACTTTCGACATTATGGTCATTTCCAGCAATCTGAATCCTGTGATTGATTGGTGTTCTTTCTGATCTATATCAATATCTACCACTTTATCAGATGAAGCAGATTTTGGAGCTGAGACAGTCCCCAATTCAATGTCAACAACTGGTTCGATATTCGACTCCGAAAAATTTCGACCGCCCTCTGCAGCCTCGACAACAGTATCTTTTCAGCTTTTTTCCCTTTATCTGTATTTCTCTTCTTTCTACCATACACTTTCTTACTCCTCTGCTTTGTACAACGTCCTGCATCACCCTTGTTCTTTCATCTTTCTTCTCCATTGCAATACAGCTAAACTTTCACCTTCCATCAGACACTAAACTAACCAAACCACTGATGTGAGGCTCTTACTTTCAAATTATGACAAAAAAATAAGTTTACAAGCCGTGTAGAAAGTACAGACCAACAATCCTGGGGCTATAGAATGGCCGTAAGACCCGCGCTTACGGCGAAAGACGATTCGCAGGTGTGGACAAACTTTTCGATTTTTTTTGCTTAAAATTTATGATTTTTATCCATACAGGGTGTCACATAAAGCAGAATATCTGACAACAGATGTTTTTTTAAGAATTACCGTAAGAACGTAATAGGAAACAAATAAGCAACGGGTTCAAGAACATATGTGCACAGTAAGAAACAGAGATGTGAAGAAAAACGAATTTGCGGACCACAGCTGGAGCAGAAGTCATCAGTTTAATTCAGATGAGAAGAAAATCATTGACAGAGAATCTAGAACAACGGCTAGGAAGATAAAAGAAACCATCAATAGTGTAGAATGTGAGAAACACATAAACAGCATCTTGTATCAACTTCCTGAGATTTGGTTACCAGCCCTACAGAAGAAGTAGTTATCTCCATCTAGGTCCGAAAAATGTTAATTACTGTAATTAACTGTAATTATCAGCTTGTTCCTGATTGGTTATTTTTATGAATTTCGATCCTCTGCAATTATATAAATACAGGCTCAACATCATTTTACTTTGCCTGATGATGGGAGAAGGGTCTCCCGAAATGTCGCCTACTAAACTATCATGTTCAAGAAATGATAAACTTTCCACAGTAAAATAAACCTGAGTCCATATCTTTACAGTTTAGAAAAATAATATAAGATGGCTAAAGTACGTTGCTTCCCCTAGGAGAACAAATACAAAGAAAGAGTGGTTTAATATCAGGAAAACTATGTTAAATAAAAGGTGTTTTTACAATATATCAATGTTTATCTCTTCTCTTCTATTTAACACCTACAACTGATGTGTAGCAAAGAGTATTCCCCTTTTTCTGCACTAGTCCTCTCCACCATGTCTTTACAACATTACACCTTTCCCTTGCTACACAATATACACGTAGTCTGTATATAAAAACAACAGAACAATAACAGACAATGTTCATATTTTCATATTTACACATGGATAATGTTCACTACTTCCTCCATTGGTGACCTGGTCTCCTAGTTCTGATGAGATAAACTTTGCGATGTTGGACAAGCAATGTAAGGTGTTTGAATGAGGTTTGTTTTCTGGCTGTGGTACTGGAGGCTGTGACTCTATGGCGATATCTTCCTCCTCTTTGACAATGATGGGAGTAGGTGCAGTTGTCAAGATGCTTTTAAGATGAGTTATATTCTTGTGATGTTTAATAAGTCAAGTTGGGTTGGGTTGCTTGACAATGACACGGTCTCCTTTACATAGCGATAGTTCTTTCGTGTGTCGACGTTCATCTGCTTTTACTGTTTGTTTCTTATTTTACAACTTTGTCATTGTCAGTGGCTATTTGTTGCTTGTTTTCGTGTGTTGGTTTGTTGTCTATTGATGGTATTGAATAATTTATTTTCTTTTTAAGCATCCTTTGTAAAGGGGCGACTTTAATGGTACAATGAGGTGTTGCGAGGTAATCAAGTAAATATCTGTAAACTGTCTGTTAAGTTTAGCTGTCCTCATGATTTTATTAAAGGGCTGCATAATCGCTTTACTTCTGTGTTTGCCTGTGGCCATAGCGGAGTGATGCATCTGTGCTTTATTCCCCTTTGTTTGAAGTAATTTGAATGGTGCCCCATTGTCAGATATAACGCTCTTAGCTTGGCATGTAATGCAATTAGAAATTTTCTTTTCAACCATATCGTCTATTCCTTTGAAATACATTTTCAAGAAAAAATTTAAGGATTTTGTGTTTTAGATTGGCTAAAACAGCCTTCATTTTAGAGACACCATTTTGTTTATAAATAAGTTTTGATTATTAAGTATTTATTCATACAAGATTTATAATCAAACGCAAATTGATATTGCCAAAACTGAGTAAACCTGTCTTTTTATAATAATAAAATAAAAAATAACAATAAAGAAAATGATGCTCAAATATCTTTAATAACTCAAATTTAAAAAATAGAATATAAACTGTCTTGTATTTCTATAGAAACCGTTTGTGAAAAATAAAACTGCTTATCAAAAAGGTGTTAATTGAACTAATCAATCACTGAAAATATTTGCGAATGTCATTCTACGTTTGTTAGCTGCTGCAAACTGATCTACAACTTGATCTGGATTGACATTGACATCACGGTTAAACATAATAACACAGAGACTGTTTAAAATCTCCTCTGTCATGGTATTTCGCATTCATGTCTTAACACGTTGCAAGCCAGAGATGCTCCTCTCACACGAACATGTGGTAACAGGTATAGTGGCAAAAATTCTTATACCCTCATAGATGGATGGAATTATGAATTTATCTGTATGATTTAGAAGATCTTGTAAATTGGTAGGCAATACTCCAGTGAATGTTCTCCATTTCACTTTCCACATATCAAGCTGAGCATATAAATTGCTTAAAGCAGGAATATCATTACGATACTTTTGAACAAACTTTTCAAATTCCACTTTCCGTGTTGGTTGATCATCTACAAGAACACGACCCTCATCAGAGAGAACTGTAGCTGGCATAATACTGAAACCAGAGTAAACAACAACGAGTTTATCAGTCGAAAATTTAGTATGCAGTTCTTGAATTAAATGATCAAGAAATGGAATATTGAGACTTGGGTTAAAAAAAATTCAGGAAAACGTCCAACGTTATCCTGTTCAGTTAAAATACTCAGCAATTTTATTTTGCAGCGTAAGTTTTCATAACAGTAATAAAAGTGGTAGCTGCCTAACTGCATTAATTTAGCATAAGAATTAAGAATTGTGTTGCAGCCAAACACAGTGCATTTGGCTACTTTCACTTGTTATCCAGAGGTAACTAAAGGAGCTAGCTTTTTAACAACTTTAACATAAAAATAAGTAATATTGGCTAGGATAAAAAGCTGTTATACAAACTGAATAGTAATAACTAAGGGTAGCTAGCTAGGTGGCTGTAGAATGATCCTTAAAAATCTTCGTTCCTAGCCAAAAATCCTAAAAACGGTGCGTTTAAGATTTGTACATGGCTAAAAAACGTGATAATATATTTATCTTAACATGTAAAAACATATAGAAAACAAATATTACAAAATAAAAAGGTTTTAGAAGAACAAAAAGGTCAAACAGACCTAGAACCTTCACTGACCACGACCACTTTCAAAACCAAAATAGCCTTCGTCATCATGTTCCTTCATTGGCATTGCTAGGCCGCGAAAATCTTGGATTGGTTTTTCAAAAAATCAGGCATTTTGATTGGTATACTACGTGCAAGCGGTCAAAACAAAGTAATAAAACTGTCAGTAAAACTGTCTTATTTGTTTTCTGTGGCTCCAGAGCGAAATTGGCGATTGAGATCACGGGGGGTAATTATTATTAAAAATGGCGTATTTAAATAATGCATTCATTTTAATCACTTAATTTATTTTTTTAATTAAGGTTAGTAAATTAAAATAATTAAATTATTTAAGGAAATTAATTAATTTCCTGAATATATTTTAATCAATAATAAGATTTTTGATTAAACAACCCCCTGGTTTTTAAAAATCGGTAGCCATTTTGCGTGATAGATGGACAGACGACAGACGTATACGGGCATTATAATATAGATTCTTTTACTCCATTACTCAAATAATTATCCCTATGCAATTGAATGCTGCATCGACGCTTCACTGATTCTACGACATCAAGGTCAGATGCAACACTGTGTAGTTTCAAAGTAAGACCACGTGTGTAACCTAGGATTTTTTGAACAATGACGAATACTGCAATAAATTCAAATTGACATATGCCTAGAAGAAGTGGTCTTGCAGCATCCATGTTACTACGACTAAATTATTTGTCTGTGTTTTGTCTTTGATTTTCTCCAAGGTGAGCATGACATGGCAATAAATCACAGAAAGAATCAATTCCGTCTAATCTAGCTACCCATCTTGTATGACAAATATTCAAGACTACAGAATGGACAATTTCTCGTGATACAGACTAGATAGATAGATAGATGTGCATATTTTACATGGCTAGCCTCACAAATATCGAGGGATATACACTGTCTATTATTTCCAGGCCATGGCCTAGATGGAGAGTCCTAGAGTATTTAATGCTCATTTTGAGCTACGCAGACCCAATTAGGGCCTGCGCTCTACTAGACAACTCCCGGCAACATCCAACGGCCCACACAGTGTGCCATCTCCCCAATTTCCCTCACATGGCTTGGGTTAACCCAGGGCTATGGTAACATTCACTCGCCCATATTAAATCGCTGTCAAGAGGAATCGTACCCCGGTCTCCCGCACAGAGTACGAGAGCTATAACCACTAATCTACGGCGACTCATGACACTTTTCAAGACATAGGTTCTAACAGGTGAACAGTAAAAAAATAAAGCCACTGCTTGAAACTGTGCATCATATCAGCAACCATTGGAAGCTTATGACCAGCTGCGACACACAAATTTAATCTGTGGGATGCACAATGAACATAAATTGCTTTAGGAAAGCGATTCTTTATTAATGTTGAAGGTCTTGAACATTTACCAGCCATCGCACCTGAGAAAAATAATAATAAAAAAATAATAAAAAAATAATTTAGCCTACAACATGAACATGTTAATTGCTATAAGATTATTAATAAACCTGCTCCATCATAGCCTTGTCCTCTACAATTATCCATGTTTAAGTTATTTTCTTCTATAGAGTCAACAATGGTGTTTGACAGTCCTTGACCAGTTTACATTCTGCCATCTTGATAAAAGTTTCTCTAATGTTATCTTCACTGTCAACATATCTTAACACAATTGGCATCTGTTCCTTATTGCTTATATCCACTGCTTCGTCACCAAGAACAGAAAAATATTGTGAATGTTTAATTTGTGCAACTACTTGGAGAACAATGTTTTTTACAATCAAAAATAACCTTTAATTTTGAATGTTCTTAGACGGATGCGTTGCATTTTTCACACAGTTACTCAAGTGTTCTTTCAATACTGGACATTCTAACTCTACTGCAAGTTTTACAAGGGCCAGAAAATTGCCAGGATTTAAATTAGTTGGTGAATTTTCTTGAGATTGATACTGTGCAGTTGGGTCAGTCTCATCACGACCTCTAAGTGAAATGCATTGTTGAGCCATCATGATAAGAATCTTGATTAGAGACTTCTGCACTTCATGGTTCTTAGTTACTTGCACATGCATAATATTATTCAGTCGCCTATCAATTCTTGTTACCAACAATGTCATTGTAGATCGATAATTTGCTGTATCAACAACCGACTTTTTATGATATGGTTGTGCTTTTCACATAGTGCTTTTGCATTTTTCCAGTCTGTGAGTGGTGCCTTTTACACTTCTTTCATTTTACCAACACTTTGTGAATTACAATGGAACATCACACAATTTATATAGAATGCTCCATCATGAAGTTTTGAGTAACATAACCAAGAATGTATAAAACGTCTATTTGATTTTGATGCTAAAAAAACAAAATTCTCATCTGGTTTCCAAACAGAATCTAGAAATGTTTACTTGTCAACATCTTTCATTTTTAAAACATTTTTTACTAAATTTCCTATGTCGAATGCATCAATACTTTTATTATCTACTTCAGGAAATTGTAAACTACCAATTTGTGTTGAATTATCAATGTTCGTCACATTTAACAGATCAGCTTCAATAATATTAGCAACTTCAACCACCTGAGCTTTAACCTCATCACACTGCTTTTCAGGTCAACAGAAGGCTCAACAGTCAAATAATTTTGTACAACACTAGTCTCACTAAAAATGATATACCTGACAAATTTCGACTGAAGTAAGTCGTAATTGATTTTCGGACAACACAACTGTTTTTCGCAATTGTTTGGTAACGTCGACAATTTTTTGCCGATGTGAAATAAATTGAATTATAAAAGCTGTAGAACATGATTCTAAAAACTAAAACTTATATATACCTTAGGCTTGGCTTAGGTATATAACTGGCTATAAATTTTCAACAGTATTGACAAATATTGTTTGTGCTAGTTCATCAGTCTTTAAAATACATGGTAACGATGGTGAAAATATTGATTTACTTTTCCAGTGTCTTTCTAACCGACATTGAATGCTCTCTTTTTGCAGTAATATGTCTTTAAAATTCATGTTTCTTCTAGCTGACTACTAAATAAATATAACAGGAGCTATTCTTGAACAAACTAGCTGCCAAAACAATTGTTGCTAGACTGGATTTACAATCTGTAGCTAACTATATATTTTGTAAGCCACAACATTAGAACGACAGTTGTGTACAAACCTAAGGCGGATTTCCACATAACGAAATTGTTTGAATTGATAGCTAGCAAGCTATTCTCTTTTACCTAGCTAAGCAAGCTGAAAGTGTCTTTACATATCTGTGCAGGCTACCTATAGGTAACTATCTTTACCTTACCCTGATCAGAGACTTGACTTAGTCTTAATAATCAGCAGTCAGCAGCTATAGCTAGCTACAGTTAGCTAGCTTTTTAGCTTTTTCCTTATATACTGCTAGACAGCATAGCTATAGCTAACTAGCTATACATGCTTATCTCAGTGATACCTATAGTTTTTGAAGCAACAGGTAGAGATAGTGTATATTCCAAAATACCAAGCTGCTGCTGCTAACCATGCTTGCAACGAATGAAACGATAGAGAACCATGGTTATTCACTGAACTTTCAAGCCTACTTGCGAGTTAAGATTAAGCCTACTTGCGAGTAAAAAAGAGCAGGCAACCAGACTGTGCTTTTCCGAATTTTCAAGCCTTCAAGATTTCACAGTGTGTTATCGGTTACCAAAAACATTTTTCCAGGCTTGATCCTACTTGTGAGTTCCGGGATGAGTTATATTCTTCTCGGAGGTCGGGGTACCTCCGGTGGCAGGTTTGCACATCTTGATATTTGTAAAAAATCGGGCGAAATGGTTAAGGGGCGAATGCAACATCGACCCTAGAGCTTCGAATGCGCAAAAAAAGCAACCAACGGTATATCTTGTGCGCTACTTTATTGTACTTTAAACCAGCGATATTTAAGATTGACATATACAGGAATCTGATGATATACAAGATTTTGATTGCACTTTTTAATGTAGGCTTTAGCCTACTTTGCCTATAGCTGGATCCGACCCTATTGCTGTTGTTATCAGCTGCAGCGCCAGGAGTTGCATCTGGTGTAGAAGGAGACTGACTACCATTATCAATACCAAGCTTTTTTCTGAATCGCCTAAGTTGCTTCCTTTCACGATCTTCTTTCTTTTTAAGTTCTTAAAGTTCTGGATTCAGTAATTTTACTTTTACGCGTTTTTTTTCTTTTCTTTCAGCGTCATTTTTGCGATAAATTTCACGATGTTGTTGGCATATATTCAGGTGGGCTGAAACACCATAACAACTACTTAAATAAAAACTTCAGAAAATATGCAGTTATCTCCTAAACCCAAATTTAACGTAAATTGTGATGTTCAATTAAAACAAATTAGAATTAGAAAAATTACTAAAATTGCTAAATTTGTGACTTGCAAACATGGTTAAATGTTTGCGATTTAAGTATGAAAGAATGTTTTTGTTTTCAACTAAAATTGCCACAGTAAACAAAAATCGGCCCTGTTATAAAATGTTGTACTTGTTGGGTATCTTTCCAAATTTTTAAGTAGCTTTGATTTCAATATTGATAATCTAAATTGCAGTAATGACCATTCTCCCAGCATAATAATTAATTTCATATTGATGAAAATCAAAATGTTATATTCTATGTTATACTATATTATATGTTAAAAAGTTTGCAAATTGTAAGAAAGTAACTCAATCATAAATTTAATTTTTTTGGAAATTATATTTTGTAAAATTTGTTTTGTTTTAGCTTTCCTATTTCCCCACTAATAAGATTGCTATCATGTTCTGTGTTAAGTGCATATGTTAATGTCATTTAAATTACAAAATATTTTGTGTTACATTTACACGCGCAGAAGTAACAACTGTAAATTAAGCTGGGTTTCCAATGATATTCACAACAAATCTAATAGAATTTTGATCTGTGCTGGTTTGTTTTGATTTAAACTAAAAGTTAAAATCATTTCAACTTTTCTATTGGCACAGGAATAAAAATGAAATACAAAATAACGAATAGCTGAATGAAGTATTATTTTTTGCCACTCTCTTTAATTTTTAATTTTTTATTTTTTGAGTAGATATTCAGCTTTAAGAAGTTGTGTGCGTCTCTGTTTAAAGCCTTTAATTAGTTTTCAGTAGCATCATTTTGTTTAATTATTAAGATGTATGAGAACTGTATTAATGTATTGATTTGTCTTAATAAAGTTAACTGATCTGAAAATTGTCAGCCCATGTAAAATCCACTGCAATTGCTATTTTGTGCATCCTTTGCATAAACGACTTATACCAGAATCTAAAATAAAGCATGATGCAACCATTTTGAACAGATAAATTACAGATTTTATAGTACTGTGCTTTTTAGTGACCTGACAGAGACCTAGATAGATAGATAGATAGATGTGCATATTTTACATGGCTAGCCTCACAAATATCGAGGGATATACCTTGTCTATTATTTCCAGGAGGGGCCATGGCTTAGATGGAGAGTCCTAGAGTATTTAATGCTCATTTTGAGCTACGCAGACCCAATTAGAGTCTGCGCTCTACTAGACAACTCCCGGCAACATCCAACGGCCCACACAGTGTGCCATCTCCCCAATTTCCCTCACATGGCTTGGGTTAACCCGGGGCTATGGTAACATTCACTCGCCCATGTTGAATCGCCGTCAAGAGGAATCGAACCCCGGTCTCCCGCACAGAGTACGAGAGCTATAACCACTAATCTACGGCGCCACTGACAGACACTGTTTTAATTGATTTCTTTTTGAATAGACGAGAAAAACACGATTGGATGGAAAAGTAGCACTGATTACAGGTTCGTTTCTTTGTTCTGGTAGTTAAAAGCACTTTTAACATGTAATGTTTATTTATTTTCATTTTCCATTTCTTACTGTTGAGACAAGTAGCTTGGCTTCATTTATACTTGAAAGCTATGACTACAATGTGACCAACAATTTTTGGCTACTTGGGTCAAGTACTTAAAAAAAGGCTTACTACGGAATAGTTCTTTAAAATTTTTTGAAACGTAACGTCTAGGAATAATTAAAAAACACAGGGAAAATGAAATTTGATATTTGCCGGTCTGTTTGCTTTCTGCCAAGTGATAAGTTTTGAAGTGTAATCCTATGAATGTTTGTTTATTGTAGTTGCCAAAAAAATAATATGAAATGCTTAAATGTTTTTTGTGTATTAGAATGGGTTTGTTAAAATGAACTCATAAATTCTGCATGGATTAAATTTGTTTCTTATAAGTTGTGAAGCTTGAATTTAAACAAAATTGACAAATTACTTTATGATTTTTTGTTTACAGTGATGTCAGACATTATCATATAGGTTCCAGTGCTGGTATCGGTGCTGCAACTGCTGTTTTGTTCACCAAACTTGGAGCAAAAATTATTCTAACTGGAAGAAATGCTGAAAACCTTAAGAAAGTGTCAAAACAATGCCAGGATGTTGATAAAAATTGCGAGGTGAGAAAACCAACCAGCCAACTTTTGCATGGACTTTTTCTCGAACTAATATACATCTCTATAATAATATAATAATACGCTAAGTGTGTCCGTCTGTCTGTCTGTCTGTGACAGGCAAAGTGGATGTGTTCGTTTTCCTTTAATGTTGCCGAAAAATGCATGTCTAATATGGTAAATTTCTGGCGTTACGGCGCGACGTCAATAACACTACTTATCCGTCAATATCCTATATTAAATTAATGAAGCCATTACAGTGCACCTAAAACTTTGAGGGCAAATAACTTGGAAACGAGGTGGTGACGTCAATGATTTTTCACCGCGTGGGTAACTAGGGACCACCTAGGACCAATTTGGGTAATTTTCCCAAAACTGGGTCCCCGAATCCGTTTCGGAATGGACGGGTTAATGACGTCATCAAAAAACCTTCAAACCCTAATATCTCTGCAACCGTTTGTCAAAAGTACGTGATCCTATACATTTTCTTGATAGGTAACAGGTATACAAATTTCTAAAAAAAAAATTTTGGGTTTTGACGGGCCATTGCTGACGTCAGCAAAATTTAATCCTTAACTGCTCATCAAAAGCACATGATCATATACATTTTCTTGATCAGCGCTTTAAGCTCTACACAATAGAGGCAACGTGAAAACAAGCTTCTGAATTATTTTTTTTTGTGGATGGGTTGTTGACGTCATCAAAATTCAAATAACGCTTCTTTTTCAATTTTATCCTGCCTTAGTGGATTTTTCCATGGGCTTTATCGACTAGTATACATTAATACATTGAGAAATGCTTATGCTCTGAATAGAAAACACTCAAATGATCTTACTGATGTCAACTTCCCTTTGTCTTAGTAAAAAAGGAAGGAGGTCGTTACCTTAGTCCATGAAATATGAAGAAACTTTAAAAGTTTAAACAATTTTTTTAAAAGCAAATTTGGGTAATTTCATTCCTACTGATTAAGTTTAAAATTCGAATTTAATTGTTCTATTTTCTAGCCATTGGTTATCTGTGCAGATCTATTAAAAGAGAGGGATACAGAAATGCTGGTTAAAAATGCAATAAAGCATTATGGGAAATTAGATATTCTGGTACGATATTCTTTATTTGCATTATGTATGTCTGGAAGTTATATTGCATTAATCTTTTGTTTAATGTGCCCAATAAAATTAAAGATATATATTTTTCCTGACTTAAGGAAATGTACGATAAAAGAAATATTAAAATACACCTGATTTTTTGCATTCGTAAGTTCAAGTTACATCCAACTTAAAGAAAAACTTGAATCAAGAATGTTTTGGTAATTTGTTGGCAATTGCTGAGTGCCAATGGCTGCTTATTTTATTGTTTAGGTAAACAATGCAGGAATCTTGGTGCCATCAGGCTCAATTGAGAATTCATCTTTAAAAGATTATGACAAGCAAATGGATACAAATGTTATGTTTGTCAGTGGTTAATTAATTTTGTCATGAACCAGAACTACTTCAGTGTGTTCACGTTGAAATTTAAAAAGAAATGTTTTGGGGAAGATGGGGAAGATCCTTCAGCATTCAAATATATTTGCCAGCTAAAGTTAAGGAGGTCAATAACATCAAGAGTTTTTTTCTTGCCAAAAAATATTTATTCAAATTATAATGGTTTGTTTATTTTAACTAGCTATATAAGTAAATGTGAATTCGTTTTGAAAAAAAATAAAATGAGATAAAAACTTAGTACGAGCTTCATCTCCCGACACTTAACACGAGCAGTATTAGAACAATGAGTAATTGCTATTTTCTTTTGTGTTTGTTTTTGTGTTTGTTTTTGTGTTGTGTTGTGGTGGAACAATCAAACATTAATGCAGAATGAAATAACTTGTCAACTAATTCTTTGTATAGATCTGTTTTTTATTTGACAACTTTAGCAGTTCCACATCTGGTGGCTACCCAAGGTATGTAAGTAAAACCATTTTTTATGGGTAATATACAAATTAGCTGATACTAAGTTATGTGCTTCTAATGTTAGGAAATATTGTTTTCGTTTCAAGTGTTGCTGGTATGAAAGCAGTAAGTTTTCCAAATTCTTTATTAATTCTAAAAAAATGTTTATTTACCAGTCATTAACCTGTAGAAAATTTCATGGAGGTCCTCTGTCAATCATATTACTGGAGTTGTTATATCCTTAGCGCAAGATAGCGATTTGCTATCTGCCATCCCAGACCTAAGCAACCAGAATGACACAACCAAACCACTCGCGTGCACCACACAGAAGTGTGAGCCAATATGTTTCATTATTGCAATTAATTTGAACCTTATTTTAAAAACAGTAGTATGAAAAACCAAAATAATGTTTAATTTTGTGAGCCGTGCATTAATTCGTCCTGAATCTGTCTGTTTACACTTCAATGTTTTACTTACATTACCCTAAAAATTGGAAGCCATTTTAATTTCAAAAATCCACTGAAATTCGCCTGTCATACATTTTTTGCTATTTGATAGAGAATAAAGTAATGATTTACTCTGTGGGGAGGTTTTAGCTAAATTGGAAAAATATATAGCATCGTGTCAACCATAACCTTGCAGACAGAGAGACAAAATGTGAGATTAATATAAGAGGTTTTTAACTCCTTAATCCTTCCACGAATTGAAACAACTTCAAATCTTTATTCGATTGATTTAAAAAATTCTCTTTAAAACATTCTGAGTTGTGAAAAATGTGCTGAATAGGTAAAAGAAGCCTAATGTTAATACAGTAGAATCAAAAGTGTTCTTAATCTTAACATTAGAAAAGTTAATTCCCTCAGTTTTGTATACCTGCTGAATATCTTAAATCTTCACTTTCATTTTAATAAAAAGAGTATTCCCACTAATGTTGCGATCCTCAATAATTGTGTTATAAGTGTCATTAATTAATTTTAGTCAGATAACTTCGTTGTATACTGTACATCAAAAGCTGCTATTGATCAGTTGACAAGATGTACAGCATTAGATCTTGCATCAAAGCAAGTTCGTGTTAACAGTGTCAACCCAGGGCTCATAAAGACTGACGTTCTTAAAACAGCAGGATTATCTGAGGAAGATAATGAGAAGGTAACTTTTGAGTGGTCATGTATTGTTGTCACTTTGTGTTCGTTGAATTTTGACCTAAGAATAATACGAAATAGTTTTTTTTAAAATTGAAAAAAACCTATTTCGTTTCTACTAGAATGTTTGATTTGAAACCACATTCACCATTTTATTATTGTTGCTTGCTTTTTTTCACAAACTTGTACGGTTATGATTCATTTTTATCAAAACACGTTTCTAGTTTGTTTTATTGTTTCTTCAAGATTTTTGAACATGCCAAGAGAGTACATGCATTGGAACGTCATGGTGAACCAGAAGAAGTTGCTAATGTAATTGCTTTTCTTGCATCTGATGGAGCATCATTTATTACTGGTGCAACTATACCTGTCGATGGTGGAAGACATGTCATGGGTCCAAGATAATTTATTTGTTAGATTTAAAGGGGAAACATTTCTTTTTTTCTTTACTTTGCACTTTCTATTTTTTGATAAATGTAAGCTGGAAGACCCAGTGTAGCATGTTGTATGTAGCAAAACAGGATAGCTAATTTTTTACCTGCTGTTTCAGACCATAAAACCAAAGCATTTTTTGGTTCCTATAAGCAACAAAAAACCTTAAAATATATATATTTAAGATTTATATGTAGCCAAAATAGGTAAAGAGTTGAAGGGGAAAGACGTAAGGTATGACATGACTACTCTTGGCAGTTTTGAAGTGACATTGCAATTTTTTACTGTTGTATTATTTACAAACTTGGTGCCTCATTAGCAGTAACTGGCGGAAAACGTCAAAAACCCACATGACATGGAAATAATTTTGCAGTTTGAGATTTTTTTTGCACAATTTCATTGTTATTTTTGTAGTTTTATATTTATATAATATACATACAAACATTTTGTTGCTATCTTAAGGAAATGTTTTTTTTTACTGTAGTTCCTCCAGATTTTTAAAGTCAAATGTCAAATAAGAAATAATACTTTTACGGAATTTAATTTCAAGAATGACAAAAACCTGTCAATTGTATTATTATCCAATACTTTTCTGTGCTGACTTTATTGGAAGAGAAAGATACAGAAGTATTGGTTAGGAAAACAATTAAACCTTACAAAGATTTCATCTAAGTATTTCTTTCCAGTCAATACTAAAATATTACTAGACAACCCGACTAGTTTTGTTCTTTTTTTAATCTGGGATGTGTTGATTAGGTGGGTTGACTCGGTTCATATAATATCAGTGCCAGCTTGCAAACGCTTGCGTATTGTGAACTAAAATAAACAAAAAAACAATAGTATTGATGCTTTAAATGTTTTTATCAGTTTTGTTTTGTCAGGAAATATGTCAGTATTTTCTGTATAGAGTGGTTTTTTGTAAACAAAGACGAAAACAAAAAACCTTACACTTTAATTCATAATACTCCAAAATAATTTTTAATTTTATTTTGCTAGTTTACACAATTTGTTCAAAAAGTAAACACACTTTATTTCATCCCAACAGCAGTATAAGTCTTCTCCCAGGTTAACTTTTCCCTTGACCTGGATAATTACATGAATAATCCATGAAATTATTTTGGACGTTGACAGCCCCGGCAGAGAACACCACTGACATTTTTTAATAATGGTAAGGAACCATCTAGGCATTGTGTTTGCATCTGGTAGGTAGTGTCTAACATACGCACAATACATTGGTAAAACTGAACGTACATTGTATGAAAGAACCTTAGAACATGCATGGAGTGATAAAAATAGTGCGATACGTAAACACATCGATACATGCAATGGCGTTACTCACATAATTGGTATTGCCAACTTGCTTTATGACGTCATGCTAGGGACAATGAAGTCCGATTATCACACATAAATTGTATCTAATCAAACGTTAAAGTTATAGATCGCAGCGATAATTGGAACATTTTGTTGATAAAAGAAGCGCTGTATATCAATCAATTGAGGCCTCTAAAGAACTATCACTATTTTAATATTACATAAATAACAGCCACTTGTAAAATTTTTATTCTCTGATGATGACTTGAACTATAGTCGAAATATTAGAAACTACAAAAATTTGTTTTATTTATGATCTGGCTAACGTGATTTAAATAAAATGACTTTATTCGAACTTTCTTTTTTACTTTTTCTGTTTAAATTGTCATATGGCTCAAAATTTTGTCATGTTTGCATAACAGCTGTTCGAAAACGTATAGCTACAATAATACCATGATTTTTTTGGTCCTTCTGTGTATATATCAGTGTTTCTTCATAAAAAAATACGTTCTTTAAAACTAAAACCCTGAAAGTATTCTAAAAAATATATATATTATTTTTTTAAAACATTTTAAGACTACTTTACCTTATTTAGGGTGCCTGAAAAAGATATCCCCAAAATCGGACCAATGTTTTAATTTTCCTGGATCAGCTCCTGATCCAGCTATAGTCATCTTGATATATTTCTTTTATGTAAGGATTTTTGGAACTAAAATCTAATTTACACATATCAATAAAATTAATAATAGCCGTATTTTGTCTGTCTGCAAGATAAACGTTGTGTAACGGTATCACGGAATAGGATATACAAAGGACAGGCGAACCCATGGATTTATCCATGGGATACAAATTGGTTAAATTTTAAAATAACTAGATCACAACTTTTTAACCACTACAAGTCTTGTATTAATTTTCCCCTGGTGATTCCTTTGACCACTGAAAAAAATAACTGCAAATATTTTTTAGATAAAAATAACAAAAAATGACAACACGTTTAGATGGAAAAGTAGCTCTCATCACAGGTAATCCATTAGCTGAGTAGTTTACAACATTTGTACTCAGTAATTCAAGTTATAAAACAAAGTTTTGAGAATCTGGTGCTATCAACTATACCTCTTCACAGTTTAAGTTCATTTTTGTATTCAAAATTAGAAAAAAACACAATGAATGTAGTAAGGCTTTGACCGTACAAATATTTTTTTTACTTTATGAGAAGCTAATTACTTCGCGGTTTGAAAATTTGGTTGGCTATTAGCAAAAATCCAACTTAACGTAAAGGAATTGTAAATACTTGCAAACTAAAAAATATTTTCACTTTTTCTTATTGTCAGAGCCTTCATAAAGGTGATATACGATTATATAGGGCTAAGCAAAGAATGACTCAGCTGTTTTTTTCAATTGAATGTTTACAAATTTCTGCACAAGACAATATGTGTTACCACAATAACAACAACCACACAGGAATTTCTTGGAAGTCCCTGCTTTAGAAAAAATGGTAGGCACAAGTAAGCTACCACGCCACAGTCTAGCTTTTCTTACAAGGCAGTCTATCTTATCCACAAAACTTTTTATTTACTCATAAGTAAGCTAAGTTTATATACTGCATAACCTTTTGTGTCAACAGAAGTAATTTAAAACATGTGAACATGTGTATATATAGCTAGCTGACTAAATAACAAAATATTTTGAAACTTTAGAGCTTAGTTATCTATTTCACAAATTTCATTCATCGTAAATATATTCCATATGCAAAGTTATACTACATTCATAATGTGATACATTCCTGTTCTTTGTGTAATTACCCGCGAAATAAAGCTCTGTGTCGATTTTATCATTTTCGTTCAGCCTGTTTGCATCATGCTGTCATTTTAAAAACTTTAAATCTCACCAGCAGATCATGTGACTATGAACATTGTTTAGTTGAGTGAACCCCGTTGCTGACATCAGCATACTGAGACTTTAATGCTATGTATCATCGCATATTATCTTTAATTCAGTTTTTGCTGTTCTCTATAAGAGTAACACAGGAAAGGTATATTCAACTAATGTTCGACTGAGGCGATAAGCTTGTATGTATATATATTACTAGTATATATTACATGTACCAGTTAACTGCTGGTTTTCTTGGCTTATCCTTCTTACTATTATATCTACCCAGATATATAATACCACTTTTGTTGTTTAGGTGCCAGTTCAGGCATTGGTGCTGCAACTGCTGTGCTATTTACAAAACTTGGTGCTAAGCTAGCCTTAACTGGCAGAAATGATGATAAACTGCTGGAGACAGAAGCCTTATGTAAAGAAATTGATAGTAAATGCGAAGTAATAACGAATTTTTAGTTAGCCTTTTATCGTTCAGTTCTAACATTTTATGTCTATATCAGGAAACTAAACAGTAAATTGTCATTTTAGCCATTGCTCATCTGTGCTGATCTATTAAAAGAGAAGAATACAGAAATGGTGATGGATATGACAATACAACATTACAGAAGATTAGATATTTTGGTATGACACACTTATACGGTTGATGTTGTGCAACAAAGTATTAGTATTAGGCATTTTCTTTTTATTCATTTCCAGGTCAACAGTGCTGGTACGCTAGTGGCTGGGGGGATCGAGGACACACCTTTGGAGGATTATGATGAACAAATGGCTATAAACGTTAGGTAAGTATTAACAAAAAGATTGTTTTCTTTGTGATTGCTTACTTTGGATAACCTGTCCAGATTCCATCAAGACTGGTATTAAACTTTAAAGGTTGCATAGTGGATTTCAATTTGCCTAATTGTTTTGAGTGCTCGACTTTTTCAGATAAAAAAACTTAAGATATTCCTGCAAATTTTGTATTATATCAAACTTTAAATTTGTTGATTCGCTTAAAAAAATTTTTAGGTGGCGATTCACTTGAACAAATCTTTTTTTGTTTTTCTTACATTTTTGTAGTTTGGAATATGTTGCAGATTTTATTAAATATAATCCTTTTTATTAAAAATCTTTTATGTAATAATCAGTTACGTACATAAAACCATATTGCATGACATGATAATATCATACCCCCCTCAATATCAGCAACCTTTTTTGAGTTGTCATTCCTTAAAAATTATGTGACTGGTTTATTATGAAACCGTACTCTGAATGCTCTACCAAACTAACCAAATTTTTGTTAGGGTAGAATATTTTGACATACGGACTAAGATCCATGAAAATAGGGTAGTTTTAATGTTAAATTATCGCAATGGTACAAATCTTTCTTTTGCTCACCCTTAGTTAATAGTCTTCATGTGGTGAACATAAACTGATACACTAAAAACTGGTCATGTAAATGTAACCGATTGATTAATTTATTTATTTGTTAGGTTTTGTGTATACAAAACATCTATTAAAAGTAAATGACACTTCAGATATTTAAATTTGTTTAGATCTGTTTTCCACTTAACCACTCTTGCTATTCCGCATCTAATCGAGGTGCAAGGTATGTATTGCATTGATGGTTGTACACTCCGCTAAGAAATCAGCAGTTATAAGCGACTGTGAAATTTTATTCTAGGAAACATTGTATTTGTATCAAGTGTGACGGGTTTACGCGCAGTAAGATTAATATTTCATTATTGCTTTTTTCCCTTTAAAATATGTCTCCGTTCATATAAGTATTTGTCACAAGTTTTTCTCGTGTTTTATTAGCACATGTTTGGACTACCACAGTATTCTAAATTTATAAGGAATAAAAGAAAGTGGAAAGTTCTTAAAGATAATTTTTTCCTATATATACTGAGGGTGGCACTTGAGGGCTAAAATATGCTGATATCAACAGCAAAAATCTGAAAATCATAAGTCAGAACCACATTATTTCAAAATTACCCAGGGTTCCTCAACGTTGTTCATCGTATTGGCTAGCGCTAAATCTTGTGAAAGTGACACAGCTAAACATCGCAGTTGGAAGGAATTATGACTTGAATTGAAGAAAATGCAAAGAAATGCTGTGAGTAGTGCAAGTGAAAGAAGAGGAAGTTTTGAACAATTTTTTTTAAATTGGATTTACAAGACCCCACAATGTCTGGTGAAAAGGGATGGACACACCTGGATAATATTTATTTCGTGATTTTGAGCGACCTAGTACCATGCCACCCCAGAGGCACATTTGTTATTAGATTATAAAGTGATGAAGTATATATAAGTAGCTATGTACATTATGTTTATGTAGCTAGCTACATTAAAAATTTTTCAAAGCACTCTGTCAATTAAATAAAGGTAGCTAGCTTTTTTGGACCTTTGCGTATTGTCTTTTGCTATCTTCCCATAACAGTGAACAGTCAAGACTTAAGTATATAGCTAGTAAAGTATGCAAGACATTGTATGTTGTCACAAAAAACAGAAACCTATTTTTCATATATAAATTTCTGAAAATGTTCAGGTTTCTTTTATCGAACAGAAACCTACTTTTCATAAATAAATGTCTGTAGATTTTCAGGTTTCTTTTATGAAATAAAAATATTTTGGAAAATATAGCAGGAAGTGATATTCACTTGTAGCTGGAAGACCTGAAGTCTCAGGTTAAGACTTAGTACAGGGTACACTGTCACACCTGTGTGACCTGTGTGACACATATACTTGGTATATATATAATGTGTCACAAATCCAGTGAAACACTTATAGCAATACAGTATTAAAGGTGTAATATATTTTTTATAAACCAACATTCACAGAACTTATGATAAAACCTATTGTTACTTCTGCAAAGCAAATACAGTTGTTTTGCATTTTCATTTTGCAGAATAAGTTCCTGTGGATGTTCAAAAATTAATTGTGAGTTGCACCAGGTTGAGCGTGTAGTGCAAGTAAACTGTGTTGCAGATCCAGGTGGACACAAAAATAACTTTCTCAGAACTTTGTATTTGTACGACATAAAATTTACATTGAATATTTGGCACTGTGCTTTAGAAGCACATTCCCACTTTCTCTGGGCTGAACAAATATTTGGTCCTAAACCTAGGACACATTTTATCTGTCTGGCTTATTTTAATCCTGAGAATCACTTTTAATGTTTTCTGTACGTGTACTTTGTCAAAATTGATATGCTGTCGAAAACAGTTTATCGGCGTCTCCAAGAATGGCTAAATTCAGGAACTCAGGAACTATGATAGAAGTGAAAATTTTTTTGGCTTCATTTCATCAAACTGGTCTCAAAACATATAATACTAAGTTTCAAGTCATTATTTCAATTTTTACTGAAGTTATAGGACTTTTACTTGTTACGAAAAGCATGGTTTTTCATGCCACTGACACCAAAATGGCTGATGGACCAATTGGTTTGAATTTTTTATAATTATTTTGATAAAAATCTTTTACTCTTTATGTGTTTTTATTTTCCTGAGA
The DNA here is from genome assembly GCA_030067915.1 of Hydractinia echinata. Classification (NCBI taxonomy): domain Eukaryota; kingdom Metazoa; phylum Cnidaria; class Hydrozoa; order Anthoathecata; family Hydractiniidae; genus Hydractinia; species Hydractinia echinata. The sequence continues at coordinate 405,640 of JASGCC010000015.1, read as the reverse complement.
AAAAAAAGTTTTTGCTAACTTAGTGACAAGGGTAAGAACAAAAAATTTACACACTCTGTAGGACATTAATTATAAACCTAAAAAATTCTCAGCGAGAAATTTGAAAAATTATAAATCACAAAATCGCAAAAGGTTTTAATTTTAGATAATGCGAAATTCATCCTTATGAAAATTTTTCCGATTGTTTTTTCACGTCTAGCTAGCTATAGCGAAAAATTTTATTTTTCAAACTTGATCCATTTTACTAAGTATTAACTGATAAATATAGTAGCTAAGCTACCTGTAAGAACAACATCAAACAACGTCGATGTTGTTCTCTTTTGTAAACATTCCCGGTGGTATTTCTTTCTAAGTACCAAATTTTATGTGTACATTCCTTGCTCATGTGAGTGTAATTAAAGTACCCTGTACATAGATCCGAAAACTGTGTGCCATTGGCTTACTCTTTACAAATGACACCATGTAACAAAGAAACCGCGCTTTACTATTTCCCGTAATCTGTACCGAGATTTGGTTGTGATATATATCGGAATTAATTGTCTTTAATTACTTTAAAGGCGCTCTGTAAGTGTGATATTGTGAGCTGGAAGACCCTAAAACACTTTTGGGCTGGCAATCCTGTGTACTATGTTTTTTTTACCCTCATTTGCTCCACATGATTTATGCAATATTAGTGGTTTTTAAGAAGATAAATCTGCAAAAGATTTTGTACTCGAGTACCATGAGCAGGCGTTCTTTAAAGTAGATCCCCCGTTTCACCAGGCAAAAAAAAAACTTTCACCAGTATCTATCTTTCTATGTACAAAAGGATTACAACCCACTTTGTACTTAGTTTCCAGGAGTGAATGTTTACTGCATGTCTAAAGCTGCTATTGACCAATTTACAAGATGTACTGCGTTAGATCTTGCACCAAAGCAAGTTCGTGTTAATGCTGTAAACCCAGGGGTGATAAAGACGGAAATCCATAAAAGAGGAGGAATGTCGGAAGAGAAATATGCAGAGGTGTAGTATATTTTTTCGTGTTGTTTCAAGGTCTGTGATGATTGAATTATTAAAAATAAACTTGGAATTAATATACATTTTCTAAAGTGTGAAATATGAAGCACTGTAATGTCTAACAAGGGCTTCTTCCAAGCAAAGACTATGGTGATATCAAAATGATATCTTTGATTTTTGACTTGTTATATTTTCTCAGGTAAATTCCGTTTAAGGCCAAAATTAGTTAAATATGTCATTAAATTAAAAATTAAAAAATGTGTTGATAACATCCATATAACAGCATTCGAGTTTCTATCAGTTGCTGAATAAAAGTTATCTTGCAAATTATAAGTAATCATCATAAGTTTAATGGTGGCTTATCTAGAAGTTTTGATGAAAATTGTTTTCAACTTTTTTGTTATATCTTTATACATGTTTAAACAATAGTTAATGCTGCCATATAATTGGACTTCAGTTGCAGCTTCACGGTTGAATTTTCTTACCAATCGCCAATTTCTTATTAACAAAATGTTGACGGTTAGCCACATTTAAATCCTGTCCTAAGGAAGAATGTTTTATTGAAACAGCTTCATGCAGTCATAAGTTTATTGCTTGTCTTACTTCAAATCTTTTTTTGGCGTTCGAGGTAACATATGCTCTGGGTTGTGAAACCAATATGAAAATGTATTTCTCATCTAAATTTCGCTTTAGTCCGAAATGGATCCGAAAACAGCATTGTTTTCAATTAAAATTGTCCTTACAGCGAACAAAGAAAGCTTTCACTCTCAATGCTATTTTTCAATATTTGATCTTTGGCCTTGTGAAGTACATTCAAAACTTTCTTTCGTATGAAGGACGTGATCAAAGTTGTTAATTTTTGCATTCACCTTGGCTTCTTGTTTTTATTACCAAACATTTTCAACTTAGTTACATTATTTAGCAACGTGCAGCGTTTAAAGTTCATTTGTTTTTTTTCCTGTCTAGTTTTTGGAACATTGCAAGACAACACATGCATTGGGACGCCATGGTGAACCAGAAGAAGTTGCTAATGTAATTGCTTTTCTTGCATCTGATGGAGCATCATTTATTACTGGTGCAACTGTACCTGTTGATGGTGGAAGACATGCTATGTGTCCAAGATAATTTATGTATTAGGTGTTATTATCTTTTATATTATCTTGAAGTTACTTATTTTTGTTTTGTTAAATTTATACTCAATCTTAAACGTAAACAATTTTTTATAGTTTAAAAAAATACATAATTTGTAAAACAAATTAATTATCTGTATTGGATACAACTTTTTAACCTAATTTCGCTGTTTTGATAGGTTTAGTGGAAGTTAAGAGGAGAGCAGTTGATTGCCAACCTATAAAAATATTTATACTACATTGTGTTCAGCCTCAGAAAGTACGCTCTTATGTTTCCCAAAATATAATTTTTATCAAGCAAGAGCTTCATAAATAACGGATCTCTTTGCAGAAACTATGTTTAATGGAGCAGAATAATGTCAGAATGGCGCCCTGTAGCAGTACTTTTTTATTGTGCAAAAAAAACTCTTTGAAAAGTCTTGGTACTAATTCTGATTTCATTTCTTTTTTGTGTAATTGTTTTTTATTTACGTTTTTTTTTTTTTAAATTGTAATTTAAAAAAATTATTCTGAAATAATTATTATCACTTTACTTTTTCTTTGTAATACATTAAATTTATTTAACAGGCGGCCTTCATAAACTGTTGTAACTAAAGCATTAAAAAATTTTAACTACACTTGTTTAGAGAAACAGAACAATAATAAAAAAACGACAACAAGTTTAATGGAAAAGTAGCTATCATCACAGGTAAGATGAAAAAATGTTTGAAAAATGATTGCAAAACTTTAAATTACTACCCACTGTTCAAGTAAAAGTGTGAAACAATACCGTCTCCATAGCTTCACAGATATCACTTTCATATCACTGGTTGCAAATTTCATCTTCCTTGCACCAGTTGTAATACAGTTTTTTTCTTCTTTGGGGGCATTGGTGCTGCAACTGCTGTGCTATTTACAAACTTGGTGATAATTTCGCCCTACCTGGCAGAAATGTTGATAAACACGGGGAGACAGAAACGTTATGTAAAGAATTTGAAAGTGAGTGCTAAGTTATATTATGTTTACCTCTAGAAACTGATCAGTAAATTGTCATTTCAGCCATTGCTCATCTGTGCTGATCTAATAAAAGAGGATACTTTTATTTCAGTTAATTCTTCTTACCTGAAGACGAAAAATTTTGGAAAGACTTAATCCCAAAAGTTATATAAATCAAAAATTATAACAAGGCTGATCATTATTCTTATTTCTCTATTGTTCTAAACATTAGATCTATTGGTTTTAACCTGAAATACCAGTCTATTCTCGCTTATTTTACTCGCTAAAGTGTGAACTTAAGACACATGTTGCTTAGGACTGTTTTCCGCTAACCTCTCCGGATTATATCTGTGTTCTACTTAAACTATCTTCCACAATTAATCGATACAAATGGTACCTAATGGTTTTATAGTGCAGTAAAAACGAAATCAGCAATTCGAGTTCACATGTACATTGGTTTTAAATTTTGTATTTAAGTTTAACTGTAAAATAGCCGGCCAAACTTTCTTGGCCGTCGAAAGTTTATCTTGCAGCTACAAGTTCATAATTATTCACCTTTGAAGTAGCCATTTTTACGGGGTTTGAATTTGCGATTCCTAAATTTAGATTTTTTGCGGTTAAAATTTTAGTGAATTATTGAAACAATCATTTAAAATGAGGGAAAACAACATAATATGGTTACTTCTATTTATTCTAATTGTCATGCGTATATCCTCATTACTTTTACATTGTAGTTTTTTTTAAAAAAATAATCTTTGACATAAAAAATATTCACCCATATCATGATTTAAATTTTTTGCGATATTAAAGTTCATGAAAATGGCTAAAAATTACCAAATTTTATGATCGCAAAAATTTTTTACCTTTATATATATTTGCGAATAGCGTTTTTTCTTACACAGTGATGTTGTGTTTAAAGATAATTAACTCCTATATATTATACGGAGGTGTTGGGCACTCAAGGGCTAAAATATGCTGATATCAGCAGCAAAAATCTGAAAATCATAAAGGCAGAACCACATTTTTTCAAAAATTACCCAGGGTTCCTCGACGTTGTCCATCATATTGGCTAGCCCTGAACTTGGAACGAGACGCGGTTGGAAGCTAAGGAATAGTGGCTTGGAACTGAAGACATGCAAAGAAATGCCATGAGTAGTGCAAGGGAAAGAAGAGTGAAGTAATTTTTTTTCATTGGATTTACAAGGATTTGAGGTACCCCACAGTGGAGAAGTAAAGAACAGAAACGCCTTTCTGATGTCTGATGATGAGGGATAGTCACATCTGGATAATATTTATTTTGTGATTTTAAGCTACCTAGCTAGTACCATGCCAAGCACTCCAGGGGAACATTTGTTATTAAATAATTAAGTGATAAAGTACAAGAGCTAAATATATTATTTTTATGTAAGCTAGCTACACAAAAGATTTTCCAAGGCATTCTGTTCATTTTAAATAAGATAGCTAGCTAGTATTTGGACGCTCCATGAACAGTGAAAGTCAGACTTGAGTGTTATATACTAGTTAGGTATGCAAGGCGTTGTATGTTTGCGTCAAATATGTTGTCACAAACAACCTTTATCATAAATAATTTATTCTGCAAATGTTCGTTTCTTTTATCGAGGACTATTTCTTTTACTATTTTTGTAGATTTCAGGTTTCTTTTATGAATAACAAAATTTGGGGTATAGCCACATTAGCAGTACATTGTTGGAGGCGGAGCACCTAAAGGTCTCTATCCAGGTTTAAACTTAGTAAAAGAGTAACTGTGTCAACACAACAAGGAGGACACTAACACTATGAGATAATAGTCCAGGACTGCGCTATATAGTTACAGGTATAATATATGTTTTTCATAAACCAACATTCACAGGAAATTTGATGAAGCTATTGTTACTCTCCTGCATAAGCAAATACAGTTGTTTTAGCATTTTCATTTTGCATAATAAGTTCCTCCGTGGATTTCAAAATTAATTGTGAGTGGCACCGAGGCTGAGCGATTATGCAAGTAAACGTGTTGCAGATACAGGGCGGACAAAAAAATAACTTTCTAACCACTTTGTATTTATACGGCAAAAAAGTTAGATTATGGATTTGGCACTGTGCCTAGAAAGCAATTCCCACTTTCGTCTGAGCTGGATAAGGTATTTGGTCCTAAACCTTGGAACACATTTTATCTGTTTGAATTATTTTTAATACTCTGAAGTAAATCACTTTGAATGTTTTCTGTACACATGGCTTGGTCCAAAAATGTGATATGCCTGTCCAAACAGTTTATTCGGCGTCTATCCCAAAATGGCCTAAATTCAGCCGCCAAACTCAGAAACTAGAATAGTATAAAAAACATTTTTTGGGTTCATATTCAATCAACTGGTCTAAAAACATATAATAATAAGTTTCAAGTCATTAATTTTCAATTTTTTTTACTGAGATAATTAGGAACTTGTTACTTAGTATAAGTTTTAGCATAGTTTTTCATACACTGACACGCAAAATGGCTGCAGGGACTAATCGGTTTTGAAATATTTTAAAACAAACTTGTTTCTCCTGTTTTTATTTTCCTGCAAAAGTTGATTGCAATAGCATATGTATAGACATTAGGATAAGGACGAAAAAGTTACTGTGGGACATGGGTTTTAAAACTTAGAAAAATTTTCCCGAGCCGAAGGAAAAAAATTTTGAAAACTAGAAATGACAAAAGTCGCAAAAGTTATCTTAAAGGTTTTGTTTTTTGTTAAATTTTTGTTAATGTGAAAGTAAATCCACATGAAAAAAGTTTCTGATGTTTTTATTTTATGAAAAATCTTCCATATTACCCATATGGGTAACTTGATGAACCAATGAATTTCTGCAGGTATTCTCAAATATGGTGTTAATATAATGATTTAGAGAAAACTGTGATGTAATTTTCCTCTGTAAAGTTTTGACTTTTACACAGCTAAAAAGCTCAGCCTTGTCATTTACATATTAGTCTAGCTAGCTATACGCGAAAAAAGTTTTAATTATTCAAAGCTTGAACCTATTTACTGAGTATTAAGTAATAAATGCTAGTTTAATATCCTATCCTAGCTATAGGGTAGCTAATCCAGCTACCTTTGTAAGAACAACATCAAAAGCACGTCGAGGCTGTTCATCTTTTGTAAAACCAAACCCAGTGGTATTTTGTAATAAGGTAACGCAAATTTTATTTGTGTGCATTCTTGCTGCCTTATGAGTGTAACCAAATTGCCCGTACGTAAATCCTATAAATTTATGTCATTGGCTTCAGTTTTTATCGAATGAAACCACGTAAGCAAAGGAAATCGTGCTTTTGCTATTTTCCCGTAACCTATACCGAGATTTGGTTGTGATATATATCAGAATTAAATTGTCTTTAACCATACCTTGTTTTATATTTTTAGTTTAAAAGACGAGAAGAAGTTTGCTATTAGTTGCTTTACTTGCATCTGACTGAGCATGCCATTAATAATTGTGCGACTATACCTTTGTATTTTGTTGAAAAACATGTCTGCAAGTTTTAAATATTAGCCGACCATCCCGGCTGTATCGTTGACATTTTTTCTTAATCATGTTAGAAGAATTAAGGCTCCAAAATAGTTCTATCTACAAGTTTTAGTTAGTGTTTTGTAGTTTTTACAGTATCCTATAAATGTAAGTTTTTATATAGACAATGCAAAAAATAAAATAGGGTTAGTTGTCAAATTTAAAAGAACTGAGTTTGTTTTACAATTTTACACATCCTGAGAATGTGGCTTGATACTTTTCATTCATAGTTGTTGCTCTCACATTTTTTTTTATAGATTTATATAAATGAGACCGTATGCAGTAATTGGAACGCGTCGTGTCCGCACTCTCCATCACGGCCGTATATTTTGTACCTTGCCTACACAAAGACATGAACATGGTGATGTAATATGTTTAAGAAGAACAGGTGGATGGAAACGTAGAACAGAGTAACAAAGTATAAAACTTTGGTGAAGGTCGACAATCCAAATTCAATAATGTAATACAGTTACTTAAAGATGACGAGAGCTTTCGAGAATGAGCTTAACACAGGTAATTTGACAGAGCTGAGTCCATTGACCGCTGCCTATCTTCTTTTGAAACACCACCTGTGAAATTATGTGTGGACTAATGTCCGCTACAGAATTTGAATTTGTTTTAAAGTGATTCGAAAAACGCTCTGGCTTAATGTTTTCACCAAATTCGCGAAGGCCTTTTAGAAACATTGTTAAATCTGACTGCTCCAATGTTGCGTTTTTTTAACGTTAGGGAAAAAGAATGCAAAATTAATCGCACCGTTGTCCAGTTGCTTCAAAGTGACAAAACTTTCCACGCACTTAGCCTCGTGGATTGCACGAAAATTCCCGCGAGGAAACAAATATCAGGACTTTGGAAACTCACGGCTGAAGAATATGGACGCACGTGTCAACAAGCAAGGTTTTCGAAATACACGTGGCTGTCTACGTTCAGACTTGGTATTTACTGGTTGCACATGCCGCATTTGACTCAAAAGCCGTGAAATATCTACACATACCAACCATATAAGACGAGAACAAAATGAACGTGGAGTCTGCGGAGTGTTGCAAGGACACCTAAGCGTAAGCACTCACACTAGAGTGATTAACTCTGCGAAAATCGTGGTTACATGCACAAGTGAATATTTTTCCACACACCAGTGCTAATCCGGTTGTTGATCGTCC